>OY282560.1:322182930-322782930 GCA_958295665.1 Tipula vernalis | reverse complement strand
TCGTAGAAAATTCGATTTTTCTGGAAATCACCTTACTATAGATCAGCCAATTCTGAGCCAGAAAAATCCAAATTTTGCAATTGTGCTCCTATTGCGATTCTTGATACCTCTAAAGATAGGGTTTGGGACGTATAATGGTTGTACCAACGCGCATTTAGTTTGCTTGATTATTTTCAAACATTTCGTAGAAAATTCGATTTTTCTGGAAATCACCTTACTATAGATCAGCCAATTCTGAGCCAGAAAAATCCAAATTTTGCAATTGTGCTCCGATTGCGATTCTTAATACCTCCAAAGATAGGGTTTGGGACGTATAATGATTGTACCAATGCGCATTTAGGTTGCTTGATTATTTTCAAACATTTCGTAGAAAATTCGATTTTTCTGAAAATCACCTTACTATAGATCAGCAAATTCTGAGCCAGAAAAATCCCAATTTTGCAATTGTGCTCCAAGTGCGCTTCTTGATACCTCTAAAGATAGAGTATAGGACGTATAATGGTTGTACCAACGCGCATTTAGGTTGCTGGATTATTTTCATACATTTCGTAGAAAATTCGATTTTTCTGGAAATCACCTTACTATAGATCAGCCAATTCTGAGCCAGAAAAATCCAAATTTTGCAATTGTGCTCCTATTGCGATTCTTGATACCTCTAAAGATAGGGTTTGGGACGTATAATGGTTGTACCAACGCGCATTTAGGTTGCTTGATTATTTTCAAACATTTCGTAGAAAATTCGATTTTTCTGAAAATCACCTTACTATAGATCAGCAAATTCTGAGCCAGAAAAATCCCAATTTTGCAATTGTGCTCCGAGTGCGCTTCTTGATACCTCTAAAGATAGAGTATAGGACGTATAATGGTTGTACCAACGCGCATTTAGGTTGCTGGATTATTTTCATACATTTCGTCGAAAATTCGATTTTTCTGGAAATCACCTTACTATAGATCAGCCAATTCTGAGCCAGAAAAATCCAAATTTTGCAATTGTGCTCCGATTGCGATTCTTAATACCTCCAAAGATAGGGTTTGGGACGTATAATGATTGTACCAATGCGCATTTAGGTTGCTTGATTATTTTCAAACATTTCGTAGAAAATTCGATTTTTCTGAAAATCACCTTACTATAGATCAGCCAATTCTGAGCCAGAAAAATCCCAATTTTGCAATTGTGCTCCGAGTGCGCTTCTTGATACCTCTAAAGATAGAGTATAGGACGTATAATGGTTGTACCAACGCGCATTTAGGTTGCTGGATTATTTTCATACATTTCGTAGAAAATTCGATTTTTCTGGAAATCACCTTACTATAGATCAGCCAATTCTGAGCCAGAAAAATCCAAATTTTGCAATTGTGCTCCTATTGCGATTCTTGATACCTCTAAAGATAGGGTTTGGGACGTATAATGGTTGTACCAACGCGCATTTAGTTTGCTTGATTATTTTCAAACATTTCGTAGAAAATTCGATTTTTCTGAAAATCACCTTACTATAGATCAGCCAATCCTGAGCCAGAAAAATCCAAATTTTGCAATTGTGCTCCGATTGCGGTTCTTAATACCTCCAAAAATAGGGTTTGGGACGTATAATGATTGTACCAATGCGCATTTAGGTTGCTTGATTATTTTCAAACATTTCGTAGAAAATTCGATTTTTCTGAAAATCACCTTACTATAGATCAGCAAATTCTGAGCCAGAAAAATCCCAATTTTGCAATTGTGCTCCGAGTGCGCTTCTTGATACCTCTAAAGATAGAGTATAGGACGTATAATGGTTGTACCAACGCGCATTTAGGTTGCTGGATTATTTTCATACATTTCGTAGAAAATTCGATTTTTCTGGAAATCACCTTGATCAGCCAATTCTGAGCCAGAAAAATCCAAATTTTGCAATTGTGCTCCTATTGCGATTCTTGATACCTCTAAAGATAGGGTTTGGGACGTATAATGGTTGTACCAACGCGCATTTAGGTTGCTGGATTATTTTCATACATTTCGTAGAAAATTCGATTTTTCTGAAAATCGCCTTACTATAGATCAGCCAATTCTGAGCCAGAAAAATCCCAATTTTGCAATTGTGCTCCGAGTGCGCTTCTTGATACCTCTAAAGATAGAGTATAGGACGTATAATGGTTGTACCAACGCGCATTTAGGTTGCTTGGTTATTTTCAAACATTTCGTAGAAAATTCGATTTTTCTGAAAATCGCCTTACTATAGATCAGCCAATTCTGAGCCAGAAAAATCCCAATTTTGCAATTGTGCTCCGAGTGCGCTTCTTGATACCTCTAAAGATAGAGTATAGGACGTATAATGGTTGTACCAACGCGCATTTAGGTTGCTGGATTATTTTCATACATTTCGTAGAAAATTCGATTTTTCTGGAAATCACCTTACTATAGATCAGCCAATTCTGAGCCAGAAAAATCCAAATTTTGCAATTGTGCTCCTATTGCGATTCTTGATACCTCTAAAGATAGGGTTTGGGACGTATAATGGTTGTACCAACGCGCATTTAGTTTGCTTGATTATTTTCAAACATTTCGTAGAAAATTCGATTTTTCTGAAAATCACCTTACTATAGATCAGCCAATCCTGAGCTAGAAAAATCCAAATTTTGCAATTGTGCTCCGAGTGCGCTTCTTGATACCTCTAAAGATAGAGTATAGGACGTATAATGGTTGTACCAACGCGCATTTAGGTTGCTGGATTATTTTCATACATTTCGTAGAAAATTCGATTTTTCTGGAAATCACCTTACTATAGATCAGCCAATTCTGAGCCAGAAAAATCCCAATTTTGCAATTGTGCTCCGAGTGCGCTTCTTGATACCTCTAAAGATAGAGTATAGGACGTATAATGGTTGTACCAACGCGCATTTAGGTTGCTGGATTATTTTCATACATTTCGTAGAAAATTCGATTTTTCTGGAAATCACCTTACTATAGATCAGCCAATTCTGAGCCAGAAAAATCCCAATTTTGCAATTGTGCTCCGAGTGCGCTTCTTGATACCTCTAAAGATAGAGTATAGGACGTATAATGGTTGTACCAACGCGCATTTAGGTTGCTGGATTATTTTCATACATTTCGTAGAAAATTCGATTTTTCTGGAAATCACCTTACTATAGATCAGCCAATTCTGAGCCAGAAAAATCCAAATTTTGCAATTGTGCTCCTATTGCGATTCTTGATACCTCTAAAGATAGGGTTTGGGACGTATAATGGTTGTACCAACGCGCATTTAGTTTGCTTGATTATTTTCAAACATTTCGTAGAAAATTCGATTTTTCTGGAAATCACCTTACTATAGATCAGCCAATCCTGAGCTAGAAAAATCCAAATTTTGCAATTGTGCTCCGAGTGCGCTTTTTGATACCTCTAAAGATAGAGTATAGGACGTATAATGGTTGTACCAACGCGCATTTAGGTTGCTGGATTATTTTCATACATTTCGTAGAAAATTCGATTTTTCTGGAAATCACCTTACTATAGATCAGCCAATTCTGAGCCAGAAAAATCCCAATTTTGCAATTGTGCTCCGAGTGCGCTTCTTGATACCTCTAAAGATAGAGTATAGGACGTATAATGGTTGTACCAACGCGCATTTAGGTTGCTGGATTATTTTCATACATTTCGTAGAAAATTCGATTTTTCTGGAAATCACCTTACTATAGATCAGCCAATTCTGAGCCAGAAAAATCCCAATTTTGCAATTGTGCTCCGAGTGCGCTTCTTGATACCTCTAAAGATAGAGTATAGGACGTATAATGGTTGTACCAACGCGCATTTAGGTTGCTGAATTATTTTCATACATTTCGTAGAAAATTCGATTTTTCTGGAAATCACCTTACTATAGATCAGCCAATTCTGAGCCAGAAAAATCCAAATTTTGCAATTGTGCTCCTATTGCGATTCTTGATACCTCTAAAGATAGGGTTTGGGACGTATAATGGTTGTACCAACGCGCATTTAGGTTGCTGGATTATTTTCATACATTTCGTAGAAAATTCGATTTTTCTGGAAATCACCTTACTATAGATCAGCCAATTCTGAGCCAGAAAAATCCCAATTTTGCAATTGTGCTCCGAGTGCGCTTCTTGATACCTCTAAAGATAGAGTATAGGACGTATAATGGTTGTACCAACGCGCATTTAGGTTGCTGGATTATTTTCATACATTTCGTAGAAAATTCGATTTTTCTGGAAATCACCTTACTATAGATCAGCCAATTCTGAGCCAGAAAAATCCAAATTTTGCAATTGTGCTCCTATTGCGATTCTTGATACCTCTAAAGATAGGGTTTGGGACGTATAATGGTTGTACCAACGCGCATTTAGGTTGCTTGATTATTTTCAAACATTTCGTAGAAAATTCGATTTTTCTGAAAATCACCTTACTATAGATCAGCCAATTCTGAGCCAGAAAAATCCCAATTTTGCAATTGTGCTCCGAGTGCGCTTCTTGATACCTCTAAAGATAGAGTATAGGACGTATAATGGTTGTACCAACGCGCATTTAGGTTGCTGGATTATTTTCATACATTTCGTAGAAAATTCGATTTTTCTGGAAATCACCTTACTATAGATCAGCCAATTCTTAGCCAGAAAAATCCAAATTTTGCAATTGTGCTCCTATTGCGATTCTTGATACCTCTAAAGATAGGGTTTGGGACGTATAATGGTTGTACCAACGCGCATTTAGGTTGCTGGATTATTTTCATACATTTCGTAGAAAATTCGATTTTTCTGGAAATCACCTTACTATAGATCAGCCAATTCTGAGCCAGAAAAATCCAAATTTTGCAATTGTGCTCCTATTGCGATTCTTGATACCTCTAAAGATAGGGTTTGGGACGTATAATGGTTGTACCAACGCGCATTTAGTTTGCTTGATTATTTTCAAACATTTCGTAGAAAATTCGATTTTTCTGGAAATCACCTTACTATAGATCAGCCAATTCTGAGCCAGAAAAATCCAAATTTTGCAATTGTGCTCCGATTGCGATTCTTAATACCTCCAAAGATAGGGTTTGGGACGTATAATGATTGTACCAATGCGCATTTAGGTTGCTTGATTATTTTCAAACATTTCGTAGAAAATTCGATTTTTCTGAAAATCACCTTACTATAGATCAGCAAATTCTGAGCCAGAAAAATCCCAATTTTGCAATTGTGCTCCGAGTGCGCTTCTTGATACCTCTAAAGATAGAGTATAGGACGTATAATGGTTGTACCAACGCGCATTTAGGTTGCTGGATTATTTTCATACATTTCGTAGAAAATTCGATTTTTCTGGAAATCACCTTACTATAGATCAGCCAATTCTGAGCCAGAAAAATCCAAATTTTGCAATTGTGCTCCTATTGCGATTCTTGATACCTCTAAAGATAGGGTTTGGGACGTATAATGGTTGTACCAACGCGCATTTAGTTTGCTTGATTATTTTCAAACATTTCGTAGAAAATTCGATTTTTCTGAAAATCACCTTACTATAGATCAGCCAATCCTGAGCCAGAAAAATCCAAATTTTGCAATTGTGCTCCGATTGCGGTTCTTAATACCTCCAAAAATAGGGTTTGGGACGTATAATGATTGTACCAATGCGCATTTAGGTTGCTTGATTATTTTCAAACATTTCGTAGAAAATTCGATTTTTCTGAAAATCACCTTACTATAGATCAGCAAATTCTGAGCCAGAAAAATCCCAATTTTGCAATTGTGCTCCGAGTGCGCTTCTTGATACCTCTAAAGATAGAGTATAGGACGTATAATGGTTGTACCAACGCGCATTTAGGTTGCTGGATTATTTTCATACATTTCGTAGAAAATTCGATTTTTCTGGAAATCACCTTGATCAGCCAATTCTGAGCCAGAAAAATCCAAATTTTGCAATTGTGCTCCTATTGCGATTCTTGATACCTCTAAAGATAGGGTTTGGGACGTATAATGGTTGTACCAACGCGCATTTAGGTTGCTGGATTATTTTCATACATTTCGTAGAAAATTCGATTTTTCTGAAAATCGCCTTACTATAGATCAGCCAATTCTGAGCCAGAAAAATCCCAATTTTGCAATTGTGCTCCGAGTGCGCTTCTTGATACCTCTAAAGATAGAGTATAGGACGTATAATGGTTGTACCAACGCGCATTTAGGTTGCTTGGTTATTTTCAAACATTTCGTAGAAAATTCGATTTTTCTGAAAATCGCCTTACTATAGATCAGCCAATTCTGAGCCAGAAAAATCCCAATTTTGCAATTGTGCTCCGAGTGCGCTTCTTGATACCTCTAAAGATAGAGTATAGGACGTATAATGGTTGTACCAACGCGCATTTAGGTTGCTGGATTATTTTCATACATTTCGTAGAAAATTCGATTTTTCTGGAAATCACCTTACTATAGATCAGCCAATTCTGAGCCAGAAAAATCCAAATTTTGCAATTGTGCTCCTATTGCGATTCTTGATACCTCTAAAGATAGGGTTTGGGACGTATAATGGTTGTACCAACGCGCATTTAGTTTGCTTGATTATTTTCAAACATTTCGTAGAAAATTCGATTTTTCTGAAAATCACCTTACTATAGATCAGCCAATCCTGAGCTAGAAAAATCCAAATTTTGCAATTGTGCTCCGAGTGCGCTTCTTGATACCTCTAAAGATAGAGTATAGGACGTATAATGGTTGTACCAACGCGCATTTAGGTTGCTGGATTATTTTCATACATTTCGTAGAAAATTCGATTTTTCTGGAAATCACCTTACTATAGATCAGCCAATTCTGAGCCAGAAAAATCCCAATTTTGCAATTGTGCTCCGAGTGCGCTTCTTGATACCTCTAAAGATAGAGTATAGGACGTATAATGGTTGTACCAACGCGCATTTAGGTTGCTGGATTATTTTCATACATTTCGTAGAAAATTCGATTTTTCTGGAAATCACCTTACTATAGATCAGCCAATTCTGAGCCAGAAAAATCCAAATTTTGCAATTGTGCTCCTATTGCGATTCTTGATACCTCTAAAGATAGGGTTTGGGACGTATAATGGTTGTACCAACGCGCATTTAGGTTGCTTGATTATTTTCAAACATTTCGTAGAAAATTCGATTTTTCTGAAAATCACCTTACTATAGATCAGCAAATTCTGAGCCAGAAAAATCCCAATTTTGCAATTGTGCTCCGAGTGCACTTCTTGATACCTCTAAAGATAGAGTATAGGACGTATAATGGTTGTACCAACGCGCATTTAGGTTGCTGGATTATTTTCATACATTTCGTAGAAAATTCGATTTTTCTGGAAATCACCTTACTATAGATCAGCCAATTCTTAGCCAGAAAAATCCAAATTTTGCAATTGTGCTCCTATTGCGATTCTTGATACCTCTAAAGATAGGGTTTGGGACGTATAATGGTTGTACCAACGCGCATTTAGGTTGCTGGATTATTTTCATACATTTCGTAGAAAATTCGATTTTTCTGGAAATCACCTTACTATAGATCAGCCAATTCTGAGCCAGAAAAATCCAAATTTTGCAATTGTGCTCCTATTGCGATTCTTGATACCTCTAAAGATAGGGTTTGGGACGTATAATGGTTGTACCAACGCGCATTTAGTTTGCTTGATTATTTTCAAACATTTCGTAGAAAATTCGATTTTTCTGGAAATCACCTTACTATAGATCAGCCAATTCTGAGCCAGAAAAATCCAAATTTTGCAATTGTGCTCCGATTGCGATTCTTAATACCTCCAAAGATAGGGTTTGGGACGTATAATGATTGTACCAATGCGCATTTAGGTTGCTTGATTATTTTCAAACATTTCGTAGAAAATTCGATTTTTCTGAAAATCACCTTACTATAGATCAGCAAATTCTGAGCCAGAAAAATCCCAATTTTGCAATTGTGCTCCGAGTGCGCTTCTTGATACCTCTAAAGATAGAGTATAGGACGTATAATGGTTGTACCAACGCGCATTTAGGTTGCTGGATTATTTTCATACATTTCGTAGAAAATTCGATTTTTCTGGAAATCACCTTACTATAGATCAGCCAATTCTGAGCCAGAAAAATCCAAATTTTGCAATTGTGCTCCTATTGCGATTCTTGATACCTCTAAAGATAGGGTTTGGGACGTATAATGGTTGTACCAACGCGCATTTAGTTTGCTTGATTATTTTCAAACATTTCGTAGAAAATTCGATTTTTCTGAAAATCACCTTACTATAGATCAGCCAATCCTGAGCCAGAAAAATCCAAATTTTGCAATTGTGCTCCGATTGCGGTTCTTAATACCTCCAAAAATAGGGTTTGGGACGTATAATGATTGTACCAATGCGCATTTAGGTTGCTTGATTATTTTCAAACATTTCGTAGAAAATTCGATTTTTCTGAAAATCACCTTACTATAGATCAGCAAATTCTGAGCCAGAAAAATCCCAATTTTGCAATTGTGCTCCGAGTGCGCTTCTTGATACCTCTAAAGATAGAGTATAGGACGTATAATGGTTGTACCAACGCGCATTTAGGTTGCTGGATTATTTTCATACATTTCGTAGAAAATTCGATTTTTCTGGAAATCACCTTGATCAGCCAATTCTGAGCCAGAAAAATCCAAATTTTGCAATTGTGCTCCTATTGCGATTCTTGATACCTCTAAAGATAGGGTTTGGGACGTATAATGGTTGTACCAACGCGCATTTAGGTTGCTGGATTATTTTCATACATTTCGTAGAAAATTCGATTTTTCTGAAAATCGCCTTACTATAGATCAGCCAATTCTGAGCCAGAAAAATCCCAATTTTGCAATTGTGCTCCGAGTGCGCTTCTTGATACCTCTAAAGATAGAGTATAGGACGTATAATGGTTGTACCAACGCGCATTTAGGTTGCTTGGTTATTTTCAAACATTTCGTAGAAAATTCGATTTTTCTGAAAATCGCCTTACTATAGATCAGCCAATTCTGAGCCAGAAAAATCCCAATTTTGCAATTGTGCTCCGAGTGCGCTTCTTGATACCTCTAAAGATAGAGTATAGGACGTATAATGGTTGTACCAACGCGCATTTAGGTTGCTGGATTATTTTCATACATTTCGTAGAAAATTCGATTTTTCTGGAAATCACCTTACTATAGATCAGCCAATTCTGAGCCAGAAAAATCCAAATTTTGCAATTGTGCTCCTATTGCGATTCTTGATACCTCTAAAGATAGGGTTTGGGACGTATAATGGTTGTACCAACGCGCATTTAGTTTGCTTGATTATTTTCAAACATTTCGTAGAAAATTCGATTTTTCTGAAAATCACCTTACTATAGATCAGCCAATCCTGAGCTAGAAAAATCCAAATTTTGCAATTGTGCTCCGAGTGCGCTTCTTGATACCTCTAAAGATAGAGTATAGGACGTATAATGGTTGTACCAACGCGCATTTAGGTTGCTGGATTATTTTCATACATTTCGTAGAAAATTCGATTTTTCTGGAAATCACCTTACTATAGATCAGCCAATTCTGAGCCAGAAAAATCCCAATTTTGCAATTGTGCTCCGAGTGCGCTTCTTGATACCTCTAAAGATAGAGTATAGGACGTATAATGGTTGTACCAACGCGCATTTAGGTTGCTGGATTATTTTCATACATTTCGTAGAAAATTCGATTTTTCTGGAAATCACCTTACTATAGATCAGCCAATTCTGAGCCAGAAAAATCCCAATTTTGCAATTGTGCTCCGAGTGCGCTTCTTGATACCTCTAAAGATAGAGTATAGGACGTATAATGGTTGTACCAACGCGCATTTAGGTTGCTGGATTATTTTCATACATTTCGTAGAAAATTCGATTTTTCTGGAAATCACCTTACTATAGATCAGCCAATTCTGAGCCAGAAAAATCCAAATTTTGCAATTGTGCTCCTATTGCGATTCTTGATACCTCTAAAGATAGGGTTTGGGACGTATAATGGTTGTACCAACGCGCATTTAGTTTGCTTGATTATTTTCAAACATTTCGTAGAAAATTCGATTTTTCTGAAAATCACCTTACTATAGATCAGCCAATCCTGAGCTAGAAAAATCCAAATTTTGCAATTGTGCTCCGAGTGCGCTTCTTGATACCTCTAAAGATAGAGTATAGGACGTATAATGGTTGTACCAACGCGCATTTAGGTTGCTGGATTATTTTCATACATTTCGTAGAAAATTCGATTTTTCTGGAAATCACCTTACTATAGATCAGCCAATTCTGAGCCAGAAAAATCCCAATTTTGCAATTGTGCTCCAAGTGCGCTTCTTGATACCTCTAAAGATAGAGTATAGGACGTATAATGGTTGTACCAACGCGCATTTAGGTTGCTGGATTATTTTCATACATTTCGTAGAAAATTCGATTTTTCTGGAAATCACCTTACTATAGATCAGCCAATTCTGAGCCAGAAAAATCCCAATTTTGCAATTGTGCTCCGAGTGCGCTTCTTGATACCTCTAAAGATAGAGTATAGGACGTATAATGGTTGTACCAACGCGCATTTAGGTTGCTGGATTATTTTCATACATTTCGTAGAAAATTCGATTTTTCTGGAAATCACCTTACTATAGATCAGCCAATTCTGAGCCAGAAAAATCCAAATTTTGCAATTGTGCTCCTATTGCGATTCTTGATACCTCTAAAGATAGGGTTTGGGACGTATAATGGTTGTACCAACGCGCATTTAGGTTGCTGGATTATTTTCATACATTTCGTAGAAAATTCGATTTTTCTGGAAATCACCTTACTATAGATCAGCCAATTCTGAGCCAGAAAAATCCCAATTTTGCAATTGTGCTCCGAGTGCGCTTCTTGATACCTCTAAAGATAGAGTATAGGACGTATAATGGTTGTACCAACGCGCATTTAGGTTGCTGGATTATTTTCATACATTTCGTAGAAAATTCGATTTTTCTGGAAATCACCTTACTATAGATCAGCCAATTCTGAGCCAGAAAAATCCAAATTTTGCAATTGTGCTCCTATTGCGATTCTTGATACCTCTAAAGATAGGGTTTGGGACGTATAATGGTTGTACCAACGCGCATTTAGGTTGCTTGATTATTTTCAAACATTTCGTAGAAAATTCGATTTTTCTGAAAATCACCTTACTATAGATCAGCAAATTCTGAGCCAGAAAAATCCCAATTTTGCAATTGTGCTCCGAGTGCGCTTCTTGATACCTCTAAAGATAGAGTATAGGACGTATAATGGTTGTACCAACGCGCATTTAGGTTGCTGGATTATTTTCATACATTTCGTAGAAAATTCGATTTTTCTGGAAATCACCTTACTATAGATCAGCCAATTCTGAGCCAGAAAAATCCAAATTTTGCAATTGTGCTCCTATTGCGATTCTTGATACCTCTAAAGATAGGGTTTGGGACGTATAATGGTTGTACCAACGCGCATTTAGGTTGCTGGATTATTTTCATACATTTCGTAGAAAATTCGATTTTTCTGGAAATCACCTTACTATAGATCAGCCAATTCTGAGCCAGAAAAATCCAAATTTTGCAATTGTGCTCCTATTGCGATTCTTGATACCTCTAAAGATAGGGTTTGGGACGTATAATGGTTGTACCAACGCGCATTTAGTTTGCTTGATTATTTTCAAACATTTCGTAGAAAATTCGATTTTTCTGGAAATCACCTTACTATAGATCAGCCAATTCTGAGCCAGAAAAATCCAAATTTTGCAATTGTGCTCCGATTGCGATTCTTAATACCTCCAAAGATAGGGTTTGGGACGTATAATGATTGTACCAATGCGCATTTAGGTTGCTTGATTATTTTCAAACATTTCGTAGAAAATTCGATTTTTCTGAAAATCACCTTACTATAGATCAGCAAATTCTGAGCCAGAAAAATCCCAATTTTGCAATTGTGCTCCGAGTGCGCTTCTTGATACCTCTAAAGATAGAGTATAGGACGTATAATGGTTGTACCAACGCGCATTTAGGTTGCTGGATTATTTTCATACATTTCGTAGAAAATTCGATTTTTCTGGAAATCACCTTACTATAGATCAGCCAATTCTGAGCCAGAAAAATCCAAATTTTGCAATTGTGCTCCTATTGCGATTCTTGATACCTCTAAAGATAGGGTTTGGGACGTATAATGGTTGTACCAACGCGCATTTAGTTTGCTTGATTATTTTCAAACATTTCGTAGAAAATTCGATTTTTCTGAAAATCACCTTACTATAGATCAGCCAATCCTGAGCCAGAAAAATCCAAATTTTGCAATTGTGCTCCGATTGCGGTTCTTAATACCTCCAAAAATAGGGTTTGGGACGTATAATGATTGTACCAATGCGCATTTAGGTTGCTTGATTATTTTCAAACATTTCGTAGAAAATTCGATTTTTCTGAAAATCACCTTACTATAGATCAGCAAATTCTGAGCCAGAAAAATCCCAATTTTGCAATTGTGCTCCGAGTGCGCTTCTTGATACCTCTAAAGATAGAGTATAGGACGTATAATGGTTGTACCAACGCGCATTTAGGTTGCTGGATTATTTTCATACATTTCGTAGAAAATTCGATTTTTCTGGAAATCACCTTACTATAGATCAGCCAATTCTGAGCCAGAAAAATCCAAATTTTGCAATTGTGCTCCTATTGCGATTCTTGATACCTCTAAAGATAGGGTTTGGGACGTATAATGGTTGTACCAACGCGCATTTAGTTTGCTTGATTATTTTCAAACATTTCGTAGAAAATTCGATTTTTCTGGAAATCACCTTACTATAGATCAGCCAATTCTGAGCCAGAAAAATCCAAATTTTGCAATTGTGCTCCGATTGCGATTCTTAATACCTCCAAAGATAGGGTTTGGGACGTATAATGATTGTACCAATGCGCATTTAGGTTGCTTGATTATTTTCAAACATTTCGTAGAAAATTCGATTTTTCTGAAAATCACCTTACTATAGATCAGCAAATTCTGAGCCAGAAAAATCCCAATTTTGCAATTGTGCTCCAAGTGCGCTTCTTGATACCTCTAAAGATAGAGTATAGGACGTATAATGGTTGTACCAACGCGCATTTAGGTTGCTGGATTATTTTCATACATTTCGTAGAAAATTCGATTTTTCTGGAAATCACCTTACTATAGATCAGCCAATTCTGAGCCAGAAAAATCCAAATTTTGCAATTGTGCTCCTATTGCGATTCTTGATACCTCTAAAGATAGGGTTTGGGACGTATAATGGTTGTACCAACGCGCATTTAGGTTGCTTGATTATTTTCAAACATTTCGTAGAAAATTCGATTTTTCTGAAAATCACCTTACTATAGATCAGCAAATTCTGAGCCAGAAAAATCCCAATTTTGCAATTGTGCTCCGAGTGCGCTTCTTGATACCTCTAAAGATAGAGTATAGGACGTATAATGGTTGTACCAACGCGCATTTAGGTTGCTGGATTATTTTCATACATTTCGTCGAAAATTCGATTTTTCTGGAAATCACCTTACTATAGATCAGCCAATTCTGAGCCAGAAAAATCCAAATTTTGCAATTGTGCTCCGATTGCGATTCTTAATACCTCCAAAGATAGGGTTTGGGACGTATAATGATTGTACCAATGCGCATTTAGGTTGCTTGATTATTTTCAAACATTTCGTAGAAAATTCGATTTTTCTGAAAATCACCTTACTATAGATCAGCCAATTCTGAGCCAGAAAAATCCCAATTTTGCAATTGTGCTCCGAGTGCGCTTCTTGATACCTCTAAAGATAGAGTATAGGACGTATAATGGTTGTACCAACGCGCATTTAGGTTGCTGGATTATTTTCATACATTTCGTAGAAAATTCGATTTTTCTGGAAATCACCTTACTATAGATCAGCCAATTCTGAGCCAGAAAAATCCAAATTTTGCAATTGTGCTCCTATTGCGATTCTTGATACCTCTAAAGATAGGGTTTGGGACGTATAATGGTTGTACCAACGCGCATTTAGTTTGCTTGATTATTTTCAAACATTTCGTAGAAAATTCGATTTTTCTGAAAATCACCTTACTATAGATCAGCCAATCCTGAGCCAGAAAAATCCAAATTTTGCAATTGTGCTCCGATTGCGGTTCTTAATACCTCCAAAAATAGGGTTTGGGACGTATAATGATTGTACCAATGCGCATTTAGGTTGCTTGATTATTTTCAAACATTTCGTAGAAAATTCGATTTTTCTGAAAATCACCTTACTATAGATCAGCAAATTCTGAGCCAGAAAAATCCCAATTTTGCAATTGTGCTCCGAGTGCGCTTCTTGATACCTCTAAAGATAGAGTATAGGACGTATAATGGTTGTACCAACGCGCATTTAGGTTGCTGGATTATTTTCATACATTTCGTAGAAAATTCGATTTTTCTGGAAATCACCTTGATCAGCCAATTCTGAGCCAGAAAAATCCAAATTTTGCAATTGTGCTCCTATTGCGATTCTTGATACCTCTAAAGATAGGGTTTGGGACGTATAATGGTTGTACCAACGCGCATTTAGGTTGCTGGATTATTTTCATACATTTCGTAGAAAATTCGATTTTTCTGAAAATCGCCTTACTATAGATCAGCCAATTCTGAGCCAGAAAAATCCCAATTTTGCAATTGTGCTCCGAGTGCGCTTCTTGATACCTCTAAAGATAGAGTATAGGACGTATAATGGTTGTACCAACGCGCATTTAGGTTGCTTGGTTATTTTCAAACATTTCGTAGAAAATTCGATTTTTCTGAAAATCGCCTTACTATAGATCAGCCAATTCTGAGCCAGAAAAATCCCAATTTTGCAATTGTGCTCCGAGTGCGCTTCTTGATACCTCTAAAGATAGAGTATAGGACGTATAATGGTTGTACCAACGCGCATTTAGGTTGCTGGATTATTTTCATACATTTCGTAGAAAATTCGATTTTTCTGGAAATCACCTTACTATAGATCAGCCAATTCTGAGCCAGAAAAATCCAAATTTTGCAATTGTGCTCCTATTGCGATTCTTGATACCTCTAAAGATAGGGTTTGGGACGTATAATGGTTGTACCAACGCGCATTTAGTTTGCTTGATTATTTTCAAACATTTCGTAGAAAATTCGATTTTTCTGAAAATCACCTTACTATAGATCAGCCAATCCTGAGCTAGAAAAATCCAAATTTTGCAATTGTGCTCCGAGTGCGCTTCTTGATACCTCTAAAGATAGAGTATAGGACGTATAATGGTTGTACCAACGCGCATTTAGGTTGCTGGATTATTTTCATACATTTCGTAGAAAATTCGATTTTTCTGGAAATCACCTTACTATAGATCAGCCAATTCTGAGCCAGAAAAATCCCAATTTTGCAATTGTGCTCCGAGTGCGCTTCTTGATACCTCTAAAGATAGAGTATAGGACGTATAATGGTTGTACCAACGCGCATTTAGGTTGCTGGATTATTTTCATACATTTCGTAGAAAATTCGATTTTTCTGGAAATCACCTTACTATAGATCAGCCAATTCTGAGCCAGAAAAATCCCAATTTTGCAATTGTGCTCCGAGTGCGCTTCTTGATACCTCTAAAGATAGAGTATAGGACGTATAATGGTTGTACCAACGCGCATTTAGGTTGCTGGATTATTTTCATACATTTCGTAGAAAATTCGATTTTTCTGGAAATCACCTTACTATAGATCAGCCAATTCTGAGCCAGAAAAATCCAAATTTTGCAATTGTGCTCCTATTGCGATTCTTGATACCTCTAAAGATAGGGTTTGGGACGTATAATGGTTGTACCAACGCGCATTTAGTTTGCTTGATTATTTTCAAACATTTCGTAGAAAATTCGATTTTTCTGAAAATCACCTTACTATAGATCAGCCAATCCTGAGCTAGAAAAATCCAAATTTTGCAATTGTGCTCCGAGTGCGCTTCTTGATACCTCTAAAGATAGAGTATAGGACGTATAATGGTTGTACCAACGCGCATTTAGGTTGCTGGATTATTTTCATACATTTCGTAGAAAATTCGATTTTTCTGGAAATCACCTTACTATAGATCAGCCAATTCTGAGCCAGAAAAATCCCAATTTTGCAATTGTGCTCCGAGTGCGCTTCTTGATACCTCTAAAGATAGAGTATAGGACGTATAATGGTTGTACCAACGCGCATTTAGGTTGCTGGATTATTTTCATACATTTCGTAGAAAATTCGATTTTTCTGGAAATCACCTTACTATAGATCAGCCAATTCTGAGCCAGAAAAATCCCAATTTTGCAATTGTGCTCCGAGTGCGCTTCTTGATACCTCTAAAGATAGAGTATAGGACGTATAATGGTTGTACCAACGCGCATTTAGGTTGCTGGATTATTTTCATACATTTCGTAGAAAATTCGATTTTTCTGGAAATCACCTTACTATAGATCAGCCAATTCTGAGCCAGAAAAATCCAAATTTTGCAATTGTGCTCCTATTGCGATTCTTGATACCTCTAAAGATAGGGTTTGGGACGTATAATGGTTGTACCAACGCGCATTTAGGTTGCTGGATTATTTTCATACATTTCGTAGAAAATTCGATTTTTCTGGAAATCACCTTACTATAGATCAGCCAATTCTGAGCCAGAAAAATCCCAATTTTGCAATTGTGCTCCGAGTGCGCTTCTTGATACCTCTAAAGATAGAGTATAGGACGTATAATGGTTGTACCAACGCGCATTTAGGTTGCTGGATTATTTTCATACATTTCGTAGAAAATTCGATTTTTCTGGAAATCACCTTACTATAGATCAGCCAATTCTGAGCCAGAAAAATCCAAATTTTGCAATTGTGCTCCTATTGCGATTCTTGATACCTCTAAAGATAGGGTTTGGGACGTATAATGGTTGTACCAACGCGCATTTAGGTTGCTTGATTATTTTCAAACATTTCGTAGAAAATTCGATTTTTCTGAAAATCACCTTACTATAGATCAGCAAATTCTGAGCCAGAAAAATCCCAATTTTGCAATTGTGCTCCGAGTGCGCTTCTTGATACCTCTAAAGATAGAGTATAGGACGTATAATGGTTGTACCAACGCGCATTTAGGTTGCTGGATTATTTTCATACATTTCGTAGAAAATTCGATTTTTCTGGAAATCACCTTACTATAGATCAGCCAATTCTTAGCCAGAAAAATCCAAATTTTGCAATTGTGCTCCTATTGCGATTCTTGATACCTCTAAAGATAGGGTTTGGGACGTATAATGGTTGTACCAACGCGCATTTAGGTTGCTGGATTATTTTCATACATTTCGTAGAAAATTCGATTTTTCTGGAAATCACCTTACTATAGATCAGCCAATTCTGAGCCAGAAAAATCCAAATTTTGCAATTGTGCTCCTATTGCGATTCTTGATACCTCTAAAGATAGGGTTTGGGACGTATAATGGTTGTACCAACGCGCATTTAGTTTGCTTGATTATTTTCAAACATTTCGTAGAAAATTCGATTTTTCTGGAAATCACCTTACTATAGATCAGCCAATTCTGAGCCAGAAAAATCCAAATTTTGCAATTGTGCTCCGATTGCGATTCTTAATACCTCCAAAGATAGGGTTTGGGACGTATAATGATTGTACCAATGCGCATTTAGGTTGCTTGATTATTTTCAAACATTTCGTAGAAAATTCGATTTTTCTGAAAATCACCTTACTATAGATCAGCAAATTCTGAGCCAGAAAAATCCCAATTTTGCAATTGTGCTCCGAGTGCGCTTCTTGATACCTCTAAAGATAGAGTATAGGACGTATAATGGTTGTACCAACGCGCATTTAGGTTGCTGGATTATTTTCATACATTTCGTAGAAAATTCGATTTTTCTGGAAATCACCTTACTATAGATCAGCCAATTCTGAGCCAGAAAAATCCAAATTTTGCAATTGTGCTCCTATTGCGATTCTTGATACCTCTAAAGATAGGGTTTGGGACGTATAATGGTTGTACCAACGCGCATTTAGTTTGCTTGATTATTTTCAAACATTTCGTAGAAAATTCGATTTTTCTGAAAATCACCTTACTATAGATCAGCCAATCCTGAGCCAGAAAAATCCAAATTTTGCAATTGTGCTCCGATTGCGGTTCTTAATACCTCCAAAAATAGGGTTTGGGACGTATAATGATTGTACCAATGCGCATTTAGGTTGCTTGATTATTTTCAAACATTTCGTAGAAAATTCGATTTTTCTGAAAATCACCTTACTATAGATCAGCAAATTCTGAGCCAGAAAAATCCCAATTTTGCAATTGTGCTCCGAGTGCGCTTCTTGATACCTCTAAAGATAGAGTATAGGACGTATAATGGTTGTACCAACGCGCATTTAGGTTGCTGGATTATTTTCATACATTTCGTAGAAAATTCGATTTTTCTGGAAATCACCTTACTATAGATCAGCCAATTCTGAGCCAGAAAAATCCAAATTTTGCAATTGTGCTCCTATTGCGATTCTTGATACCTCTAAAGATAGGGTTTGGGACGTATAATGGTTGTACCAACGCGCATTTAGTTTGCTTGATTATTTTCAAACATTTCGTAGAAAATTCGATTTTTCTGGAAATCACCTTACTATAGATCAGCCAATTCTGAGCCAGAAAAATCCAAATTTTGCAATTGTGCTCCGATTGCGATTCTTAATACCTCCAAAGATAGGGTTTGGGACGTATAATGATTGTACCAATGCGCATTTAGGTTGCTTGATTATTTTCAAACATTTCGTAGAAAATTCGATTTTTCTGAAAATCACCTTACTATAGATCAGCAAATTCTGAGCCAGAAAAATCCCAATTTTGCAATTGTGCTCCAAGTGCGCTTCTTGATACCTCTAAAGATAGAGTATAGGACGTATAATGGTTGTACCAACGCGCATTTAGGTTGCTGGATTATTTTCATACATTTCGTAGAAAATTCGATTTTTCTGGAAATCACCTTACTATAGATCAGCCAATTCTGAGCCAGAAAAATCCAAATTTAGCAATTGTGCTCCTATTGCGATTCTTGATACCTCTAAAGATAGGGTTTGGGACGTATAATGGTTGTACCAACGCGCATTTAGGTTGCTTGATTATTTTCAAACATTTCGTAGAAAATTCGATTTTTCTGAAAATCACCTTACTATAGATCAGCAAATTCTGAGCCAGAAAAATCCCAATTTTGCAATTGTGCTCCGAGTGCGCTTCTTGATACCTCTAAAGATAGAGTATAGGACGTATAATGGTTGTACCAACGCGCATTTAGGTTGCTGGATTATTTTCATACATTTCGTCGAAAATTCGATTTTTCTGGAAATCACCTTACTATAGATCAGCCAATTCTGAGCCAGAAAAATCCAAATTTTGCAATTGTGCTCCGATTGCGATTCTTAATACCTCCAAAGATAGGGTTTGGGACGTATAATGATTGTACCAATGCGCATTTAGGTTGCTTGATTATTTTCAAACATTTCGTAGAAAATTCGATTTTTCTGAAAATCACCTTACTATAGATCAGCCAATTCTGAGCCAGAAAAATCCCAATTTTGCAATTGTGCTCCGAGTGCGCTTCTTGATACCTCTAAAGATAGAGTATAGGACGTATAATGGTTGTACCAACGCGCATTTAGGTTGCTGGATTATTTTCATACATTTCGTAGAAAATTCGATTTTTCTGGAAATCACCTTACTATAGATCAGCCAATTCTGAGCCAGAAAAATCCAAATTTTGCAATTGTGCTCCTATTGCGATTCTTGATACCTCTAAAGATAGGGTTTGGGACGTATAATGGTTGTACCAACGCGCATTTAGTTTGCTTGATTATTTTCAAACATTTCGTAGAAAATTCGATTTTTCTGAAAATCACCTTACTATAGATCAGCCAATCCTGAGCCAGAAAAATCCAAATTTTGCAATTGTGCTCCGATTGCGGTTCTTAATACCTCCAAAAATAGGGTTTGGGACGTATAATGATTGTACCAATGCGCATTTAGGTTGCTTGATTATTTTCAAACATTTCGTAGAAAATTCGATTTTTCTGAAAATCACCTTACTATAGATCAGCAAATTCTGAGCCAGAAAAATCCCAATTTTGCAATTGTGCTCCGAGTGCGCTTCTTGATACCTCTAAAGATAGAGTATAGGACGTATAATGGTTGTACCAACGCGCATTTAGGTTGCTGGATTATTTTCATACATTTCGTAGAAAATTCGATTTTTCTGGAAATCACCTTACTATAGATCAGCCAATTCTGAGCCAGAAAAATCCAAATTTTGCAATTGTGCTCCTATTGCGATTCTTGATACCTCTAAAGATAGGGTTTGGGACGTATAATGGTTGTACCAACGCGCATTTAGGTTGCTTGGTTATTTTCAAACATTTCGTAGAAAATTCGATTTTTCTGAAAATCGCCTTACTATAGATCAGCCAATTCTGAGCCAGAAAAATCCCAATTTTGCAATTGTGCTCCGAGTGCGCTTCTTGATACCTCTAAAGATAGAGTATAGGACGTATAATGGTTGTACCAACGCGCATTTAGGTTGCTGGATTATTTTCATACATTTCGTAGAAAATTCGATTTTTCTGGAAATCACCTTACTATAGATCAGCCAATTCTGAGCCAGAAAAATCCAAATTTTGCAATTGTGCTCCTATTGCGATTCTTGATACCTCTAAAGATAGGGTTTGGGACGTATAATGGTTGTACCAACGCGCATTTAGTTTGCTTGATTATTTTCAAACATTTCGTAGAAAATTCGATTTTTCTGGAAATCACCTTACTATAGATCAGCCAATTCTGAGCCAGAAAAATCCAAATTTTGCAATTGTGCTCCGATTGCGATTCTTAATACCTCCAAAGATAGGGTTTGGGACGTATAATGATTGTACCAATGCCCATTTAGGTTGCTTGATTATTTTCAAACATTTCGTAGAAAATTCGATTTTTCTGAAAATCACCTTACTATAGATCAGCAAATTCTGAGCCAGAAAAATCCCAATTTTGCAATTGTGCTCCGAGTGCGCTTCTTGATACCTCTAAAGATAGAGTATAGGACGTATAATGGTTGTACCAACGCGCATTTAGGTTGCTGGATTATTTTCATACATTTCGTAGAAAATTCGATTTTTCTGGAAATCACCTTACTATAGATCAGCCAATTCTGAGCCAGAAAAATCCAAATTTTGCAATTGTGCTCCTATTGCGATTCTTGATACCTCTAAAGATAGGGTTTGGGACGTATAATGGTTGTACCAACGCGCATTTAGTTTGCTTGATTATTTTCAAACATTTCGTAGAAAATTCGATTTTTCTGGAAATCACCTTACTATAGATCAGCCAATTCTGAGCCAGAAAAATCCAAATTTTGCAATTGTGCTCCGATTGCGATTCTTAATACCTCCAAAGATAGGGTTTGGGACGTATAATGATTGTACCAATGCCCATTTAGGTTGCTTGATTATTTTCAAACATTTCGTAGAAAATTCGATTTTTCTGGAAATCACCTTACTATAGATCAGCCAATTCTGAGCCAGAAAAATCCAAATTTTGCAATTGTGCTCCTATTGCGATTCTTGATACCTCTAAAGATAGGGTTTGGGACGTATAATGGTTGTACCAACGCGCATTTAGGTTGCTGGATTATTTTCATACATTTCGTAGAAAATTCGATTTTTCTGGAAATCACCTTACTATAGATCAGCCAATTCTGAGCCAGAAAAATCCAAATTTTGCAATTGTGCTCCTATTGCGATTCTTGATACCTCTAAAGATAGGGTTTGGGACGTATAATGGTTGTACCAACGCGCATTTAGTTTGCTTGATTATTTTCAAACATTTCGTAGAAAATTCGATTTTTCTGAAAATCACCTTACTATAGATCAGCCAATCCTGAGCCAGAAAAATCCAAATTTTGCAATTGTGCTCCGATTGCGGTTCTTAATACCTCCAAAAATAGGGTTTGGGACGTATAATGATTGTACCAATGCGCATTTAGGTTGCTTGATTATTTTCAAACATTTCGTAGAAAATTCGATTTTTCTGAAAATCACCTTACTATAGATCAGCAAATTCTGAGCCAGAAAAATCCCAATTTTGCAATTGTGCTCCGAGTGCGCTTCTTGATACCTCTAAAGATAAAGTATAGGACGTATAATGGTTGTACCAACGCGCATTTAGGTTGCTGGATTATTTTCATACATTTCGTAGAAAATTCGATTTCTCTGGAAATCACCTTACTATAGATCAGCCAATTCTGAGCCAGAAAAATCCAAATTTTGCAATTGTGCTCCTATTGCGATTCTTGATACCTCTAAAGATAGGGTTTGGGACGTATAATGGTTGTACCAACGCGCATTTAGGTTGCTTGGTTATTTTCAAACATTTCGTAGAAAATTCGATTTTTCTGAAAATCACCTTACTATAGATCAGCCAATTCTGAGCCAGAAAAATCCCAATTTTGCAATTGTGCTCCGAGTGCGCTTCTTGATACCTCTAAAGATAGAGTATAGGACGTATAATGGTTGTACCAACGCGCATTTAGGTTGCTGGATTATTTTCATACATTTCGTAGAAAATTCGATTTTTCTGGAAATCACCTTACTATAGATCAGCCAATTCTGAGCCAGAAAAATCCAAATTTTGCAATTGTGCTCCTATTGCGATTCTTGATACCTCTAAAGATAGGGTTTGGGACGTATAATGGTTGTACCAACGCGCATTTAGTTTGCTTGATTATTTTCAAACATTTCGTAGAAAATTCGATTTTTCTGGAAATCACCTTACTATAGATCAGCCAATTCTGAGCCAGAAAAATCCAAATTTTGCAATTGTGCTCCGATTGCGATTCTTAATACCTCCAAAGATAGGGTTTGGGACGTATAATGATTGTACCAATGCGCATTTAGGTTGCTTGATTATTTTCAAACATTTCGTAGAAAATTCGATTTTTCTGAAAATCACCTTACTATAGATCAGCAAATTCTGAGCCAGAAAAATCCCAATTTTGCAATTGTGCTCCGAGTGCGCTTCTTGATACCTCTAAAGATAGAGTATAGGACGTATAATGGTTGTACCAACGCGCATTTAGGTTGCTGGATTATTTTCATACATTTCGTAGAAAATTCGATTTTTCTGGAAATCACCTTACTATAGATCAGCCAATTCTGAGCCAGAAAAATCCAAATTTTGCAATTGTGCTCCTATTGCGATTCTTGATACCTCTAAAGATAGGGTTTGGGACGTATAATGGTTGTACCAACGCGCATTTAGGTTGCTTGGTTATTTTCAAACATTTCGTAGAAAATTCGATTTTTCTGAAAATCGCCTTACTATAGATCAGCCAATTCTGAGCCAGAAAAATCCCAATTTTGCAATTGTGCTCCGAGTGCGCTTCTTGATACCTCTAAAGATAGAGTATAGGACGTATAATGGTTGTACCAACGCGCATTTAGGTTGCTGGATTATTTTCATACATTTCGTAGAAAATTCGATTTTTCTGGAAATCACCTTACTATAGATCAGCCAATTCTGAGCCAGAAAAATCCAAATTTTGCAATTGTGCTCCTATTGCGATTCTTGATACCTCTAAAGATAGGGTTTGGGACGTATAATGGTTGTACCAACGCGCATTTAGGTTGCTGGATTATTTTCATACATTTCGTAGAAAATTCGATTTTTCTGGAAATCACCTTACTATAGATCAGCCAATTCTGAGCCAGAAAAATCCAAATTTTGCAATTGTGCTCCTATTGCGATTCTTGATACCTCTAAAGATAGGGTTTGGGACGTATAATGGTTGTACCAACGCGCATTTAGTTTGCTTGATTATTTTCAAACATTTCGTAGAAAATTCGATTTTTCTGAAAATCACCTTACTATAGATCAGCCAATCCTGAGCCAGAAAAATCCAAATTTTGCAATTGTGCTCCGATTGCGGTTCTTAATACCTCCAAAAATAGGGTTTGGGACGTATAATGATTGTACCAATGCGCATTTAGGTTGCTTGATTATTTTCAAACATTTCGTAGAAAATTCGATTTTTCTGAAAATCACCTTACTATAGATCAGCAAATTCTGAGCCAGAAAAATCCCAATTTTGCAATTGTGCTCCGAGTGCGCTTCTTGATACCTCTAAAGATAGAGTATAGGACGTATAATGGTTGTACCAACGCGCATTTAGGTTGCTGGATTATTTTCATACATTTCGTAGAAAATTCGATTTTTCTGGAAATCACCTTACTATAGATCAGCCAATTCTGAGCCAGAAAAATCCAAATTTTGCAATTGTGCTCCTATTGCGATTCTTGATACCTCTAAAGATAGGGTTTGGGACGTATAATGGTTGTACCAACGCGCATTTAGGTTGCTTGGTTATTTTCAAACATTTCGTAGAAAATTCGATTTTTCTGAAAATCGCCTTACTATAGATCAGCCAATTCTGAGCCAGAAAAATCCCAATTTTGCAATTGTGCTCCGAGTGCGCTTCTTGATACCTCTAAAGATAGAGTATAGGACGTATAATGGTTGTACCAACGCGCATTTAGGTTGCTGGATTATTTTCATACATTTCGTAGAAAATTCGATTTTTCTGGAAATCACCTTACTATAGATCAGCCAATTCTGAACCAGAAAAATCCAAATTTTGCAATTGTGCTCCTATTGCGATTCTTGATACCTCTAAAGATAGGGTTTGGGACGTATAATGGTTGTACCAACGCGCATTTAGTTTGCTTGATTATTTTCAAACATTTCGTAGAAAATTCGATTTTTCTGGAAATCACCTTACTATAGATCAGCCAATTCTGAGCCAGAAAAATCCAAATTTTGCAATTGTGCTCCGATTGCGATTCTTAATACCTCCAAAGATAGGGTTTGGGACGTATAATGATTGTACCAATGCGCATTTAGGTTGCTTGATTATTTTCAAACATTTCGTAGAAAATTCGATTTTTCTGAAAATCACCTTACTATAGATCAGCAAATTCTGAGCCAGAAAAATCCCAATTTTGCAATTGTGCTCCGAGTGCGCTTCTTGATACCTCTAAAGATAGAGTATAGGACGTATAATGGTTGTACCAACGCGCATTTAGGTTGCTGGATTATTTTCATACATTTCGTAGAAAATTCGATTTTTCTGGAAATCACCTTACTATAGATCAGCCAATTCTGAGCCAGAAAAATCCAAATTTTGCAATTGTGCTCCTATTGCGATTCTTGATACCTCTAAAGATAGGGTTTGGGACGTATAATGGTTGTACCAACGCGCATTTAGGTTGCTGGATTATTTTCATACATTTCGTAGAAAATTCGATTTTTCTGGAAATCACCTTACTATAGATCAGCCAATTCTGAGCCAGAAAAATCCAAATTTTGCAATTGTGCTCCTATTGCGATTCTTGATACCTCTAAAGATAGGGTTTGGGACGTATAATGGTTGTACCAACGCGCATTTAGTTTGCTTGATTATTTTCAAACATTTCGTAGAAAATTCGATTTTTCTGAAAATCACCTTACTATAGATCAGCCAATCCTGAGCCAGAAAAATCCAAATTTTGCAATTGTGCTCCGATTGCGGTTCTTAATACCTCCAAAAATAGGGTTTGGGACGTATAATGATTGTACCAATGCGCATTTAGGTTGCTTGATTATTTTCAAACATTTCGTAGAAAATTCGATTTTTCTGAAAATCACCTTACTATAGATCAGCAAATTCTGAGCCAGAAAAATCCCAATTTTGCAATTGTGCTCCGAGTGCGCTTCTTGATACCTCTAAAGATAGAGTATAGGACGTATAATGGTTGTACCAACGCGCATTTAGGTTGCTGGATTATTTTCATACATTTCGTAGAAAATTCGATTTTTCTGGAAATCACCTTACTATAGATCAGCCAATTCTGAGCCAGAAAAATCCAAATTTTGCAATTGTGCTCCTATTGCGATTCTTGATACCTCTAAAGATAGGGTTTGGGACGTATAATGGTTGTACCAACGCGCAATTAGGTTGCTTGGTTATTTTCAAACATTTCGTAGAAAATTCGATTTTTCTGAAAATCACCTTACTATAGATCAGCCAATTCTGAGCCAGAAAAATCCCAATTTTGCAATTGTGCTCCGAGTGCGCTTCTTGATACCTCTAAAGATAGAGTATAGGACGTATAATGGTTGTACCAACGCGCATTTAGGTTGCTGGATTATTTTCATACATTTCGTAGAAAATTCGATTTTTCTGGAAATCACCTTACTATAGATCAGCCAATTCTGAGCCAGAAAAATCCAAATTTTGCAATTGTGCTCCTATTGCGATTCTTGATACCTCTAAAGATAGGGTTTGGGACGTATAATGGTTGTACCAACGCGCATTTAGGTTGCTTGGTTATTTTCAAACATTTCGTAGAAAATTCGATTTTTCTGAAAATCGCCTTACTATAGATCAGCCAATTCTGAGCCAGAAAAATCCCAATTTTGCAATTGTGCTCTGAGTGCGCTTCTTGATACCTCTAAAGATAGAGTATAGGACGTATAATGGTTGTACCAACGCGCATTTAGGTTGCTGGATTATTTTCATACATTTCGTAGAAAATTCGATTTTTCTGGAAATCACCTTACTATAGATCAGCCAATTCTGAGCCAGAAAAATCCAAATTTTGCAATTGTGCTCCTATTGCGATTCTTGATACCTCTAAAGATAGGGTTTGGGACGTATAATGGTTGTACCAACGCGCATTTAGTTTGCTTGATTATTTTCAAACATTTCGTAGAAAATTCGATTTTTCTGGAAATCACCTTACTATAGATCAGCCAATTCTGAGCCAGAAAAATCCAAATTTTGCAATTGTGCTCCGATTGCGATTCTTAATACCTCCAAAGATAGGGTTTGGGACGTATAATGATTGTACCAATGCGCATTTAGGTTGCTTGATTATTTTCAAACATTTCGTAGAAAATTCGATTTTTCTGAAAATCACCTTACTATAGATCAGCAAATTCTGAGCCAGAAAAATCCCAATTTTGCAATTGTGCTCCGAGTGCGCTTCTTGATACCTCTAAAGATAGAGTATAGGACGTATAATGGTTGTACCAACGCGCATTTAGGTTGCTGGATTATTTTCATACATTTCGTAGAAAATTCGATTTTTCTGGAAATCACCTTACTATAGATCAGCCAATTCTGAGCCAGAAAAATCCAAATTTTGCAATTGTGCTCCTATTGCGATTCTTGATACCTCTAAAGATAGGGTTTGGGACGTATAATGGTTGTACCAACGCGCATTTAGGTTGCTGGATTATTTTCATACATTTCGTAGAAAATTCGATTTTTCTGGAAATCACCTTACTATAGATCAGCCAATTCTGAGCCAGAAAAATCCAAATTTTGCAATTGTGCTCCTATTGCGATTCTTGATACCTCTAAAGATAGGGTTTGGGACGTATAATGGTTGTACCAACGCGCATTTAGTTTGCTTGATTATTTTCAAACATTTCGTAGAAAATTCGATTTTTCTGAAAATCACCTTACTATAGATCAGCCAATCCTGAGCCAGAAAAATCCAAATTTTGCAATTGTGCTCCGATTGCGGTTCTTAATACCTCCAAAAATAGGGTTTGGGACGTATAATGATTGTACCAATGCGCATTTAGGTTGCTTGATTATTTTCAAACATTTCGTAGAAAATTCGATTTTTCTGAAAATCACCTTACTATAGATCAGCAAATTCTGAGCCAGAAAAATCCCAATTTTGCAATTGTGCTCCGAGTGCGCTTCTTGATACCTCTAAAGATAGAGTATAGGACGTATAATGGTTGTACCAACGCGCATTTAGGTTGCTGGATTATTTTCATACATTTCGTAGAAAATTCGATTTTTCTGGAAATCACCTTACTATAGATCAGCCAATTCTGAGCCAGAAAAATCCAAATTTTGCAATTGTGCTCCTATTGCGATTCTTGATACCTCTAAAGATAGGGTTTGGGACGTATAATGGTTGTACCAACGCGCATTTAGGTTGCTTGGTTATTTTCAAACATTTCGTAGAAAATTCGATTTTTCTGAAAATCACCTTACTATAGATCAGCCAATTCTGAGCCAGAAAAATCCCAATTTTGCAATTGTGCTCCGAGTGCGCTTCTTGATACCTCTAAAGATAGAGTATAGGACGTATAATGGTTGTACCAACGCGCATTTAGGTTGCTGGATAATTTTCATACATTTCGTAGAAAATTCGATTTTTCTGGAAATCACCTTACTATAGATCAGCCAATTCTGAGCCAAAAAAATCCAAATTTTGCAATTGTGCTCCTATTGCGATTCTTGATACCTCTAAAGATAGGGTTTGGGACGTATAATGGTTGTACCAACGCGCATTTAGTTTGCTTGATTATTTTCAAACATTTCGTAGAAAATTCGATTTTTCTGGAAATCACCTTACTATAGATCAGCCAATTCTGAGCCAGAAAAATCCAAATTTTGCAATTGTGCTCCTATTGCGATTCTTGATACCTCTAAAGATAGGGTTTGGGACGTATAATGGTTGTACCAACGCGCATTTAGGTTGCTTGGTTATTTTCAAACATTTCGTAGAAAATTCGATTTTTCTGAAAATCACCTTACTATAGATCAGCCAATTCTGAGCCAGAAAAATCCCAATTTTGCAATTGTGCTCCGAGTGCGCTTCTTGATACCTCTAAAGATAGAGTATAGGACGTATAATGGTTGTACCAACGCGCATTTAGGTTGCTGGATTATTTTCATACATTTCGTAGAAAATTCGATTTTTCTGGAAATCACCTTACTATAGATCAGCCAATTCTGAGCCAGAAAAATCCAAATTTTGCAATTGTGCTCCTATTGCGATTCTTGATACCTCTAAAGATAGGGTTTGGGACGTATAATGGTTGTACCAACGCGCATTTAGGTTGCTGGATTATTTTCATACATTTCGTAGAAAATTCGATTTTTCTGGAAATCACCTTACTATAGATCAGCCAATTCTGAGCCAGAAAAATCCAAATTTTGCAATTGTGCTCCTATTGCGATTCTTGATACCTCTAAAGATAGGGTTTGGGACGTATAATGGTTGTACCAACGCGCATTTAGTTTGCTTGATTATTTTTAAACATTTCGTAGAAAATTCGATTTTTCTGGAAATCACCTTACTATAGATCAGCCAATTCTGAGCCAGAAAAATCCAAATTTTGCAATTGTGCTCCGATTGCGATTCTTAATACCTCCAAAGATAGGGTTTGGGACGTATAATGATTGTACCAATGCGCATTTAGGTTGCTTGATTATTTTCAAACATTTCGTAGAAAATTCGATTTTTCTGAAAATCACCTTACTATAGATCAGCAAATTCTGAGCCAGAAAAATCCCAATTTTGCAATTGTGCTCCGAGTGCGCTTCTTGATACCTCTAAAGATAGAGTATAGGACGTATAATGGTTGTACCAACGCGCATTTAGGTTGCTGGATTATTTTCATACATTTCGTAGAAAATTCGATTTTTCTGGAAATCACCTTACTATAGATCAGCCAATTCTGAGCCAGAAAAATCCAAATTTTGCAATTGTGCTCCTATTGCGATTCTTGATACCTCTAAAGATAGGGTTTGGGACGTATAATGGTTGTACCAACGCGCATTTAGTTTGCTTGATTATTTTCAAACATTTCGTAGAAAATTCGATTTTTCTGAAAATCACCTTACTATAGATCAGCCAATCCTGAGCCAGAAAAATCCAAATTTTGCAATTGTGCTCCGATTGCGGTTCTTAATACCTCCAAAAATAGGGTTTGGGACGTATAATGATTGTACCAATGCGCATTTAGGTTGCTTGATTATTTTCAAACATTTCGTAGAAAATTCGATTTTTCTGAAAATCACCTTACTATAGATCAGCAAATTCTGAGCCAGAAAAATCCCAATTTTGCAATTGTGCTCCGAGTGCGCTTCTTGATACCTCTAAAGATAGAGTATAGGACGTATAATGGTTGTACCAACGCGCATTTAGGTTGCTGGATTATTTTCATACATTTCGTAGAAAATTCGATTTTTCTGGAAATCACCTTGATCAGCCAATTCTGAGCCAGAAAAATCCAAATTTTGCAATTGTGCTCCTATTGCGATTCTTGATACCTCTAAAGATAGGGTTTGGGACGTATAATGGTTGTACCAACGCGCATTTAGGTTGCTGGATTATTTTCATACATTTCGTAGAAAATTCGATTTTTCTGGAAATCACCTTACTATAGATCAGCCAATCCTGAGCCAGAAAAATCCAAATTTTGCAATTGTGCTCCTATTGCGATTCTTGATACCTCTAAAGATAGGGTTTGGGACGTATAATGGTTGTACCAACGCGCATTTAGGTTGCTTAGTTATTTTCAAACATTTCGTAGAAAATTCGATTTTTCTGAAAATCGCCTTACTATAGATCAGCCAATTCTGAGCCAGAAAAATCCCAATTTTGCAATTGTGCTCCGAGTGCGCTTCTTGATACCTCTAAAGATAGAGTATAGGACGTATAATGGTTGTACCAACGCGCATTTAGGTTGCTGGATTATTTTCATACATTTCGTAGAAAATTCGATTTTTCTGGAAATCACCTTACTATAGATCAGCCAATTCTGAGCCAGAAAAATCCAAATTTTGCAATTGTGCTCCTATTGCGATTCTTGATACCTCTAAAGATAGGGTTTGGGACGTATAATGGTTGTACCAACGCGCATTTAGTTTGCTTGATTATTTTCAAACATTTCGTAGAAAATTCGATTTTTCTGAAAATCACCTTACTATAGATCAGCCAATCCTGAGCCAGAAAAATCCAAATTTTGCAATTGTGCTCCGATTGCGGTTCTTAATACCTCCAAAAATAGGGTTTGGGACGTATAATGATTGTACCAATGCGCATTTAGGTTGCTTGATTATTTTCAAACATTTCGTAGAAAATTCGATTTTTCTGAAAATCACCTTACTATAGATCAGCAAATTCTGAGCCAGAAAAATCCCAATTTTGCAATTGTGCTCCGAGTGCGCTTCTTGATACCTCTAAAGATAGAGTATAGGACGTATAATGGTTGTACCAACGCGCATTTAGGTTGCTGGATTATTTTCATACATTTCGTAGAAAATTCGATTTTTCTGGAAATCACCTTGATCAGCCAATTCTGAGCCAGAAAAATCCAAATTTTGCAATTGTGCTCCTATTGCGATTCTTGATACCTCTAAAGATAGGGTTTGGGACGTATAATGGTTGTACCAACGCGCATTTAGGTTGCTGGATTATTTTCATACATTTCGTAGAAAATTCGATTTTTCTGAAAATCGCCTTACTATAGATCAGCCAATTCTGAGCCAGAAAAATCCCAATTTTGCAATTGTGCTCCGAGTGCGCTTCTTGATACCTCTAAAGATAGAGTATAGGACGTATAATGGTTGTACCAACGCGCATTTAGGTTGCTTGGTTATTTTCAAACATTTCGTAGAAAATTCGATTTTTCTGAAAATCGCCTTACTATAGATCAGCCAATTCTGAGCCAGAAAAATCCCAATTTTGCAATTGTGCTCCGAGTGCGCTTCTTGATACCTCTAAAGATAGAGTATAGGACGTATAATGGTTGTACCAACGCGCATTTAGGTTGCTGGATTATTTTCATACATTTCGTAGAAAATTCGATTTTTCTGGAAATCACCTTACTATAGATCAGCCAATTCTGAGCCAGAAAAATCCAAATTTTGCAATTGTGCTCCTATTGCGATTCTTGATACCTCTAAAGATAGGGTTTGGGACGTATAATGGTTGTACCAACGCGCATTTAGTTTGCTTGATTATTTTCAAACATTTCGTAGAAAATTCGATTTTTCTGAAAATCACCTTACTATAGATCAGCCAATCCTGAGCTAGAAAAATCCAAATTTTGCAATTGTGCTCCGAGTGCGCTTCTTGATACCTCTAAAGATAGAGTATAGGACGTATAATGGTTGTACCAACGCGCATTTAGGTTGCTGGATTATTTTCATACATTTCGTAGAAAATTCGATTTTTCTGGAAATCACCTTACTATAGATCAGCCAATTCTGAGCCAGAAAAATCCCAATTTTGCAATTGTGCTCCGAGTGCGCTTCTTGATACCTCTAAAGATAGAGTATAGGACGTATAATGGTTGTACCAACGCGCATTTAGGTTGCTGGATTATTTTCATACATTTCGTAGAAAATTCGATTTTTCTGGAAATCACCTTACTATAGATCAGCCAATTCTGAGCCAGAAAAATCCCAATTTTGCAATTGTGCTCCGAGTGCGCTTCTTGATACCTCTAAAGATAGAGTATAGGACGTATAATGGTTGTACCAACGCGCATTTAGGTTGCTGGATTATTTTCATACATTTCGTAGAAAATTCGATTTTTCTGGAAATCACCTTACTATAGATCAGCCAATTCTGAGCCAAAAAAATCCAAATTTTGCAATTGTGCTCCTATTGCGATTCTTGATACCTCTAAAGATAGGGTTTGGGACGTATAATGGTTGTACCAACGCGCATTTAGTTTGCTTGATTATTTTCAAACATTTCGTAGAAAATTCGATTTTTCTGGAAATCACCTTACTATAGATCAGCCAATTCTGAGCCAGAAAAATCCAAATTTTGCAATTGTGCTCCTATTGCGATTCTTGATACCTCTAAAGGTAGGGTTTGGGACGTATAATGGTTGTACCAACGCGCATTTAGGTTGCTTGGTTATTTTCAAACATTTCGTAGAAAATTCGATTTTTCTGAAAATCACCTTACTATAGATCAGCCAATTCTGAGCCAGAAAAATCCCAATTTTGCAATTGTGCTCCGAGTGCGCTTCTTGATACCTCTAAAGATAGAGTATAGGACGTATAATGGTTGTACCAACGCGCATTTAGGTTGCTGGATTATTTTCATACATTTCGTAGAAAATTCGATTTTTCTGGAAATCACCTTACTATAGATCAGCCAATTCTGAGCCAGAAAAATCCAAATTTTGCAATTGTGCTCCTATTGCGATTCTTGATACCTCTAAAGATAGGGTTTGGGACGTATAATGGTTGTACCAACGCGCATTTAGGTTGCTGGATTATTTTCATACATTTCGTAGAAAATTCGATTTTTCTGGAAATCACCTTACTATAGATCAGCCAATTCTGAGCCAGAAAAATCCAAATTTTGCAATTGTGCTCCTATTGCGATTCTTGATACCTCTAAAGATAGGGTTTGGGACGTATAATGGTTGTACCAACGCGCATTTAGTTTGCTTGATTATTTTTAAACATTTCGTAGAAAATTCGATTTTTCTGGAAATCACCTTACTATAGATCAGCCAATTCTGAGCCAGAAAAATCCAAATTTTGCAATTGTGCTCCGATTGCGATTCTTAATACCTCCAAAGATAGGGTTTGGGACGTATAATGATTGTACCAATGCGCATTTAGGTTGCTTGATTATTTTCAAACATTTCGTAGAAAATTCGATTTTTCTGAAAATCACCTTACTATAGATCAGCAAATTCTGAGCCAGAAAAATCCCAATTTTGCAATTGTGCTCCGAGTGCGCTTCTTGATACCTCTAAAGATAGAGTATAGGACGTATAATGGTTGTACCAACGCGCATTTAGGTTGCTGGATTATTTTCATACATTTCGTAGAAAATTCGATTTTTCTGGAAATCACCTTACTATAGATCAGCCAATTCTGAGCCAGAAAAATCCAAATTTTGCAATTGTGCTCCTATTGCGATTCTTGATACCTCTAAAGATAGGGTTTGGGACGTATAATGGTTGTACCAACGCGCATTTAGTTTGCTTGATTATTTTCAAACATTTCGTAGAAAATTCGATTTTTCTGAAAATCACCTTACTATAGATCAGCCAATCCTGAGCCAGAAAAATCCAAATTTTGCAATTGTGCTCCGATTGCGGTTCTTAATACCTCCAAAAATAGGGTTTGGGACGTATAATGATTGTACCAATGCGCATTTAGGTTGCTTGATTATTTTCAAACATTTCGTAGAAAATTCGATTTTTCTGAAAATCACCTTACTATAGATCAGCAAATTCTGAGCCAGAAAAATCCCAATTTTGCAATTGTGCTCCGAGTGCGCTTCTTGATACCTCTAAAGATAGAGTATAGGACGTATAATGGTTGTACCAACGCGCATTTAGGTTGCTGGATTATTTTCATACATTTCGTAGAAAATTCGATTTTTCTGGAAATCACCTTGATCAGCCAATTCTGAGCCAGAAAAATCCAAATTTTGCAATTGTGCTCCTATTGCGATTCTTGATACCTCTAAAGATAGGGTTTGGGACGTATAATGGTTGTACCAACGCGCATTTAGGTTGCTGGATTATTTTCATACATTTCGTAGAAAATTCGATTTTTCTGGAAATCACCTTACTATAGATCAGCCAATCCTGAGCCAGAAAAATCCAAATTTTGCAATTGTGCTCCTATTGCGATTCTTGATACCTCTAAAGATAGGGTTTGGGACGTATAATGGTTGTACCAACGCGCATTTAGGTTGCTTGGTTATTTTCAAACATTTCGTAGAAAATTCGATTTTTCTGAAAATCGCCTTACTATAGATCAGCCAATTCTGAGCCAGAAAAATCCCAATTTTGCAATTGTGCTCCGAGTGCGCTTCTTGATACCTCTAAAGATAGAGTATAGGACGTATAATGGTTGTACCAACGCGCATTTAGGTTGCTGGATTATTTTCATACATTTCGTAGAAAATTCGATTTTTCTGGAAATCACCTTACTATAGATCAGCCAATTCTGAGCCAGAAAAATCCAAATTTTGCAATTGTGCTCCTATTGCGATTCTTGATACCTCTAAAGATAGGGTTTGGGACGTATAATGGTTGTACCAACGCGCATTTAGTTTGCTTGATTATTTTCAAACATTTCGTAGAAAATTCGATTTTTCTGAAAATCACCTTACTATAGATCAGCCAATCCTGAGCCAGAAAAATCCAAATTTTGCAATTGTGCTCCGATTGCGGTTCTTAATACCTCCAAAAATAGGGTTTGGGACGTATAATGATTGTACCAATGCGCATTTAGGTTGCTTGATTATTTTCAAACATTTCGTAGAAAATTCGATTTTTCTGAAAATCACCTTACTATAGATCAGCAAATTCTGAGCCAGAAAAATCCCAATTTTGCAATTGTGCTCCGAGTGCGCTTCTTGATACCTCTAAAGATAGAGTATAGGACGTATAATGGTTGTACCAACGCGCATTTAGGTTGCTGGATTATTTTCATACATTTCGTAGAAAATTCGATTTTTCTGGAAATCACCTTGATCAGCCAATTCTGAGCCAGAAAAATCCAAATTTTGCAATTGTGCTCCTATTGCGATTCTTGATACCTCTAAAGATAGGGTTTGGGACGTATAATGGTTGTACCAACGCGCATTTAGGTTGCTGGATTATTTTCATACATTTCGTAGAAAATTCGATTTTTCTGAAAATCGCCTTACTATAGATCAGCCAATTCTGAGCCAGAAAAATCCCAATTTTGCAATTGTGCTCCGAGTGCGCTTCTTGATACCTCTAAAGATAGAGTATAGGACGTATAATGGTTGTACCAACGCGCATTTAGGTTGCTTGGTTATTTTCAAACATTTCGTAGAAAATTCGATTTTTCTGAAAATCGCCTTACTATAGATCAGCCAATTCTGAGCCAGAAAAATCCCAATTTTGCAATTGTGCTCCGAGTGCGCTTCTTGATACCTCTAAAGATAGAGTATAGGACGTATAATGGTTGTACCAACGCGCATTTAGGTTGCTGGATTATTTTCATACATTTCGTAGAAAATTCGATTTTTCTGGAAATCACCTTACTATAGATCAGCCAATTCTGAGCCAGAAAAATCCAAATTTTGCAATTGTGCTCCTATTGCGATTCTTGATACCTCTAAAGATAGGGTTTGGGACGTATAATGGTTGTACCAACGCGCATTTAGTTTGCTTGATTATTTTCAAACATTTCGTAGAAAATTCGATTTTTCTGAAAATCACCTTACTATAGATCAGCCAATCCTGAGCTAGAAAAATCCAAATTTTGCAATTGTGCTCCGAGTGCGCTTCTTGATACCTCTAAAGATAGAGTATAGGACGTATAATGGTTGTACCAACGCGCATTTAGGTTGCTGGATTATTTTCATACATTTCGTAGAAAATTCGATTTTTCTGGAAATCACCTTACTATAGATCAGCCAATTCTGAGCCAGAAAAATCCCAATTTTGCAATTGTGCTCCGAGTGCGCTTCTTGATACCTCTAAAGATAGAGTATAGGACGTATAATGGTTGTACCAACGCGCATTTAGGTTGCTGGATTATTTTCATACATTTCGTAGAAAATTCGATTTTTCTGGAAATCACCTTACTATAGATCAGCCAATTCTGAGCCAGAAAAATCCCAATTTTGCAATTGTGCTCCGAGTGCGCTTCTTGATACCTCTAAAGATAGAGTATAGGACGTATAATGGTTGTACCAACGCGCATTTAGGTTGCTGGATTATTTTCATACATTTCGTAGAAAATTCGATTTTTCTGAAAATCACCTTACTATAGATCAGCCAATCCTGAGCCAGAAAAATCCAAATTTTGCAATTGTGCTCCGATTGCGGTTCTTAATACCTCCAAAAATAGGGTTTGGGACGTATAATGATTGTACCAATGCGCATTTAGGTTGCTTGATTATTTTCAAACATTTCGTAGAAAATTCGATTTTTCTGAAAATCACCTTACTATAGATCAGCAAATTCTGAGCCAGAAAAATCCCAATTTTGCAATTGTGCTCCGAGTGCGCTTCTTGATACCTCTAAAGATAGAGTATAGGACGTATAATGGTTGTACCAACGCGCATTTAGGTTGCTGGATTATTTTCATACATTTCGTAGAAAATTCGATTTTTCTGGAAATCACCTTACTATAGATCAGCAAATTCTGAGCCAGAAAAATCCAAATTTTGCAATTGTGCTCCTGTTGCGATTCTTGATACCTCTAAAGATAGGGTTTGGGACGTATAATGGTTGTACCAACGCGCATTTAGGTTGCTTGGTTATTTTCAAACATTTCGTAGAAAATTCGATTTTTCTGAAAATCGCCTTACTATAGATCAGCAAATTCTGAGCCAGAAAAATCCAAATTTTGCAATTGTGCTCCTATTGCGATTCTTGATACCTCTAAAGATAGGGTTTGGGACGTATAATGGTTGTACCAACGCGCATTTAGGTTGCTTGGTTATTTTCAAACATTTCGTAGAAAATTCGATTTTTCTGAAAATCGCCTTACTATAGATCAGCCAATTCTGAGCCAGAAAAATCCCAATTTTGCAATTGTGCTCCGAGTGCGCTTCTTGATACCTCTAAAGATAGAGTATAGGACGTATAATGGTTGTACCAACGCGCATTTAGGTTGCTGGATTATTTTCATACATTTCGTAGAAAATTCGATTTTTCTGGAAATCACCTTACTATAGATCAGCCAATTCTGAGCCAGAAAAATCCAAATTTTGCAATTGTGCTCCTATTGCGATTCTTGATACCTCTAAAGATAGGGTTTGGGACGTATAATGATTGTACCAATGCGCATTTAGGTTGCTTGATTATTTTCAAACATTTCGTAGAAAATTCGATTTTTCTGAAAATCACCTTACTATAGATCAGCAAATTCTGAGCCAGAAAAATCCCAATTTTGCAATTGTGCTCCGAGTGCGCTTCTTGATACCTCTAAAGATAGAGTATAGGACGTATAATGGTTGTACCAACGCGCATTTAGGTTGCTGGATTATTTTCAAACATTTCGTAGAAAATTCGATTTTTCTGAAAATCACCTTACTATAGATCAGCAAATTCTGAGCCAGAAAAATCCAAATTTTGCAATTGTGCTCCTATTGCGATTCTTGATACCTCTAAAGATAGGGTTTGGGACGTATAATGGTTGTACCAACGCGCATTTAGGTTGCTTGGTTATTTTCAAACATTTCGTAGAAAATTCGATTTTTCTGAAAATCGCCTTACTATAGATCAGCCAATTCTGAGCCAGAAAAATCCCAATTTTGCAATTGTGCTCCGAGTGCGCTTGTTGATACCTCTAAAGATAGAGTATAGGACGTATAATGGTTGTACCAACGCGCATTTAGGTTGCTGGATTATTTTCATACATTTCGTAGAAAATTCGATTTTTCTGGAAATCACCTTACTATAGATCAGCCAATTCTGAGCCAAAAAAATCCAAATTTTGCAATTGTGCTCCTATTGCGATTCTTGATACCTCTAAAGATAGGGTTTGGGACGTATAATGGTTGTACCAACGCGCATTTAGGTTGCTTGGTTATTTTCAAACATTTCGTAGAAAATTCGATTTTTCTGAAAATCACCTTACTATAGATCAGCCAATCCTGAGCCAGAAAAATCCAAATTTTGCAATTGTGCTCCGATTGCGGTTCTTAATACCTCCAAAAATAGGGTTTGGGACGTATAATGATTGTACCAATGCGCATTTAGGTTGCTTGATTATTTTCAAACATTTCGTAGAAAATTCGATTTTTCTGAAAATCACCTTACTATAGATCAGCAAATTCTGAGCCAGAAAAATCCCAATTTTGCAATTGTGCTCCGAGTGCGCGTCTTGATACCTCTAAAGATAGAGTATAGGACGTATAATGGTTGTACCAACGCGCATTTAGGTTGCTGGATTATTTTCATACATTTCGTAGAAAATTCGATTTTTCTGGAAATCACCTTACTATAGATCAGCCAATTCTGAGCCAGAAAAATCCAAATTTTGCAATTGTGCTCCTATTGCGATTCTTGATACCTCTAAAGATAGGGTTTGGGACGTATAATGGTTGTACCAACGCGCATTTAGGTTGCTTGGTTATTTTCAAACATTTCGTAGAAAATTCGATTTTTCTGAAAATCGCCTTACTATAGATCAGCCAATTCTGAGCCAGAAAAATCCCAATTTTGCAATTGTGCTCCAAGTGCGCTTGTTGATACCTCTAAAGATAGAGTATAGGACGTATAATGGTTGTACCAACGCGCATTTAGGTTGCTGGATTATTTTCATACATTTCGTAGAAAATTCGATTTTTCTGGAAATCACCTTACTATAGATCAGCCAATTCTGAGCCAGAAAAATCCAAATTTTGCAATTGTGCTCCTATTGCGATTCTTGATACCTCTAAAGATAGGGTTTGGGACGTATAATGGTTGTACCAACGCGCATTTAGGTTGCTTGGTTATTTTCAAACATTTCGTAGAAAATTCGATTTTTCTGAAAATCGCCTTACTATAGATCAGCCAATTCTGAGCCAGAAAAATCCCAATTTTGCAATTGTGCTCCGAGTGCGCTTCTTGATACCTCTAAAGATAGAGTATAGGACGTATAATGGTTGTACCAACGCGCATTTAGGTTGCTGGATTATTTTCATACATTTCGTAGAAAATTCGATTTTTCTGGAAATCACCTTACTATAGATCAGCCAATTCTGAGCCAGAAAAATCCAAATTTTGCAATTGTGCTCCTATTGCGATTCTTGATACCTCTAAAGATAGGGTTTGGGACGTATAATGGTTGTACCAACGCGCATTTAGGTTGCTTGGTTATTTTCAAACATTTCGTAGAAAATTCGATTTTTCTGAAAATCGCCTTACTATAGATCAGCCAATTCTGAGCCAGAAAAATCCCAATTTTGCAATTGTGCTCCGAGTGCGCTTGTTGATACCTCTAAAGATAGAGTATAGGACGTATAATGGTTGTACCAACGCGCATTTAGGTTGCTGGATTATTTTCATACATTTCGTAGAAAATTCGATTTTTCTGGAAATCACCTTACTATAGATCAGCCAATTCTGAGCCAGAAAAATCCAAATTTTGCAATTGTGCTCCTATTGCGATTCTTGATACCTCTAAAGATAGGGTTTGGGACGTATAATGGTTGTACCAACGCGCATTTAGTTTGCTTGATTATTTTCAAACATTTCGTAGAAAATTCGATTTTTCTGAAAATCACCTTACTATAGATCAGCCAATCCTGAGCCAGAAAAATCCAAATTTTGCAATTGTGCTCCGATTGCGGTTCTTAATACCTCCAAAAATAGGGTTTGGGACGTATAATGATTGTACCAATGCGCATTTAGGTTGCTTGATTATTTTCAAACATTTCGTAGAAAATTCGATTTTTCTGAAAATCACCTTACTATAGATCAGCAAATTCTGAGCCAGAAAAATCCCAATTTTGCAATTTTGCTCCGAGTGCGCTTCTTGATACCTCTAAAGATAGAGTATAGGACGTATAATGGTTGTACCAACGCGCATTTAGGTTGCTGGATTATTTTCATACATTTCGTAGAAAATTCGATTTTTCTGGAAATCACCTTGATCAGCCAATTCTGAGCCAGAAAAATCCAAATTTTGCAATTGTGCTCCTATTGCGATTCTTGATACCTCTAAAGATAGGGTTTGGGACGTATAATGGTTGTACCAACGCGCATTTAGGTTGCTGGATTATTTTCATACATTTCGTAGAAAATTCGATTTTTCTGGAAATCACCTTACTATAGATCAGCCAATTCTGAGCCAGAAAAATCCAAATTTTGCAATTGTGCTCCTATTGCGATTCTTGATACCTCTAAAGATAGGGTTTGGGACGTATAATGGTTGTACCAACGCGCATTTAGGTTGCTTGATTATTTTCAAACATTTCGTAGAAAATTCGATTTTTCTGAAAATCACCTTACTATAGATCAGCCAATCCTGAGCCAGAAAAATCCAAATTTTGCAATTGTGCTTCGATTGCGGTTCTTAATACCTCCAAAAATAGGGTTTGGGACGTATAATGATTGTACCAATGCGCATTTAGGTTGCTTGATTATTTTCAAACATTTCGTAGAAAATTCGATTTTTCTGAAAATCACCTTACTATAGATCAGCCAATTCTGAGCCAGAAAAATCCCAATTTTGCAATTGTGCTCCGAGTGCGCTTCTTGATACCTCTAAAGATAGAGTATAGGACGTATAATGGTTGTACCAACGCGCATTTAGGTTGCTGGATTATTTTCATACATTTCGTAGAAAATTCGATTTTTCTGGAAATCACCTTACTATAGATCAGCCAATTCTGAGCCAGAAAAATCCAAATTTTGCAATTGTGCTCCTATTGCGATTCTTGATACCTCTAAAGATAGGGTTTGGGACGTATAGTGGTTGTACCAACGCGCATTTAGTTTGCTTGATTATTTTCAAACATTTCGTAGAAAATTCGATTTTTCTGGAAATCACCTTACTATAGATCAGCCAATTCTGAGCCAGAAAAATCCAAATTTTGCAATTGTGCTCCGATTGCGATTCTTAATACCTCCAAAGATAGGGTTTGGGACGTATAATGATTGTACCAATGCGCATTTAGGTTGCTTGATTATTTTCAAACATTTCGTAGAAAATTCGATTTTTCTGAAAATCACCTTACTATAGATCAGCAAATTCTGAGCCAGAAAAATCCCAATTTTGCAATTGTGCTCCGAGTGCGCTTCTTGATACCTCTAAAGATAGAGTATAGGACGTATAATGGTTGTACCAACGCGCATTTAGGTTGCTGGATTATTTTCATACATTTCGTAGAAAATTCGATTTTTCTGGAAATCACCTTACTATAGATCAGCCAATTCTGAGCCAGAAAAATCCAAATTTTGCAATTGTGCTCCTATTGCGATTCTTGATACCTCTAAAGATAGGGTTTGGGACGTATAATGGTTGTACCAACGCGCATTTAGTTTGCTTGATTATTTTCAAACATTTCGTAGAAAATTCGATTTTTCTGAAAATCACCTTACTATAGATCAGCCAATCCTGAGCCAGAAAAATCCAAATTTTGCAATTGTGCTCCGATTGCGGTTCTTAATACCTCCAAAAATAGGGTTTGGGACGTATAATGATTGTACCAATGCGCATTTAGGTTGCTTGATTATTTTCAAACATTTCGTAGAAAATTCGATTTTTCTGAAAATCACCTTACTATAGATCAGCAAATTCTGAGCCAGAAAAATCCCAATTTTGCAATTGTGCTCCGAGTGCGCTTCTTGATACCTCTAAAGATAGAGTATAGGACGTATAATGGTTGTACCAACGCGCATTTAGGTTGCTGGATTATTTTCATACATTTCGTAGAAAATTCGATTTTTCTGGAAATCACCTTGATCAGCCAATTCTGAGCCAGAAAAATCCAAATTTTGCAATTGTGCTCCTATTGCGATTCTTGATACCTCTAAAGATAGGGTTTGGGACGTATAATGGTTGTACCAACGCGCATTTAGGTTGCTGGATTATTTTCATACATTTCGTAGAAAATTCGATTTTTCTGGAAATCACCTTACTATAGATCAGCCAATTCTGAGCCAGAAAAATCCAAATTTTGCAATTGTGCTCCTATTGCGATTCTTGATACCTCTAAAGATAGGGTTTGGGACGTATAATGGTTGTACCAACGCGCATTTAGGTTGCTGGATTATTTTCATACATTTCGTAGAAAATTCGATTTTTCTGGAAATCACCTTACTATAGATCAGCCAATTCTGAGCCAGAAAAATCCAAATTTTGCAATTGTGCTCCTATTGCGATTCTTGATACCTCTAAAGATAGGGTTTGGGACGTATAATGGTTGTACCAACGCGCATTTAGTTTGCTTGATTATTTTCAAACATTTCGTAGAAAATTCGATTTTTCTGAAAATCACCTTACTATAGATCAGCCAATCCTGAGCCAGAAAAATCCAAATTTTGCAATTGTGCTCCGATTGCGGTTCTTAATACCTCCAAAAATAGGGTTTGGGACGTATAATGATTGTACCAATGCGCATTTAGGTTGCTTGATTATTTTCAAACATTTCGTAGAAAATTCGATTTTTCTGAAAATCACCTTACTATAGATCAGCAAATTCTGAGCCAGAAAAATCCCAATTTTGCAATTGTGCTCCGAGTGCGCGTCTTGATACCTCTAAAGATAGAGTATAGGACGTATAATGGTTGTACCAACGCGCATTTAGGTTGCTGGATTATTTTCATACATTTCGTAGAAAATTCGATTTTTCTGGAAATCACCTTACTATAGATCAGCCAATTCTGAGCCAGAAAAATCCAAATTTTGCAATTGTGCTCCTATTGCGATTCTTAATACCTCTAAAGATAGGGTTTGGGACGTATAATGGTTGTACCAACGCGCATTTAGGTTGCTTGGTTATTTTCAAACATTTCGTAGAAAATTCGATTTTTCTGAAAATCGCCTTACTATAGATCAGCCAATTCTGAGCCAGAAAAATCCCAATTTTGCAATTGTGCTCCGAGTGCGCTTCTTGATACCTCTAAAGATAGAGTATAGGACGTATAATGGTTGTACCAACGCGCATTTAGGTTGCTGGATTATTTTCATACATTTCGTAGAAAATTCGATTTTTCTGGAAATCACCTTACTATAGATCAGCCAATTCTGAGCCAGAAAAATCCAAATTTTGCAATTGTGCTCCTATTGCGATTCTTGATACCTCTAAAGATAGGGTTTGGGACGTATAATGGTTGTACCAACGCGCATTTAGGTTGCTTGGTTATTTTCAAACATTTCGTAGAAAATTCGATTTTTCTGAAAATCGCCTTACTATAGATCAGCCAATTCTGAGCCAGAAAAATCCCAATTTTGCAATTGTGCTCCGAGTGCGCTTGTTGATACCTCTAAAGATAGAGTATAGGACGTATAATGGTTGTACCAACGCGCATTTAGGTTGCTGGATTATTTTCATACATTTCGTAGAAAATTCGATTTTTCTGGAAATCACCTTACTATAGATCAGCCAATTCTGAGCCAGAAAAATCCAAATTTTGCAATTGTGCTCCTATTGCGATTCTTGATACCTCTAAAGATAGGGTTTGGGACGTATAATGGTTGTACCAACGCGCATTTAGTTTGCTTGATTATTTTCAAACATTTCGTAGAAAATTCGATTTTTCTGAAAATCACCTTACTATAGATCAGCCAATCCTGAGCCAGAAAAATCCAAATTTTGCAATTGTGCTCCGATTGCGGTTCTTAATACCTCCAAAAATAGGGTTTGGGACGTATAATGATTGTACCAATGCGCATTTAGGTTGCTTGATTATTTTCAAACATTTCGTAGAAAATTCGATTTTTCTGAAAATCACCTTACTATAGATCAGCAAATTCTGAGCCAGAAAAATCCCAATTTTGCAATTGTGCTCCGAGTGCGCTTCTTGATACCTCTAAAGATAGAGTATAGGACGTATAATGGTTGTACCAACGCGCATTTAGGTTGCTGGATTATTTTCATACATTTCGTAGAAAATTCGATTTTTCTGGAAATCACCTTGATCAGCCAATTCTGAGCCAGAAAAATCCAAATTTTGCAATTGTGCTCCTATTGCGATTCTTGATACCTCTAAAGATAGGGTTTGGGACGTATAATGGTTGTACCAACGCGCATTTAGGTTGCTGGATTATTTTCATACATTTCGTAGAAAATTCGATTTTTCTGGAAATCACCTTACTATAGATCAGCCAATTCTGAGCCAGAAAAATCCAAATTTTGCAATTGTGCTCCTATTGCGATTCTTGATACCTCTAAAGATAGGGTTTGGGACGTATAATGGTTGTACCAACGCGCATTTAGGTTGCTGGATTATTTTCATACATTTCGTAGAAAATTCGATTTTTCTGGAAATCACCTTACTATAGATCAGCCAATTCTGAGCCAGAAAAATCCAAATTTTGCAATTGTGCTCCTATTGCGATTCTTGATACCTCTAAAGATAGGGTTTGGGACGTATAATGGTTGTACCAACGCACATTTAGTTTGCTTGATTATTTTCAAACATTTCGTAGAAAATTCGATTTTTCTGGAAATCACCTTACTATAGATCAGCCAATTCTGAGCCAGAAAAATCCAAATTTTGCAATTGTGCTCCGATTGCGATTCTTAATACCTCCAAAGATAGGGTTTGGGACGTATAATGATTGTACCAATGCGCATTTAGGTTGCTTGATTATTTTCAAACATTTCGTAGAAAATTCGATTTTTCTGAAAATCACCTTACTATAGATCAGCAAATTCTGAGCCAGAAAAATCCAAATTTTGCAATTGTGCTCCGAGTGCGCTTCTTGATACCTCTAAAGATAGAGTATAGGACGTATAATGGTTGTACCAACGCGCATTTAGGTTGCTGGATTATTTTCATACATTTCGTAGAAAATTCGATTTTTCTGGAAATCACCTTACTATAGATCAGCCAATTCTGAGCCAGAAAAATCCAAATTTTGCAATTGTGCTCCTATTGCGATTCTTGATACCTCTAAAGATAGGGTTTGGGACGTATAATGGTTGTACCAACGCGCATTTAGTTTGCTTGATTATTTTCAAACATTTCGTAGAAAATTCGATTTTTCTGAAAATCACCTTACTATAGATCAGCCAATCCTGAGCCAGAAAAATCCAAATTTTGCAATTGTGCTCCGATTGCGGTTCTTAATACCTCTAAAAATAGGGTTTGGGACGTATAATGATTGTACCAATGCGCATTTAGGTTGCTTGATTATTTTCAAACATTTCGTAGAAAATTCGATTTTTCTGAAAATCACCTTACTATAGATCAGCAAATTCTGAGCCAGAAAAATCCCAATTTTGCAATTGTGCTCCGAGTGCGCTTCTTGATACCTCTAAAGATAGAGTATAGGACGTATAATGGTTGTACCAACGCGCATTTAGGTTGCTGGATTATTTTCATACATTTCGTAGAAAATTCGATTTTTCTGGAAATCACCTTGATCAGCCAATTCTGAGCCAGAAAAATCCAAATTTTGCAATTGTGCTCCTATTGCGATTCTTGATACCTCTAAAGATAGGGTTTGGGACGTATAATGGTTGTACCAACGCGCATTTAGGTTGCTGGATTATTTTCATACATTTCGTAGAAAATTCGATTTTTCTGGAAATCACCTTACTATAGATCAGCCAATTCTGAGCCAGAAAAATCCAAATTTTGCAATTGTGCTCCTATTGCGATTCTTGATACCTCTAAAGATAGGGTTTGGGACGTATAATGGTTGTACCAACGCGCATTTAGGTTGCTGGATTATTTTCATACATTTCGTAGAAAATTCGATTTTTCTGGAAATCACCTTACTATAGATCAGCCAATTCTGAGCCAGAAAAATCCAAATTTTGCAATTGTGCTCCTATTGCGATTCTTGATACCTCTAAAGATAGGGTTTGGGACGTATAATGGTTGTACCAACGCGCATTTAGTTTGCTTGATTATTTTCAAACATTTCGTAGAAAATTCGATTTTTCTGGAAATCACCTTACTATAGATCAGCCAATTCTGAGCCAGAAAAATCCAAATTTTGCAATTGTGCTCCGATTGCGATTCTTAATACCTCCAAAGATAGGGTTTGGGACGTATAATGATTGTACCAATGCGCATTTAGGTTGCTTGATTATTTTCAAACATTTCGTAGAAAATTCGATTTTTCTGAAAATCACCTTACTATAGATCAGCAAATTCTGAGCCAGAAAAATCCCAATTTTGCAATTGTGCTCCGAGTGCGCGTCTTGATACCTCTAAAGATAGAGTATAGGACGTATAATGGTTGTACCAACGCGCATTTAGGTTGCTGGATTATTTTCATACATTTCGTAGAAAATGCGATTTTTCTGGAAATCACCTTACTATAGATCAGCCAATTCTGAGCCAGAAAAATCCAAATTTTGCAATTGTGCTCCTATTGCGATTCTTGATACCTCTAAAGATAGGGTTTGGGACGTATAATGGTTGTACCAACGCGCATTTAGGTTGCTTGGTTATTTTCAAACATTTCGTAGAAAATTCGATTTTTCTGAAAATCGCCTTACTATAGATCAGCCAATTCTGAGCCAGAAAAATCCCAATTTTGCAATTGTGCTCCGAGTGCGCTTCTTGATACCTCTAAAGATAGAGTATAGGACGTATAATGGTTGTACCAACGCGCATTTAGGTTGCTGGATTATTTTCATACATTTCGTAGAAAATTCGATTTTTCTGGAAATCACCTTACTATAGATCAGCAAATTCTGAGCCAGAAAAATCCAAATTTTGCAATTGTGCTCCTATTGCGATTCTTGATACCTCTAAAGATAGGGTTTGGGACGTATAATGGTTGTACCAACGCACATTTAGTTTGCTTGATTATTTTCAAACATTTCGTAGAAAATTCGATTTTTCTGGAAATCACCTTACTATAGATCAGCCAATTCTGAGCCAGAAAAATCCAAATTTTGCAATTGTGCTCCGATTGCGATTCTTAATACCTCCAAAGATAGGGTTTGGGACGTATAATGATTGTACCAATGCGCATTTAGGTTGCTTGATTATTTTCAAACATTTCGTAGAAAATTCGATTTTTCTGAAAATCGCCTTACTATAGATCAGCCAATTCTGAGCCAGAAAAATCCCAATTTTGCAATTGTGCTCCGAGTGCGCTTGTTGATACCTCTAAAGATAGAGTATAGGACGTATAATGGTTGTACCAACGCGCATTTAGGTTGCTGGATTATTTTCATACATTTCGTAGAAAATTCGATTTTTCTGGAAATCACCTTACTATAGATCAGCCAATTCTGAGCCAGAAAAATCCAAATTTTGCAATTGTGCTCCTATTGCGATTCTTGATACCTCTAAAGATAGGGTTTGGGACGTATAATGGTTGTACCAACGCGCATTTAGTTTGCTTGATTATTTTCAAACATTTCGTAGAAAATTCGATTTTTCTGAAAATCACCTTACTATAGATCAGCCAATCCTGAGCCAGAAAAATCCAAATTTTGCAATTGTGCTCCGATTGCGGTTCTTAATACCTCCAAAAATAGGGTTTGGGACGTATAATGATTGTACCAATGCGCATTTAGGTTGCTTGATTATTTTCAAACATTTCGTAGAAAATTCGATTTTTCTGAAAATCACCTTACTATAGATCAGCAAATTCTGAGCCAGAAAAATCCCAATTTTGCAATTGTGCTCCGAGTGCGCTTCTTGATACCTCTAAAGATAGAGTATAGGACGTATAATGGTTGTACCAACGCGCATTTAGGTTGCTGGATTATTTTCATACATTTCGTAGAAAATTCGATTTTTCTGGAAATCACCTTGATCAGCCAATTCTGAGCCAGAAAAATCCAAATTTTGCAATTGTGCTCCTATTGCGATTCTTGATACCTCTAAAGATAGGGTTTGGGACGTATAATGGTTGTACCAACGCGCATTTAGGTTGCTGGATTATTTTCATACATTTCGTAGAAAATTCGATTTTTCTGGAAATCACCTTACTATAGATCAGCCAATTCTGAGCCAGAAAAATCCAAATTTTGCAATTGTGCTCCTATTGCGATTCTTGATACCTCTAAAGATAGGGTTTGGGACGTATAATGGTTGTACCAACGCGCATTTAGGTTGCTGGATTATTTTCATACATTTCGTAGAAAATTCGATTTTTCTGGAAATCACCTTACTATAGATCAGCCAATTCTGAGCCAGAAAAATCCAAATTTTGCAATTGTGCTCCTATTGCGATTCTTGATACCTCTAAAGATAGGGTTTGGGACGTATAATGGTTGTACCAACGCACATTTAGTTTGCTTGATTATTTTCAAACATTTCGTAGAAAATTCGATTTTTCTGGAAATCACCTTACTATAGATCAGCCAATTCTGAGCCAGAAAAATCCAAATTTTGCAATTGTGCTCCGATTGCGATTCTTAATACCTCCAAAGATAGGGTTTGGGACGTATAATGATTGTACCAATGCGCATTTAGGTTGCTTGATTATTTTCAAACATTTCGTAGAAAATTCGATTTTTCTGAAAATCACCTTACTATAGATCAGCAAATTCTGAGCCAGAAAAATCCAAATTTTGCAATTGTGCTCCGAGTGCGCTTCTTGATACCTCTAAAGATAGAGTATAGGACGTATAATGGTTGTACCAACGCGCATTTAGGTTGCTGGATTATTTTCATACATTTCGTAGAAAATTCGATTTTTCTGGAAATCACCTTACTATAGATCAGCCAATTCTGAGCCAGAAAAATCCAAATTTTGCAATTGTGCTCCTATTGCGATTCTTGATACCTCTAAAGATAGGGTTTGGGACGTATAATGGTTGTACCAACGCGCATTTAGTTTGCTTGATTATTTTCAAACATTTCGTAGAAAATTCGATTTTTCTGAAAATCACCTTACTATAGATCAGCCAATCCTGAGCCAGAAAAATCCAAATTTTGCAATTGTGCTCCGATTGCGGTTCTTAATACCTCTAAAAATAGGGTTTGGGACGTATAATGATTGTACCAATGCGCATTTAGGTTGCTTGATTATTTTCAAACATTTCGTAGAAAATTCGATTTTTCTGAAAATCACCTTACTATAGATCAGCAAATTCTGAGCCAGAAAAATCCCAATTTTGCAATTGTGCTCCGAGTGCGCTTCTTGATACCTCTAAAGATAGAGTATAGGACGTATAATGGTTGTACCAACGCGCATTTAGGTTGCTGGATTATTTTCATACATTTCGTAGAAAATTCGATTTTTCTGGAAATCACCTTGATCAGCCAATTCTGAGCCAGAAAAATCCAAATTTTGCAATTGTGCTCCTATTGCGATTCTTGATACCTCTAAAGATAGGGTTTGGGACGTATAATGGTTGTACCAACGCGCATTTAGGTTGCTGGATTATTTTCATACATTTCGTAGAAAATTCGATTTTTCTGGAAATCACCTTACTATAGATCAGCCAATTCTGAGCCAGAAAAATCCAAATTTTGCAATTGTGCTCCTATTGCGATTCTTGATACCTCTAAAGATAGGGTTTGGGACGTATAATGGTTGTACCAACGCGCATTTAGGTTGCTGGATTATTTTCATACATTTCGTAGAAAATTCGATTTTTCTGGAAATCACCTTACTATAGATCAGCCAATTCTGAGCCAGAAAAATCCAAATTTTGCAATTGTGCTCCTATTGCGATTCTTGATACCTCTAAAGATAGGGTTTGGGACGTATAATGGTTGTACCAACGCGCATTTAGTTTGCTTGATTATTTTCAAACATTTCGTAGAAAATTCGATTTTTCTGGAAATCACCTTACTATAGATCAGCCAATTCTGAGCCAGAAAAATCCAAATTTTGCAATTGTGCTCCGATTGCGATTCTTAATACCTCCAAAGATAGGGTTTGGGACGTATAATGATTGTACCAATGCGCATTTAGGTTGCTTGATTATTTTCAAACATTTCGTAGAAAATTCGATTTTTCTGAAAATCACCTTACTATAGATCAGCAAATTCTGAGCCAGAAAAATCCCAATTTTGCAATTGTGCTCCGAGTGCGCGTCTTGATACCTCTAAAGATAGAGTATAGGACGTATAATGGTTGTACCAACGCGCATTTAGGTTGCTGGATTATTTTCATACATTTCGTAGAAAATGCGATTTTTCTGGAAATCACCTTACTATAGATCAGCCAATTCTGAGCCAGAAAAATCCAAATTTTGCAATTGTGCTCCTATTGCGATTCTTGATACCTCTAAAGATAGGGTTTGGGACGTATAATGGTTGTACCAACGCGCATTTAGGTTGCTTGGTTATTTTCAAACATTTCGTAGAAAATTCGATTTTTCTGAAAATCGCCTTACTATAGATCAGCCAATTCTGAGCCAGAAAAATCCCAATTTTGCAATTGTGCTCCGAGTGCGCTTCTTGATACCTCTAAAGATAGAGTATAGGACGTATAATGGTTGTACCAACGCGCATTTAGGTTGCTGGATTATTTTCATACATTTCGTAGAAAATTCGATTTTTCTGGAAATCACCTTACTATAGATCAGCAAATTCTGAGCCAGAAAAATCCAAATTTTGCAATTGTGCTCCTATTGCGATTCTTGATACCTCTAAAGATAGGGTTTGGGACGTATAATGGTTGTACCAACGCACATTTAGTTTGCTTGATTATTTTCAAACATTTCGTAGAAAATTCGATTTTTCTGGAAATCACCTTACTATAGATCAGCCAATTCTGAGCCAGAAAAATCCAAATTTTGCAATTGTGCTCCGATTGCGATTCTTAATACCTCCAAAGATAGGGTTTGGGACGTATAATGATTGTACCAATGCGCATTTAGGTTGCTTGATTATTTTCAAACATTTCGTAGAAAATTCGATTTTTCTGAAAATCACCTTACTATAGATCAGCAAATTCTGAGCCAGAAAAATCCCAATTTTGCAATTGTGCTCCGAGTGCGCTTCTTGATACCTCTAAAGATAGAGTATAGGACGTATAATGGTTGTACCAACGCGCATTTAGGTTGCTGGATTATTTTCATACATTTCGTAGAAAATTCGATTTTTCTGGAAATCACCTTACTATAGATCAGCCAATTCTGAGCCAGAAAAATCCAAATTTTGCAATTGTGCTCCTATTGCGATTCTTGATACCTCTAAAGATAGGGTTTGGGACGTATAATGGTTGTACCAACGCGCATTTAGTTTGCTTGATTATTTTCAAACATTTCGTAGAAAATTCGATTTTTCTGAAAATCACCTTACTATAGATCAGCCAATCCTGAGCCAGAAAAATCCAAATTTTGCAATTGTGCTCCGATTGCGGTTCTTAATACCTCCAAAAATAGGGTTTGGGACGTATAATGATTGTACCAATGCGCATTTAGGTTGCTTGATTATTTTCAAACATTTCGTAGAAAATTCGATTTTTCTGAAAATCACCTTACTATAGATCAGCAAATTCTGAGCCAGAAAAATCCCAATTTTGCAATTGTGCTCCGAGTGCGCTTCTTGATACCTCTAAAGATAGAGTATAGGACGTATAATGGTTGTACCAACGCGCATTTAGGTTGCTGGATTATTTTCATACATTTCGTAGAAAATTCGATTTTTCTGGAAATCACCTTGATCAGCCAATTCTGAGCCAGAAAAATCCAAATTTTGCAATTGTGCTCCTATTGCGATTCTTGATACCTCTAAAGATAGGGTTTGGGACGTATAATGGTTGTACCAACGCGCATTTAGGTTGCTGGATTATTTTCATACATTTCGTAGAAAATTCGATTTTTCTGGAAATCACCTTACTATAGATCAGCCAATTCTGAGCCAGAAAAATCCAAATTTTGCAATTGTGCTCCTATTGCGATTCTTGATACCTCTAAAGATAGGGTTTGGGACGTATAATGGTTGTACCAACGCGCATTTAGGTTGCTGGATTATTTTCATACATTTCGTAGAAAATTCGATTTTTCTGGAAATCACCTTACTATAGATCAGCCAATTCTGAGCCAGAAAAATCCAAATTTTGCAATTGTGCTCCTATTGCGATTCTTGATACCTCTAAAGATAGGGTTTGGGACGTATAATGGTTGTACCAACGCGCATTTAGTTTGCTTGATTATTTTCAAACATTTCGTAGAAAATTCAATTTTTCTGAAAATCACCTTACTATAGATCAGCCAATCCTGAGCCAGAAAAATCCAAATTTTGCAATTGTGCTCCGATTGCGGTTCTTAATACCTCCAAAAATAGGGTTTGGGACGTATAATGATTGTACCAACGCGCATTTAGGTTGCTGGATTATTTTCATACATTTCGTAGAAAATTCGATTTTTCTGGAAATCACCTTACTATAGATCAGCCAATTCTGAGCCAGAAAAATCCAAATTTTGCAATTGTGCTCCTATTGCGATTCTTGATACCTCTAAAGATAGGGTTTGGGACGTATAATGGTTGTACCAACGCGCATTTAGTTTGCTTGATTATTTTCAAACATTTCGTAGAAAATTCGATTTTTCTGAAAATCACCTTACTATAGATCAGCCAATCCTGAGCCAGAAAAATCCCAATTTTGCAATTGTGCTCCGAGTGCGCGTCTTGATACCTCTAAAGATAGAGTATAGGACGTATAATGGTTGTACCAACGCGCATTTAGGTTGCTGGATTATTTTCATACATTTCGTAGAAAATTCGATTTTTCTGGAAATCACCTTACTATAGATCAGCCAATTCTGAGCCAGAAAAATCCAAATTTTGCAATTGTGCTCCTATTGCGATTCTTGATACCTCTAAAGATAGGGTTTGGGACGTATAATGGTTGTACCAACGCGCATTTAGGTTGCTTGGTTATTTTCAAACATTTCGTAGAAAATTCGATTTTTCTGAAAATCGCCTTACTATAGATCAGCCAATTCTGAGCCAGAAAAATCCCAATTTTGCAATTGTGCTCCGAGTGCGCTTCTTGATACCTCTAAAGATAGAGTATAGGACGTATATTGGTTCTACCAACGCGCATTTAGGTTGCTGGATTATTTTCATACATTTCGTAGAAAATTCGATTTTTCTGGAAATCACCTTACTATAGATCAGCCAATTCTGAGCCAGAAAAATCCAAATTTTGCAATTGTGCTCCTATTGCGATTCTTGATACCTCTAAAGATAGGGTTTGGGACGTATAATGGTTGTACCAACGCGCATTTAGGTTGCTTGGTTATTTTCAAACATTTCGTAGAAAATTCGATTTTTCTGAAAATCGCCTTACTATAGATCAGCCAATTCTGAGCCAGAAAAATCCCAATTTTGCAATTGTGCTCCGAGTGCGCTTCTTGATACTTCTAAAGATAGAGTATAGGACGTATAATGGTTGTACCAACGCGCATTTAGGTTGCTGGATTATTTTCATACATTTCGTAGAAAATTCGATTTTTCTGGAAATCACCTTACTATAGATCAGCCAATTCTGAGCCAGAAAAATCCAAATTTTGCAATTGTGCTCCTATTGCGATTCTTCATACCTCTAAAGATAGGGTTTGGGACGTATAATGGTTGTACCAACGCGCATTTAGTTTGCTTGATTATTTTCAAACATTTCGTAGAAAATTCGATTTTTCTGGAAATCACCTTACTATAGATCAGCCAATTCTGAGCCAGAAAAATCCAAATTTTGCAATTGTGCTCCGATTGCGATTCTTAATACCTCCAAAGATAGGGTTTGGGACGTATAATGATTGTACCAATGCGCATTTAGGTTGCTTGATTATTTTCAAACATTTCGTAGAAAATTTGATTTTTCTGAAAATCACCTTACTATAGATCAGCAAATTCTGAGCCAGAAAAATCCCAATTTTGCAATTGTGCTCCGAGTGCGCTTCTTGATACCTCTAAAGATAGAGTATAGGACGTATAATGGTTGTACCAACGCGCATTTAGGTTGCTGGATTATTTTCATACATTTCGTAGAAAATTCGATTTTTCTGGAAATCACCTTACTATAGATCAGCCAATTCTGAGCCAGAAAAATCCAAATTTTGCAACTGTGCTCCTATTGCGATTCTTGATACCTCTAAAGATAGGGTTTGGGACGTATAATGGTTGTACCAACGCGCATTTAGTTTGCTTGATTATTTTCAAACATTTCGTAGAAAATTCGATTTTTCTGAAAATCACCTTACTATAGATCAGCCAATCCTGAGCCAGAAAAATCCAAATTTTGCAATTGTGCTCCGATTGCGGTTCTTAATACCTCCAAAAATAGGGTTTGGGACGTATAATGATTGTACCAATGCGCATTTAGGTTGCTTGATTATTTTCAAACATTTCGTAGAAAATTCGATTTTTCTGAAAATCACCTTACTATAGATCAGCAAATTCTGAGCCAGAAAAATCCCAATTTTGCAATTGTGCTCCGAGTGCGCTTCTTGATACCTTTAAAGATAGAGTATAGGACGTATAATGGTTGTACCAACGCGCATTTAGGTTGCTGGATTATTTTCATACATTTCGTAGAAAATTCGATTTTTCTGGAAATCACCTTGATCAGCCAATTCTGAGCCAGAAAAATCCAAATTTTGCAATTGTGCTCCTATTGCGATTCTTGATACCTCTAAAGATAGGGTTTGGGACGTATAATGGTTGTACCAACGCGCATTTAGGTTGCTGGATTATTTTCATACATTTCGTAGAAAATTCGATTTTTCTGGAAATCACCTTACTATAGATCAGCCAATTCTGAGCCAGAAAAATCCAAATTTTGCAATTGTGCTCCTATTGCGATTCTTGATACCTCTAAAGATAGGGTTTGGGACGTATAATGGTTGTACCAACGCGCATTTAGGTTGCTTGGTTATTTTCAAACATTTCGTAGAAAATTCGATTTTTCTGAAAATCGCCTTACTATAGATCAGCCAATTCTGAGCCAGAAAAACCCAAATTTTGCAATTGTGCTCCGAGTGCGCTTCTTGATACCTCTAAAGATAGAGTATAGGACGTATAATGGTTGTACCAACGCGCATTTAGGTTGCTGGATTATTTTCATACATTTCGTAAAAAATTCGATTTTTCTGGAAATCACCTTACTATAGATCAGCCAATTCTGAGCCAGAAAAATTCAAATTTTGCAATTGTGCTCCTATTGCGATTCTTGATACCTCTAAAGATAGGGTTTGGGACGTATAATGGTTGTACCAACGCGCATTTAGTTTGCTTGATTATTTTCAAACATTTCGTAGAAAATTCGATTTTTCTGGAAATCACCTTACTATAGATCAGCCAATTCTGAGCCAGAAAAATCCAAATTTTGCAATTGTGCTCCGATTGCGATTCTTAATACCTCCAAAGATAGGGTTTGGGACGTATAATGATTGTACCAATGCGCATTTAGGTTGCTTGATTATTTTCAAACATTTCGTAGAAAATTCGATTTTTCTGAAAATCACCTTACTATAGATCAGCAAATTCTGAGCCAGAAAAATCCCAATTTTGCAATTGTGCTCCGAGTGCGCTTCTTGATACCTCTAAAGATAGAGTATAGGACGTATAATGGTTGTACCAACGCGCATTTAGGTTGCTGGATTATTTTCATACATTTCGTAGAAAATTCGATTTTTCTGGAAATCACCTTACTATAGATCAGCCAATTCTGAGCCAGAAAAATCCAAATTTTGCAATTGTGCTCCTATTGCGATTCTTGATACCTCTAAAGATAGGGTTTGGGACGTATAATGGTTGTACCAACGCGCATTTAGTTTGCTTGATTATTTTCAAACATTTCGTAGAAAATTCGATTTTTCTGAAAATCACCTTACTATAGATCAGCCAATCCTGAGCCAGAAAAATCCAAATTTTGCAATTGTGCTCCGATTGCGGTTCTTAATACCTCCAAAAATAGGGTTTGGGACGTATAATGATTGTACCAATGCGCATTTAGGTTGCTTGATTATTTTCAAACATTTCGTAGAAAATTCGATTTTTCTGAAAATCACCTTACTATAGATCAGCAAATTCTGAGCCAGAAAAATCCCAATTTTGCAATTGTGCTCCGAGTGCGCTTCTTGATACCTCTAAAGATAGAGTATAGGACGTATAATGGTTGTACCAACGCGCATTTAGGTTGCTGGATTATTTTCATACATTTCGTAGAAAATTCGATTTTTCTGGAAATCACCTTACTATAGATCAGCCAATTCTGAGCCAGAAAAATCCAAATTTTGCAATTGTGCTCCTATTGCGATTCTTGATACCTCTAAAGATAGGGTTTGGGACGTATAATGGTTGTACCAACGCGCATTTAGTTTGCTTGATTATTTTCAAACATTTCGTAGAAAATTCGATTTTTCTGAAAATCACCTTACTATAGATCAGCCAATCCTGAGCTAGAAAAATCCAAATTTTGCAATTGTGCTCCGAGTGCGCTTCTTGATACCTCTAAAGATAGAGTATAGGACGTATAATGGTTGTACCAACGCGCATTTAGGTTGCTGGATTATTTTCATACATTTCGTAGAAAATTCGATTTTTCTGGAAATCACCTTACTATAGATCAGCCAATTCTGAGCCAGAAAAATCCCAATTTTGCAATTGTGCTCCGAGTGCGCTTCTTGATACCTCTAAAGATAGAGTATAGGACGTATAATGGTTGTACCAACGCGCATTTAGGTTGCTGGATTATTTTCATACATTTAGTAGAAAATTCGATTTTTCTGGAAATCACCTTACTATAGATCAGCCAATTCTGAGCCAGAAAAATCCCAATTTTGCAATTGTGCTCCGAGTGCGCTTCTTGATACCTCTAAAGATAGAGTATAGGACGTATAATGGTTGTACCAACGCGCATTTAGGTTGCTGGATTATTTTCATACATTTCGTAGAAAATTCGATTTTTCTGGAAATCACCTTACTATAGATCAGCCAATTCTGAGCCAGAAAAATCCAAATTTTGCAATTGTGCTCCTATTGCGATTCTTGATACCTCTAAAGATAGGGTTTGGGACGTATAATGGTTGTACCAACGCGCATTTAGTTTGCTTGATTATTTTCAAACATTTCGTAGAAAATTCGATTTTTCTGAAAATCACCTTACTATAGATCAGCCAATCCTGAGCTAGAAAAATCCAAATTTTGCAATTGTGCTCCGAGTGCGCTTCTTGATACCTCTAAAGATAGAGTATAGGACGTATAATGGTTGTACCAACGCGCATTTAGGTTGCTGGATTATTTTCATACATTTCGTAGAAAATTCGATTTTTCTGGAAATCACCTTACTATAGATCAGCCAATTCTGAGCCAGAAAAATCCCAATTTTGCAATTGTGCTCCGAGTGCGCTTCTTGATACCTCTAAAGATAGAGTATAGGACGTATAATGGTTGTACCAACGCGCATTTAGGTTGCTGGATTATTTTCATACATTTCGTAGAAAATTCGATTTTTCTGGAAATCACCTTACTATAGATCAGCCAATTCTGAGCCAGAAAAATCCAAATTTTGCAATTGTGCTCCTATTGCGATTCTTGATACCTCTAAAGTTAGGGTTTGGGACGTATAATGGTTGTACCAACGCGCATTTAGGTTGCTTGGTTATTTTCAAATATTTCGTAGAAAATTCGATTTTTCTGAAAATCGCCTTACTATAGATCAGCCAATTCTGAGCCAGAAAAATCCCAATTTTGCAATTGTGCTCCGAGTGCGCTTCTTGATACCTCTAAAGATAGAGTATAGGACGTATAATGGTTGTACCAACGCGCATTTAGGTTGCTGGATTATTTTCATACATTTCGTAGAAAATTCGATTTTTCTGGAAATCACCTAACTATAGATCAGCCAATTCTGAGCCAGAAAAATCCAAATTTTGCAATTGTGCTCCTATTGCGATTCTTGATACCTCTAAAGATAGGGTTTGGGACGTATAATGGTTGTACCAACGCGCATTTAGTTTGCTTGATTATTTTCAAACATTTCGTAGAAAATTCGATTTTTCTGGAAATCACCTTACTATAGATCAGCCAATTCTGAGCCAGAAAAATCCAAATTTTGCAATTGTGCTCCGATTGCGATTCTTAATACCTCCAAAGATAGGGTTTGGGACGTATAATGATTGTACCAATGCGCATTTAGGTTGCTTGATTATTTTCAAACATTTCGTAGAAAATTCGATTTTTCTGAAAATCACCTTACTATAGATCAGCAAATTCTGAGCCAGAAAAATCCCAATTTTGCAATTGTGCTCCGAGTGCGCTTCTTGCTACCTCTAAAGATAGAGTATAGGACGTATAATGGTTGTACCAACGCGCATTTAGGTTGCTGGATTATTTTCATACATTTCGTAGAAAATTCGATTCTTCTGGAAATCACCTTACTATAGATCAGCCAATTCTGAGCCAGAAAAATCCAAATTTTGCAATTGTGCTCCTATTGCGATTCTTGATACCTCTAAAGATAGGGTTTGGGACGTATAATGGTTGTACCAACGCGCATTTAGTTTGCTTGATTATTTTCAAACATTTCGTAGAAAATTCGATTTTTCTGAAAATCACCTTACTATAGATCAGCCAATCCTGAGCCAGAAAAATCCAAATTTTGCAATTGTGCTCCGATTGCGGTTCTTAATACCTCCAAAGATAGGGTTTGGGACGTATAATGATTGTACCAATGCGCATTTAGGTTGCTGGATTATTTTCATACATTTCGTAGAAAATTCGATTTTTCTGGAAATCACCTTACTATAGATCAGCCAATTCTGAGCCAGAAAAATCCAAATTTTGCAATTGTGCTCCTATTGCGATTCTTGATACCTCTAAAGATAGGGTTTGGGACGTATAATGGTTGTACCAACGCGCATTTAGTTTGCTTGATTATTTTCAAACATTTCGTAGAAAATTCGATTTTTCTGAAAATCACCTTACTATAGATCAGCCAATCCTGAGCCAGAAAAATCCAAATTTTGCAATTGTGCTCCGATTGCGGTTCTTAATACCTCCAAAAATAGGGTTTGGGAAGTATAATGGTTGTACCAACGCGCATTTAGGTTGCTTGGTTATTTTCAAACATTTCGTAGAAAATTCGATTTTTCTGAAAATCGCCTTACTATAGATCAGCCAATTCTGAGCCAGAAAAATCCCAATTTTGCAATTGTGCTCCGAGTGCGCTTCTTGATACCTCTAAAGATAGAGTATAGGACGTATAATGGTTGTACCAACGCGCATTTAGGTTGCTGGATTATTTTCATACATTTCGTAGAAAATTCGATTTTTCTGGAAATCACCTTACTATAGATCAGCCAATTCTGAGCCAGAAAAATCCAAATTTTGCAATTGTGCTCCGATTGCGATTCTTAATACTTCCAAAGATAGGGTTTGGGACGTATAATGATTGTACCAATGCGCATTAAGGTTGCTTGATTATTTTCAAACATTTCGTAGAAAATTCGATTTTTCTGAAAATCACCTTACTATAGATCAGCAAATTCTGAGCCAGGACAATCCAAATTTTGCAATTGTGCTCCGATTGCGGTTCTTAATACCTCCAAAAATAGGGTTTGGGACGTATAATGGTTGTACCAACGCGCATTTAGGTTGCTTGGTTATTTTCAAACATTTCGTAGAAAATTCGATTTTTCTGAAAATCACCTTACTATAGATCAGCCAATCCTGAGCCAGAAAAATCCAAATTTTGCAATTGTGCTCCGAGTGCGCTTCTTGATACCTCTAAAGATAGAGTATAGGACGTATAATGGTTGTACCAACGCGCATTTAGGTTGCTGGATTATTTTCATACATTTCGTAGAAAATTCGATTTTTCTGGAAATCACCTTACTATAGATCAGCCAATTCTGAGCCAGAAAAATCCAAATTTTGCAATTGTGCTCCTATTGCGATTCTTGATACCTCTAAAGATAGGGTTTGGGACGTATAATGGTTGTACCAACGCGCATTTAGGTTGCTTGGTTATTTTCAAACATTTCGTAGAAAATTCGATTTTTCTGAAATTCACCTTATTATAGATCAGCAAATTCTGAGCCAGAAACATCCAAATTTTGCAATTGTGCTCCGATTGCGGTTCTTGATACCTCTAAAGATAGGGTTTGGGACGTATAGTTGTTGTACCAATCCGCATTAAGGTTGCTTGATTATTTTCAAACATTTCGTAGAAAATTCGATTTTTCTGAAATTCACCTTATTATAGATCAGCAAATTCTGAGCCAGAAACATCCAAATTTTGCAATTGTGCTCCGATTGCGGTTCTTGATACTTCTAAAGATAGGGTTTGGGACGTATAGTGGTTGTACCAACGCGCATTTAGGTTGCTTGATTATTTTCAAACATTTCGTAGAAAATTCGATTTTTCTGAAATTCACCTTATTATAGATCAGCAAATTCTGAGCCAGAAACATCCAAATTTTGCAATTGTGCTCCGATTGCGGTTCTTGATACCTCTAAAGATAGGGTTTGGGACGTATAGTTGTTGTACCAATCCGCATTAAGGTTGCTTGATTATTTTCAAACATTTCGTAGAAAATTCGATTTTTCTGAAATTCACCTTATTATAGATCAGCAAATTCTGAGCCAGAAACATCCAAATTTTGCAATTGTGCTCCGATTGCGGTTCTTGATACCTCTAAAGATAGGGTTTGGGACGTATAATGGTTGTACCAACGCGCATTTAGGTTGCTTGATTATTTTCAAACATTTCGTAGAAAATTCGATTTTTCTGGAAATCACCTTACTATAGATCAGCCAATTCTGAGCCAGAAAAACCCAAATTTTGCAATTGTGCTCCAATTACGGTTCCTGATACCCCTAAAGGTAGGGTATGGGACGTATAATGGTTGTACCAATGCGCATTTAGGTTGCTTGATTATTTTCAAACATTTCGTAGAAAATTCGATTTTTCTGGAAATCACCTTACTATAGATCAGCCAATTCTGAGCCAGAAAAATCCAAATTTTGCAATTGTGCTCCGATTACGCTTCCTGATACCCCTAAAGATAGGGTTTGGGACGTATAATGGTTGTACCAATGCGCATTTAGGTTGCTTGATTATTTTCAAACATTTCGTAGAAAATTCGATTTTTCTGGAAATCACCTTACTATAGATCAGCCAATTCTGAGCCAGAAAAATCCAAATTTTGCAATTGTGCTCCGATTACGCTTCCTGATACCCCTAAAGATAGGGTTTGGGACGTATAATGGTTGTACCAATGCGCATTTAGGTTGCTTGATTATTTTCAAACATTTCGTAGAAAATTCGATTTTTCTGGAAATCACCTTATTATAGATCAGCAAATTCTGAGCCAGAAAAATCCAAATTTTGCAATTGTGCTCCGATTACGCTTCCTGATACCCCTAAAGATAGGGTTTGGGACGTATAATGGTTGTACCAATGCGCATTTAGGTTGCTTGATTATTTTCAAACATTTCGTAGAAAATTCGATTTTTCTGGAAATCACCTTACTATAGATCAGCCAATTCTGAGCCAGAAAAATCCAAATTTTGCAATTGTGCTCCGATTACGCTTCCTGATACCCCTAAAGATAGGGTTTGGGACGTATAATGGTTGTACCAATGCGCATTTAGGTTGCTTGATTATTTTCAAACATTTCGTAGAAAATTCGATTTTTCTGGAAATCACCTTACTATAGATCAGCCAATTCTGAGCCAGAAAAATCCAAATTTTGCAATTGTGCTCCGATTACGCTTCCTGATACCCCTAAAGATAGGGTTTGGGACGTATAATGGTTGTACCAATGCGCATTTAGGTTGCTTGATTATTTTCAAACATTTCGTAGAAAATTCGATTTTTCTGGAAATCACCTTATTATAGATCAGCAAATTCTGAGCCAGAAAAATCCAAATTTTGCAATTGTGCTCCGATTACGCTTCCTGATACCCCTAAAGATAGGGTTTGGGACGTATAATGGTTGTACCAACGCGCATTTAGGTTGCTTGATTATTTTCAAACATTTCGTAGAAAATTCGATTTTTCTGGAAATCACCTTATTATAGATCAGCAAATTCTGAGCCAGAAAAATCCAAATTTTGCAATTGTGCTCCGATTACGCTTCCTGATACCCCTAAAGATAGGGTTTGGGACGTATAATGGTTGTACCAATGCGCATTTAGGTTGCTTGATTATTTTCAAACATTTCGTAGAAAATTCGATTTTTCTGGAAATCACCTTACTATAGATCAGCCAATTCTGAGCCAGAAAAATCCAAATTTTGCAATTGTGCTCCGATTACGCTTCCTGATACCCCTAAAGATAGGGTTTGGGACGTATAATGGTTGTACCAATGCGCATTTAGGTTGCTTGATTATTTTCAAACATTTCGTAGAAAATTCGATTTTTCTGGAAATCACCTTACTATAGATCAGCCAATTCTGAGCCAGAAAAATCCAAATTTTGCAATTGTGCTCCGATTACGCTTCCTGATACCCCTAAAGATAGGGTTTGGGACGTATAATGGTTGTACCAATGCGCATTTAGGTTGCTTGATTATTTTCAAACATTTCGTAGAAAATTCGATTTTCTGGAAATCACCTTATTATAGATCAGCAAATTCTGAGCCAGAAAAACCCAAATTTTGCAATTGTGCTCCGATTACGGTTCTTGATACCTCTAAAGATAGGGTTTGGGACGTATAATGGTTGTACCAACGCGCATTTTGGTTGCTGGACTATTTTCATACATTTCGAAGAAAATTCAATTTTTCTGGAAATCACCTTACTATAGATCAGCAAATTCTGAGCCAGAAACATCCAAATTTTGCAATTGTGCTCCGATTGCGGTTCTTGATACTGTAACGTGTGGACCTTGCAAATAACCAGGGCGGCAGGGTGTTGATATTATTATGGCACAACTTTATGGTGTGTATCTATGATAATTGCCTATCTTGCGATTACGTCTACGTGAAACTTGGTGATACAACACAGATGTCGCGCATTTAAATATTGGTGTGGAGAATACTCGTTTTGGTTGCGTGGCGTGTTGTTCATTGTTGATGTGATGAAAAAAAAAAGAATTGGAGAGGACTTCATTTTGTGCTATGTTAGTGACAGGTCGAAAAAGAAATTTAATAAAACGAAAAAAATAAGTTTTTTTGGTTTCGGGACCAATTTAAACATAGGTGATACGAAAATTTATGATCAATTAAATTTATAGTTTATTAATTGATAAATTACGATTTTTTTTTTTGTTGTGATCGTTTGCTGTTGTACAGTATTCGACATGCCCAGTTGGTGAACGGGTATAATAAATAAGTAAGCGAAATCACGATTCGACGCGAGAGAAAGAGGCAGATAACTGGACTGCCGTACGTGTTATACCTCCATCATACAGTTGGAATTGAATCAGGCGAGACAAGTGGAAAGTTACACAAAAGTCGGAACGTAGAATTGGAGATTGCTGCGCCTCATCATATTGTTTCAAAATTATTCCAACGGGTCAGCACCGCTATTTGCGGACTCTCAAGGGCGCGTCGCAACCGCGTGTATATACGGCCTTGCCTACAAAGACGTCCGGTAACGGAATTATCAAACAGCTGACCAGTAACAACCCGTTATAGTCATCCAATTGCTTATTATTATTTTTTTGTTTGTTTGTATATAATTACCAATTTAAAATTAATTCCTAATTTTGTATATTTTGATTTTCCTCGCTTTGGGGGCATTCCCTTGTTTTTTTTCATTTCAGATCTTAGTGGCGAGTTTCGGGAGGGCCCTACTGACTCCAGCACTGGGATATGGTTTAATTTAGTGGACATCATAACTCGATTGGAGTGATTATTCCTCCTCCCAGACCGAGAGAGAAAAGAAATGTACAAGATTTTGTTTTGTCTATTTATATAACGTAACGTTTAGCTTCTTTAATTGTATTATGTTATAATGCAGAATATAAATGAGGATTGTGATGGTTGTAATAATGGAATGATGGACTAGTTGTTTGGTTATTTATATTTCAGGAGGTGAGCGTTGCGACATGTGTGTGTGTGTGTTTCGTTAATTCAGTTATAAAAGGCAGCATTTAGACCCAGTAAGGGCACCACCACTTCTCCACGCCCCAGACTGTGCGATTGCCGGCCCAACGCTGCAGGTGGTGACTACTGGGCATTCTGTTAACGGGTGACTGCAAGGTCGGGCACTCGTTACAGTGGCGCCCAAACGGTAAATGTAAACATTACGGTAAATGTAAACGGTTACGGTAAATGTAAACCAAACACGTGGTAAAAATTGGATTGTTCGTTGTGGTGGTAACTCGTGGTTAAAACCAAACCATGCGGTTGAAACCAAGCGGTACAGTACGGTTATTTAATTTTTTTTCGATATTATATTTTTTCTTTCTTTTTTTTGTCAGAATAATTTAATTTTTTATTTAGATTTATTAATGAGTATCCGCAATTATATCGGAGCTTCTAGCTTCTTGTATTGATTGTTATGAGATATTCATTTCGTATTAGAAGTTCAATTTTATTCATCCGTATTCACTTTCAAATTTCATTTCAGTTGTTCGTGAATTGCACCATCACGTGGACACATTAATATCCTCACAAGAGTTTGTATTTGATGGTAACAGCGTGATTGTGGAATTTTCGTCAGCTTTACGTTAGAATCTCGGTAAGATAGAGAAAGCACATCATTATCCATTATGAGTCGGAGGTATTTCCTGCCACATGATGCTTGATTATGTTGTGAATGGATTTTTTTTTGTTGTTCCAGTGAATTTCGATGGCATAAGTATATCCCAGTTAGGGCTGGTTGTATTGCTTGTGAAAGATCGGAATTGACGCTTCATTAATTTTTTTGTTTTATTGTTTTATTAGGTTTGTTTTACACATATACGCATGTCGTCGCTCAGCTCCTGAAATTCATCTATACGCATATTATATTCAGTCAGTTGCAGGAATTGCATACGTTTTTCCTAGGATTGAAGTGTTTTTGGATCGAATCGTGAGTTTTGCTTACTTATTTATTTTTTTTTATGATCTATTTCTATACATTTAATAAATATACACTTGTATACTAACTTTAATCTCTATTTACCATTTATTTATTATTGTTTATAATTTATTATCCTAAATTTATATTTGATTTTTTTTCTATTTATATTTGTTTATTCTAATTAATCGTATTCTATTTAGAATAAGTTGTAAAGGGAAAATATGGCATATTCTAGTATGAATCCTAGTTACTTAGAACCTGAAGAGTTCAATATTGAATGTGAAGTTCGTCATATCCCAGTGTCTAGTGTTTCAATTAAAATATTGCAAGCCAAGATGCAGTCTGAAAAATTGTTTGCTGTTCTCATACCCTTAAGACCACATATAAAAGCAATTAATAACCCTGATTATGAACTTAGACTATGTTCTCTGAAAGTTCAACGAATTTATAGTCCTCTCAGTACCTCGATCATATCCACGGCACAAGAAAGTAAAGTACTAGAATCTAGAATAATCCATTATCGTGAGCGTCTTCAACGTCTCCGAAATTTGGACATTGAAAATTTGACACCAGCCATTGCAGATTTACTGGCTAAATGCGGTGCCGTAATTGAATTGCTAAATGGTATTAATGGAAATAGAGTATTATCCTCCACTACCAAAATTGATACCATTGATCTTGAACAGGTTGATTCACCAGAAGGTGGTATCACAAATACACAACCGAGATCACTAAATAAACCTCAAGAAAATATTGACCAGTTAATGTCGTTCGAATATTGTATATCAGAATCCAACATGAACGCAATTAGTCAACCTATAGCGAGTGAAAATTCTAAAGCATTCGATATGTTTGAATTAAATATACTGAAAGCCCGACCATTAAACAATAGTATTAATGCAAATGCGTTGTCGTCCGGGAAAGAATCGAAACCTGAAATTAACGAATTAGTTAGTATTAGTTCGCGACCACCGGGCATTGAGAATATTTCCAATCCATTTGATAATCCTTCGGCTCTACCAATGAAAATGATGAGTAGCGCGATGGGTTCAGTACGTAACAACATTAGGTCGATACCCATGAATCAGCAAGATCAAAGGGGAATTCAATCTGTAAATGATCCTATTCAAACACAGTTACCGTCTACTTCAAATGTGTACCAAAATTTAACATCTCAACATTGTCACCCTCATACTCATGAAGAACAAATTCAGCACGGATTTAGTTCTCAAATTCCTCAACCTCCCATAGCCCAGTCATCACAGACACGCCCGTTTCAATCAGAACCTGCCAACTTCAATAGAGCACACGAGACGTCAGTTTCTCGAATAATCAATTCGTGGAATTTGAAGTTTAGTGGCACTATGAATGATTTACCAATTGACCGATTTTTGTTTAGACTGGAATTTTTGGCACAAGCCTCCAACATCTCATGTAAAAATGTAATCGACCACCTAGGTAATATTCTGAGTGGTACTGCTTCCGAATGGTACTGGACGTATATCGAGCGTCACCAATTTCATAATATTACGTGGAATCAGATAAAACAAGACCTCACAGAGCGTTTCAACCCATTTAGATCGGATCGAGATATTCGAAGGGCCATGGATACCAGAAAACAGAAACCTAGAGAAAAGTTCGGCGAATTTCAAGACGCGGTCGTCAAAATAGCACTCCAAGCTAAAACACCGATTTCAGATTCAGATATTCTCGCAATATTAAAAGATAACATGGATCCACAATTACAAATACTACTCGCGAACCGAGATATACGCACTATTAGGCAATTAGCCTTCGAATGTAATAACTTAGAAGACATCTGGGCAAGAGTTGGCATCAATTCTCCCACCTTTGTGAATAGACCCACCCATAGATACAACGTCCAGGAAGTTTATAACCCAACATTTCAAGAATCGTCCATTCATGATTATTCGTTAAGTGATACGTCTCAGGAAAATAATAAAATTACCCCGATTCCTGATGTAAATGCTTTCCACACGACATGTGTTCCAAAGGAGATTCCACATTTTAGAATACCCACAGAACGTTCTCAGTTAAAGTGTTGGAACTGCAAATGTAACGGACACACGTACAGGTACTGCCGTAGTAAAGAACGGAATTTGTTCTGTATGGTGTGTGGATTCGAGAACAGCTCGTTTGCTGAATGTCCGCGTTGTAATTCTAGAAATTCCAACCAGGGAAACACGCAGGGGAAGAATTCGTCTATTCGGGAACCGATTCTTCAATCGCATCCACTCCCGAATACCACAACACACAAAACCGAATCTGCGTCAAACACAGATCCAGAATTTTACCGACTACTTCGTCGGAACCACTAAAATCGCAATTTTGTTTTACGGACGCAAAAATTACTTCCAAGCCGAAACTTAAATTCCAACGATCATACACATTTTTTAAGACTCGTAAAGAACTTCGCCGCTCCGTTTGTGATTCCATCATTTCTCAAAGCATACCGAATGATGATCGTCCATACCTGGATGTTCATATGAATAACCAAAATTTTCGAGGTCTTCTCGACTCAGGTGCTAACGTTAGTGTGTTGGGAAAAGATTGCCTAAATTTCCTCAGTAATAATAATGATCTGCGGTTACACCACTTTTCATCGTTCATTACGACTGCGAACGGATCCAAAGAAAGGTTGCTGGGTTATATATTTGTTAACGTTTCGTTCAACAATCAAACTAAGCGTATGCAGGTATTTCTCTCTCCAAATCTATCACAAACCTTGTATCTAGGCATAGATTTCTTTAAGTTGTTTAACCTAAAAATTCACATCAATGAAATGTCCCTATCAGAAGTACAAGCCGACAAAATGTTGTCGGAATCCAAAACGGTAGACCCTCTACTCGAAATGCATAAATTAACCCCAAGTCAATTGCTTAAACTGGATGCCATTATAGTTCAGTTTCCGTCCTCTGCTAAATTAGGGCTGGGACGTACCAAACTTTTAAGCCATAGTATTGATACTCCAAATGCTAGACCTGTCAAACAACGGCACTACGCCATTTCACCTGCCATTCAAAAACTTCTGTTCACGGAGCTGGATCGTATGCTAGAACTCGGCGTGATAGAAGAGTCAAACAGCTCTTGGTCTTCTCCGGTTACGTTGGTGACAAAGTCAAACGGAAAAGTACGTTTGTGCCTTGACGCCCGGAAGGTTAACGAAGTAACTGTTGGGGATGCCTACCCGCTGCCGCTAATCGAAGGAATTCTGAGTCGTTTGGAAAACACCGAATACATTTCCAGTCTGGATCTTAAAGATGCATTCTGGCAAATTCCACTCGACAGTGATGCTAAACCAAAGACAGCGTTTACGGTTGCGGGCAGGCCTCTATATCAGTTCACCGTGATGCCTTTCGGGTTGTGCAACGCCCCACAAACCATGAGTCGTTTGATGCATCGTGTGATCCCTCACGAGTACCACGATAGGATATTTGTCTATCTAGACGATCTGCTGATTACATCCAGTAGTTTTGAGGATCACATCGAGCTTCTGCGACTCGTGGCTTGTTGGTTGAAGAAGGCTAATCTCACTATCAACGTGGAGAAGAGCAAATTCGTGCTGAAGCGTATTAAATACTTAGGGCATATAGTAGGCGAAGGCTGCATTCGCGTTGATCCCGAAAAGGTTCGAGCCATTGAAAAGTTCCCACAACCGACAAATCTCAAACAATTACGAAGATTCTTAGGTATGAGTGGTTGGTACAGGCGGTTTGTTCCAAATTACTCCTCCATAGCTGCACCATTGACAGAATTACTAAAGTCTAAAAAAAATATTATTTGGACCGAACAAGCCCAAATAGCGTTCGATAATCTAAAAAAATGTCTCACTTCCGCCCCTGTCTTAATACATCCAGATTACTCGCTTCCTTTCTTCTTGCAGGTGGATGCTTCTTCTGTTGGAGTGGGAGGTGTTTTATTTCAGCGTCCGGACAATGTTGAGCATCCAATAGCGTACTATTCGAAGAAATTAAACGGCGCACAACGCAAATACTCAACGACAGAGTTGGAGTGTTATGCTGCTGTTCTCGGGGTAAAACATTTCCGTCCTTATATTGAAGGCTTTCCATTCACGATCATTACGGATCATGCGAGCCTACAATGGCTTATGTCACAGTCTGACCTATCGGGAAGATTGGCCAGATGGAGCCTAAAATTACAAGGGTTCAATTTTAAAATTGAACATTGTAAAGGTTCTGTTAATGTCGTGCCGGATGCCTTATCACGTGCATTTTGCGAAGCATTCTCTATGGAACCTCTCGCTTTGTCAGATAGGGGTATGCCTTGGATTGAGTTAGATTCTCCTTATTTTGCAGATAACGAGTATTTAGAAAGAATCAGAAAAATTGAGAATACACCTGATGTCTTAACAAATTTTAAAGTGGAAAACGGAAAAATTCTTATCTGCCCAGGACACGGATGGAAATACTGCGAAGAAACGGAACTTCCACATTGGAAATTGGTCGTACCCACTCGCGCGATTCCAGCTCTTCTTGTAAAGGCACATACACACATTACTGGTGGACACATGGGAATCTCAAAAACTACCGAGCTATTAAAGAGGTACTTTTTCTGGCCGGGCATGGCAAAAGACGTCCAGAATTATGTCAAAAATTGTACCCAATGTAAAATGTCAAAAGCCGTAAATTATCGAACTAGACCAAATATGGGTGAGTACCGTGAAAGCATTAGACCGTTTCAACAATTATACCTTGATTTTTTAGGACCGTACCCCCGTTCTCGCAATGGTAATTGTTATATCCTAATTATTTTAGACCATTTTTCAAGGTTTGTGCTCTTAAAACCGATGAGGGAAGCTTCAGCAGCTACAATGTGCGATTTCTTGAGAAACGAAGTTTTTAGTGTTTATTCTGTTCCTGAATTCATTGTTTCGGATAATGGGAAGCAATTCCTATCTCACCTGTTCAATAATCTTTTGGCTGGATACGGAATTAAACACATAAAAACTCCTGTACATGCACCCCAATGTAATACTTCCGAAAGAACCAATCGCACGGTATTGGCTGGCATTAGATCATACCTAGGTGAAAACCATGTGGAGTGGGACCGGTTTTTACCTGATATAGCTTCAGTTCTGAGGAATGTTGTTCACAGTTCAACTGCATTCTCACCATACTATCTCGTTTTTGGACAACAATATATTGGACATGCGCAAGACTACGAAATGCGTCGCCTATTGGGTTACGAAAATGACAATGATGCACGAATAACAACCAAATCTTCTCGTATGGAGTTGGTACGTGATTCAGTGTTGAAACATCTTCGCAATGCTCACATGAAAAATGAGCGAATTTACAATTCAAAAAGTCAGCCTCGGGAATTTGCTATTGAGCAGAAAGTTTACCTTAGGACATTCCCACAGAGTTCCGCAACTAACAGCTTCTCGGCAAAATTAGCACCGAAATTTATACCCGCCATCATCAAGGGAAGAGTTGGAACGGTAGGTTACCATCTGGAAGATTGCACAGGTAAAAATTTAGGCATTTATCACGCCAAAGATATTCATACTTGAATCAATGCGGTATCGGCCAAAATCATTTCCTTTTCCTTTCCTTTGGTCGTTGTTATTCTTTAGCCCGGCTAATGAGACAGCTCAGAGTAGTGGGTCTTCCCCACGATGTAACGTGTGGACCTTGCAAATAACCAGGGCGGCAGGGTGTTGATATTATTATGGCACAACTTTATGGTGTGTATCTATGATAATTGCCTATCTTGCGATTACGTCTACGTGAAACTTGGTGATACAACACAGATGTCGCGCATTTAAATATTGGTGTGGAGAATACTCGTTTTGGTTGCGTGGCGTGTTGTTCATTGTTGATGTGATGAAAAAAAAAAGAATTGGAGAGGACTTCATTTTGTGCTATGTTAGTGACAGGTCGAAAAAGAAATTTAATAAAACGAAAAAAATAAGTTTTTTTGGTTTCGGGACCAATTTAAACATAGGTGATACGAAAATTTATGATCAATTAAATTTATAGTTTATTAATTGATAAATTACGATTTTTTTTTTTGTTGTGATCGTTTGCTGTTGTACAGTATTCGACATGCCCAGTTGGTGAACGGGTATAATAAATAAGTAAGCGAAATCACGATTCGACGCGAGAGAAAGAGGCAGATAACTGGACTGCCGTACGTGTTATACCTCCATCATACAGTTGGAATTGAATCAGGCGAGACAAGTGGAAAGTTACACAAAAGTCGGAACGTAGAATTGGAGATTGCTGCGCCTCATCATATTGTTTCAAAATTATTCCAACGGGTCAGCACCGCTATTTGCGGACTCTCAAGGGCGCGTCGCAACCGCGTGTATATACGGCCTTGCCTACAAAGACGTCCGGTAACGGAATTATCAAACAGCTGACCAGTAACAACCCGTTATAGTCATCCAATTGCTTATTATTATTTTTTTGTTTGTTTGTATATAATTACCAATTTAAAATTAATTCCTAATTTTGTATATTTTGATTTTCCTCGCTTTGGGGGCATTCCCTTGTTTTTTTTCATTTCAGATCTTAGTGGCGAGTTTCGGGAGGGCCCTACTGACTCCAGCACTGGGATATGGTTTAATTTAGTGGACATCATAACTCGATTGGAGTGATTATTCCTCCTCCCAGACCGAGAGAGAAAAGAAATGTACAAGATTTTGTTTTGTCTATTTATATAACGTAACGTTTAGCTTCTTTAATTGTATTATGTTATAATGCAGAATATAAATGAGGATTGTGATGGTTGTAATAATGGAATGATGGACTAGTTGTTTGGTTATTTATATTTCAGGAGGTGAGCGTTGCGACATGTGTGTGTGTGTGTTTCGTTAATTCAGTTATAAAAGGCAGCATTTAGACCCAGTAAGGGCACCACCACTTCTCCACGCCCCAGACTGTGCGATTGCCGGCCCAACGCTGCAGGTGGTGACTACTGGGCATTCTGTTAACGGGTGACTGCAAGGTCGGGCACTCGTTACAATACCTCTAAAGATAGGGTTTGGGACGTATAATGGTTGTACCAACGCGCATTTAGGTTGCTTGATTATTTTCAAACATTTCGTAGAAAATTCGATTTTTCTGGAAATCACCTTACTATACATCAGCCAATTCTGAGCCAGAAAAATCCAAATTTTGCAATTGTGCTCCGATTGCGGTTCTTGATACCTCTAAAGATAGAGTTTAGGACGTATAATGGTTGTACCAATGCGCATTTAGGTTGCTTGATTATTTTCAAACATTTCGTAGAAAATTCGATTTTTCTGGAAATCACCTTACTATAGATCAACCAATTCTGAGCCAGAAAAACCCAAATTTTGCAATTGTGCTCCAATTACGGTTCCTGATACCCCTAAAGGTAGGGTATGGGACGTATAATGGTTGTACCAATGCGCATTTAGGTTGCTTGATTATTTATAAACATTTCGTAGAAAATTCGATTTTTCTGGAAATCACCTTACTATAGATCAGCCAATTCTGAGCCAGAAAAATCCAAATTTTGCAATTGTGCTCCGATTACGCTTCCTGATACCCCTAAAGATAGGGTTTGGGACGTATAATGGTTGTACCAATGCACATTTAGGTTGCTTGATTATTTTCAAACATTTCGTAGGAAATTCGATTTTTCTGGAAATCACCTTACTATAGATCAGCCAATTCTGAGCCAGAAAAATCCAAATTTTGCAATTGTGCTCCGATTACGCTTCCTGATACCCCTAAAGATAGGGTTTGGGACGTATAATGGTTGTACCAATGCGCATTTAGGTTGCTTGATTATTTTCAAACATTTCGTAGAAAATTCGATTTTTCTGGAAATCACCTTACTATAGATCAACCAATTCTGAGCCAGAAAAACCCAAATTTTGCAATTGTGCTTCAATTACGGTTCCTGATACCCCTAAAGGTAGGGTATGGGACGTATAATGGTTGTACCAATGCGCATTTAGGTTGCTTGATTATTTTCAAACATTTCGTAGAAAATTCGATTTTTCTGGAAATCACCTTACTATAGATCAGCCAATTCTGAGCCAGAAAAATCCAAATTTTGCAATTGTGCTCCGATTACGCTTCCTGATACCCCTAAAGATAGGGTTTGGGACGTATAATGGTTGTACCAATGCGCATTTAGGTTGCTTGATTATTTTCAAACATTTCGTAGAAAATTCGATTTTTCTGGAAATCACCTTACTATAGATCAGCCAATTCTGAGCCAGAAAAATCCAAATTTTGCAATTGTGCTCCGATTACGCTTCCTGATACCCCTAAAGATAGGGTTTGGGACGTATAATGGTTGTACCAATGCGCATTTAGGTTGCTTGATTATTTTCAAACATTTCGTAGAAAATTCGATTTTTCTGGAAATCACCTTACTATAGATCAGCCAATTCTGAGCCAGAATCATCAAAATTTTGCAATTGTGCTCCGATTGCGGTTCTTGATACCTCTAAAGATAGGGTTTGGGACGTATAGTGGTTGTACCAACGCGCATTTAGGTTGCTTGATTATTTTCAAACATTTCGTAGAAAATTCGATTTTTCTGAAATTCACCTTATTATAGATCAGCAAATTCTGAGCCAGAAACATCCAAATTTTGCAATTGTGCTCCGATTGCGGTTCTTGATACCTCTAAAGATAGGGTTTGGGACGTATAGTGGTTGTACCAACGCGCATTTAGGTTGCTTGATTATTTTCAAACATTTCGTAGAAAATTCGATTTTTCTGAAATTCACCTTATTATAGATCAGCAAATTCTGAGCCAGAAACATCCAAATTTTGCAATTGTGCTCCGATTGCGGTTCTTGATACCTCTAAAGATAGGGTTTGGGACGTATAGTGGTTGTACCAACGCGCATTTAGGTTGCTTGATTATTTTCAAACATTTCGTAGAAAATTCGATTTTTCTGAAATTCACCTTATTATAGATCAGCAAATTCTGAGCCAGAAACATCCAAATTTTGCAATTGTGCTCCGATTGCGGTTCTTGATACCTCTAAAGATAGGGTTTGGGACGTATAGTTGTTGTACCAATCCGCATTAAGGTAGCTTGATTATTTTCAAACATTTCGTAGAAAATTCGATTTTTCTGAAATTCACCTTATTATAGATCAGCAAATTCTGAGCCAGAAACATCCAAATTTTGCAATTGTGCTCCGATTGCGGTTCTTGATACCTCTAAAGATAGGGTTTGGGACGTATAATGGTTGTACCAACGCGCATTTAGGTTGCTTGATTATTTTCAAACATTTCGTAGAAAATTCGATTTTTCTGGAAATCACCTTACTATAGATCAGCCAATTCTGAGCCAGAAAAACCCAAATTTTGCAATTGTGCTCCAATTACGGTTCCTGATACCCCTAAAGGTAGGGTATGGGACGTATAATGGTTGTACCAATGCGCATTTAGGTTGCTTGATTATTTTCAAACATTTCGTAGAAAATTCGATTTTTCTGGAAATCACCTTACTATAGATCAGCCAATTCTGAGCCAGAAAAATCCAAATTTTGCAATTGTGCTCCGATTACGCTTCCTGATACCCCTAAAGATAGGGTTTGGGACGTATAATGATTGTACCAATGCGCATTTAGGTTGCTTGATTATTTTCAAACATTTCGTAGAAAATTCGATTTTTCTGGAAATCACCTTACTATAGATCAGCCAATTCTGAGCCAGAAAAATCCAAATTTTGCAATTGTGCTCCGATTACGCTTCCTGATACCCCTAAAGATAGGGTTTGGGACGTATAATGGTTGTACCAACGCGCATTTAGGTTGCTTGATTATTTTCAAACATTTCGTAGAAAATTCGATTTTTCTGGAAATCACCTTACTATAGATCAGCCAATTCTGAGCCAGAAAAACCCAAATTTTGCAATTGTGCTCCAATTACGGTTCCTGATACCCCTAAAGGTAGGGTATGGGACGTATAATGGTTGTACCAATGCGCATTTAGGTTGCTTGATTATTTTCAAACATTTCGTAGAAAATTCGATTTTTCTGGAAATCACCTTACTATAGATCAGCCAATTCTGAGCCAGAAAAATCCAAATTTTGCAATTGTGCTCCGATTACGCTTCCTGATACCCCTAAAGATAGGGTTTGGGACGTATAATGGTTGTACCAATGCGCATTTAGGTTGCTTGATTATTTTCAAACATTTCGTAGAAAATTCGATTTTTCTGGAAATCACCTTACTATAGATCAGCCAATTCTGAGCCAGAATCATCAAAATTTTGCAATTGTGCTCCGATTGCGGTTCTTGATACCTCTAAAGATAGGGTTTGGGACGTATAGTGGTTGTACCAACGCGCATTTAGGTTGCTTGATTATTTTCAAACATTTCGTAGAAAATTCGATTTTTCTGAAATTCACCTTATTATAGATCAGCAAATTCTGAGCCAGAAACATCCAAATTTTGCAATTGTGCTCCGATTGCGGTTCTTGATACCTCTAAAGATAGGGTTTGGGACGTATAGTGGTTGTACCAACGCGCATTTAGGTTGCTTGATTATTTTCAAACATTTCGTAGAAAATTCGATTTTTCTGAAATTCACCTTATTATAGATCAGCAAATTCTGAGCCAGAAACATCCAAATTTTGCAATTGTGCTCCGATTGCGGTTCTTGATACCTCTAAAGATAGGGTTTGGGACGTATAGTGGTTGTACCAACGCGCATTTAGGTTGCTTGATTATTTTCAAACATTTCGTAGAAAATTCGATTTTTCTGAAATTCACCTTATTATAGATCAGCAAATTCTGAGCCAGAAACATCCAAATTTTGCAATTGTGCTCCGATTGCGGTTCTTGATACCTCTAAAGATAGGGTTTGGGACGTATAGTTGTTGTACCAATCCGCATTAAGGTAGCTTGATTATTTTCAAACATTTCGTAGAAAATTCGATTTTTCTGAAATTCACCTTATTATAGATCAGCAAATTCTGAGCCAGAAACATCCAAATTTTGCAATTGTGCTCCGATTGCGGTTCTTGATACCTCTAAAGATAGGGTTTGGGACGTATAATGGTTGTACCAACGCGCATTTAGGTTGCTTGATTATTTTCAAACATTTCGTAGAAAATTCGATTTTTCTGGAAATCACCTTACTATAGATCAGCCAATTCTGAGCCAGAAAAACCCAAATTTTGCAATTGTGCTCCAATTACGGTTCCTGATACCCCTAAAGGTAGGGTATGGGACGTATAATGGTTGTACCAATGCGCATTTAGGTTGCTTGATTATTTTCAAACATTTCGTAGAAAATTCGATTTTTCTGGAAATCACCTTACTATAGATCAGCCAATTCTGAGCCAGAAAAATCCAAATTTTGCAATTGTGCTCCGATTACGCTTCCTGATACCCCTAAAGATAGGGTTTGGGACGTATAATGGTTGTACCAATGCGCATTTAGGTTGCTTGATTATTTTCAAACATTTCGTAGAAAATTCGATTTTTCTGGAAATCACCTTACTATAGATCAGCCAATTCTGAGCCAGAAAAATCCAAATTTTGCAATTGTGCTCCGATTACGCTTCCTGATACCCCTAAAGATAGGGTTTGGGACGTATAATGGTTGTACCAATGCGCATTTAGGTTGCTTGATTATTTTCAAACATTTCGTAGAAAATTCGATTTTTCTGGAAATCACCTTACTATAGATCAGCCAATTCTGAGCCAGAAACATCCAAATTTTGCAATTGTGCTCCGATTGCGGTTCTTGATACCTCTAAAGATAGGGTTTGGGACGTATAGTGGTTGTACCAACGCGCATTTAGGTTGCTTGATTATTTTCAAACATTTCGTAGAAAATTCGATTTTTCTGAAATTCACCTTATTATAGATCAGCAAATTCTGAGCCAGAAACATCCAAATTTTGCAATTGTGCTCCGATTGCGGTTCTTGATACCTCTAAAGATAGGGTTTGGGACGTATAGTTGTTGTACCAATCCGCATTAAGGTTGCTTGATTATTTTCAAACATTTCGTAGAAAATTCGATTTTTCTGAAATTCACCTTATTATAGATCAGCAAATTCTGAGCCAGAAACATCCAAATTTTGCAATTGTGCTCCGATTGCGGTTCTTGATACCTCTAAAGATAGGGTTTGGGACGTATAGTGGTTGTACCAACGCGCATTTAGGTTGCTTGATTATTTTCAAACATTTCGTAGAAAATTCGATTTTTCTGAAATTCACCTTATTATAGATCAGCAAATTCTGAGCCAGAAACATCCAAATTTTGCAATTGTGCTCCGATTGCGGTTCTTGATACCTCTAAAGATAGGGTTTGGGACGTATAGTGGTTGTACCAACGCGCATTTAGGTCGCTTGATTATTTTCAAACATTTCGTAGAAAATTCGATTTTTCTGAAATTCACCTTATTATAGATCAGCAAATTCTGAGCCAGAAACATCCAAATTTTGCAATTGTGCTCCGATTGCGGTTCTTGATACCTCTAAAGATAGGGTTTGGGACGTATAGTTGTTGTACCAATCCGCATTAAGGTTGCTTGATTATTTTCAAACATTTCGTAGAAAATTCGATTTTTCTGAAATTCACCTTATTATAGATCAGCAAATTCTGAGCCAGAAACATCCAAATTTTGCAATTGTGCTCCGATTGCGGTTCTTGATACCTCTAAAGATAGGGTTTGGGACGTATAATGGTTGTACCAACGCGCATTTAGGTTGCTTGATTATTTTCAAACATTTCGTAGAAAATTCGATTTTTCTGGAAATCACCTTACTATAGATCAGCCAATTCTGAGCCAGAAAAACCCAAATTTTGCAATTGTGCTCCATTTACGGTTCCTGATACCCCTAAAGGTAGGGTATGGGACGTATAATGGTTGTACCAATGCGCATTTAGGTTGCTTGATTATTTTCAAACATTTCGTAGAAAATTCGATTTTTCTGGAAATCACCTTACTATAGATCAGCCAATGCTGAGCCAGAAAAATCCAAATTTTGCAATTGTGCTCCGATTACGCTTCCTGATACCCCTAAAGATAGGGTTTGGGACGTATAATGGTTGTACCAATGCGCATTTAGGTTGCTTGATTATTTTCAAACATTTCGTAGAAAATTCGATTTTTCTGGAAATCACCTTACTATAGATCAGCCAATTCTGAGCCAGAAAAATCCAAATTATGCAATTGTGCTCCGATTACGCTTCCTGATACCCCTAAAGATAGGGTTTGGGACGTATAATGGTTGTACCAATGCGCATTTAGGTTGCTTGATTATTTTCAAACATTTCGTAGAAAATTCGATTTTTCTGAAATTCACCTTACTATAGATCAGCCAATTCTGAGCCAGAAAAACCCAAATTTTGCAATTGTGCTCCAATTACGGTTCCTGATACCCCTAAAGGTAGGGTATGGGACGTATAATGGTTGTACCAATGCGCATTTAGGTTGCTTGATTATTTTCAAACATTTCGTAGAAAATTCGATTTTTCTGAAATTCACCTTATTATAGATCAGCAAATTCTGAGCCAGAAACATCCAAATTTTGCAATTGTGCTCCGATTGCGGTTCTTGATACCTCTAAAGATAGGGTTTGGGACGTATAGTTGTTGTACCAATCCGCATTAAGGTTGCTTGATTATTTTCAAACATTTCGTAGAAAATTCGATTTTTCTGAAATTCACCTTATTATAGATCAGCAAATTCTGAGCCAGAAACATCCAAATTTTGCAATTGTGCTCCGATTGCGGTTCTTGATACCTCTAAAGATAGGGTTTGGGACGTATAGTGGTTGTACCAACGCGCATTTAGGTTGCTTGATTATTTTCAAACATTTCGTAGAAAATTCGATTTTTCTGAAATTCACCTTATTATAGATCAGCAAATTCTGAGCCAGAAACATCCAAATTTTGCAATTGTGCTCCGATTGCGGTTCTTGATACCTCTAAAGATAGGGTTTGGGACGTATAGTTGTTGTACCAATCCGCATTAAGGTTGCTTGATTATTTTCAAACATTTCGTAGAAAATTCGATTTTTCTGAAATTCACCTTATTATAGATCAGCAAATTCTGAGCCAGAAACATCCAAATTTTGCAATTGTGCTCCGATTGCGGTTCTTGATACCTCTAAAGATAGGGTTTGGGACGTATAATGGTTGTACCAACGCGCATTTAGGTTGCTTGATTATTTTCAAACATTTCGTAGAAAATTCGATTTTTCTGGAAATCACCTTACTATAGATCAGCCAATTCTGAGCCAGAAAAACCCAAATTTTGCAATTGTGCTCCATTTACGGTTCCTGATACCCCTAAAGGTAGGGTATGGGACGTATAATGGTTGTACCAATGCGCATTTAGGTTGCTTGATTATTTTCAAACATTTCGTAGAAAACTCGATTTTTCTGAAATTCACCTTACTATAGATCAGCCAATTCTGAGCCAGAAAAACCCAAATTTTGCAATTGTGCTCCAATTACGGTTCCTGATACCCCTAAAGGTAGGGTATGGGACGTATAATGGTTGTACCAATGCGCATTTAGGTTGCTTGATTATTTTCAAACATTTCGTAGAAAATTCGATTTTTCTGAAATTCACCTTATTATAGATCAGCAAATTCTGAGCCAGAAACATCCAAATTTTGCAATTGTGCTCCGATTGCGGTTCTTGATACCTCTAAAGATAGGGTTTGGGACGTATAGTTGTTGTACCAATCCGCATTAAGGTTGCTTGATTATTTTCAAACATTTCGTAGAAAATTCGATTTTTCTGAAATTCACCTTATTATAGATCAGCAAATTCTGAGCCAGAAACATCCAAATTTTGCAATTGTGCTCCGATTGCGGTTCTTGATACCTCTAAAGATAGGGTTTGGGACGTATAGTGGTTGTACCAACGCGCATTTAGGTTGCTTGATTATTTTCAAACATTTCGTAGAAAATTCGATTTTTCTGAAATTCACCTTATTATAGATCAGCAAATTCTGAGCCAGAAACATCCAAATTTTGCAATTGTGCTCCGATTGCGGTTCTTGATACCTCTAAAGATAGGGTTTGGGACGTATAGTTGTTGTACCAATCCGCATTAAGGTTGCTTGATTATTTTCAAACATTTCGTAGAAAATTCGATTTTTCTGAAATTCACCTTATTATAGATCAGCAAATTCTGAGCCAGAAACATCGAAATTTTGCAATTGTGCTCCGATTGCGGTTCTTGATACCTCTAAAGATAGGGTTTGGGACGTATAATGGTTGTACCAACGCGCATTTAGGTTGCTTGATTATTTTCAAACATTTCGTAGAAAATTCGATTTTTCTGGAAATCACCTTACTATAGATCAGCCAATTCTGAGCCAGAAAAACCCAAATTTTGCAATTGTGCTCCAATTACGGTTCCTGATACCCCTAAAGGTAGGGTATGGGACGTATAATGGTTGTACCAATGCGCATTTAGGTTGCTTGATTATTTTCAAACATTTCGTAGAAAATTCGATTTTTCTGAAATTCACCTTATTATAGATTAGCAAATTCTGAGCCAGAAACATCCAAATTTTGCAATTGTGCTCCGATTGCGGTTCTTGATACCTCTAAAGATAGGGTTTGGGACGTATAATGGTTGTACCAACGCGCATTTAGGTTGCTTGATTATTTTCAAACATTTCGTGGAAAATTCGATTTTTCTGGAAATCACCTTACTATAGATCAGCCAATTCTGAGCCAGAAAAACCCAAATTTTGCAATTGTGCTCCAATTACGGTTCCTGATACCCCTAAAGGTAGGGTATGGGACGTATAATGGTTGTACCAATGCGCATTTAGGTTGCTTGATTATTTTCAAACATTTCGTAGAAAATTCGATTTTTCTGAAATTCACCTTATTATAGATCAGCAAATTCTGAGCCAGAAACATCCAAATTTTGCAATTGTGCTCCGATTGCGGTTCTTGATACCTCTAAAGATAGGGTTTGGGACGTATAGTTGTTGTACCAATCCGCATTAAGGTTGCTTGATTATTTTCAAACATTTCGTAGAAAATTCGATTTTTCTGAAATTCACCTTATTATAGATCAGCAAATTCTGAGCCAGAAACATCCAAATTTTGCAATTGTGCTCCGATTGCGGTTCTTGATACCTCTAAAGATAGGGTTTGGGACGTATAATGGTTGTACCAACGCGCATTTAGGTTGCTTGATTATTTTCAAACATTTCGTAGAAAATTCGATTTTTCTGGAAATCACCTTACTATAGATCAGCCAATTCTGAGCCAGAAAAACCCAAATTTTGCAATTGTGCTCCAATTACGGTTCCTGATACCCCTAAAGGTAGGGTATGGGACGTATAATGGTTGTACCAATGCGCATTTAGGTTGCTTGATTATTTTCAAACATTTCGTAGAAAATTCGATTTTTCTGGAAATCACCTTACTATAGATCAGCCAATTCTGAGCCAGAAAAATCCAAATTTTGCAATTGTGTTCCGATTACGCTTCCTGATACCCCTAAAGATAGGGTTTGGGACGTATAATGGTTGTACCAATGCGCATTTAGGTTGCTTGATTATTTTCAAACATTTCGTAGAAAATTCGATTTTTCTGGAAATCACCTTACTATAGATCAGCCAATTCTGAGCCAGAAAAATCCAAATTTTGCAATTGTGCTCCGATTACGCTTCCTGATACCCCTAAAGATAGGGTTTGGGACGTATAATGGTTGTACCAATGCGCATTTAGGTTGCTTGATTATTTTCAAACATTTCGTAGAAAATTCGATTTTTCTGGAAATCACCTTACTATAGATTAGCCAATTCTGAGCCAGAAAAATCCAAATTTTGCAATTGTGCTCCGATTACGCTTCCTGATACCCCTAAAGATAGGGTTTGGGACGTATAATGGTTGTACCAATGCGCATTTAGGTTGCTTGATTATTTTCAAACATTTCGTAGAAAATTCGATTTTTCTGGAAATCACCTTACTATAGATCAGCCAATTCTGAGCCAGAAAAATCCAAATTTTGCAATTGTGCTCCGATTGCGGTTCTTGATACCTCTAAAGATAGGGTTTGGGACGTATAGTGGTTGTACCAACGCGCATTTAGGTTGCTTGATTATTTTCAAACATTTCGTAGAAAATTCGATTTTTCTGAAAATCACTTTACTATAGATCAGCAAATTCTGAGCCAGAAAAATCCAAATTTTGCAATTGTGCTCCAATTACGCTTCTTGATACCTCTAAAGATAGGGTTTGGAACGTATAATGGTTGTACCAACGCGCATTTTGGTTGCTGGACTATTTTCAAACATTTCGTAGAAAATTCGATTTTTCTGGAAATCACCTTACTATAGATTAGCCAATTCTGAGCCAGAAAAATCCAAATTTTGCAATTGTGCTCCGATTACGCTTCCTGATACCCCTAAAGATAGGGTTTGGGACGTATAATGGTTGTACCAATGCGCATTTAGGTTGCTTGATTATTTTCAAACATTTCGTAGAAAATTCGATTTTTCTGGAAATCACCTTACTATAGATCAGCCAATTCTGAGCCAGAAAAATCCAAATTTTGCAATTGTGCTCCGATTGCGGTTCTTGATACCTCTAAAGATAGGGTTTGGGACGTATAGTGGTTGTACCAACGCGCATTTAGGTTGCTTGATTATTTTCAAACATTTCGTAGAAAATTCGATTTTTCTGAAAATCACTTTACTATAGATCAGCAAATTCTGAGCCAGAAAAATCCAAATTTTGCAATTGTGCTCCAATTACGCTTCTTGATACCTCTAAAGATAGGGTTTGGAACGTATAATGGTTGTACCAACGCGCATTTTGGTTGCTGGACTATTTTCAAACATTTCGAAGAAAATTCGATTTTTCTGGAAATCACCTTACTATAGATCAGCCAATTCTGAGCCAGAAAAATCCAAATTTTGCAATTGTGCTCCGATTGCGGTTCTTGATACCTCTAAAGATAGGGTTTGGGACGTATAGTGGTTGTACCAACGCGCATTTAGGTTGCTTGATTATTTTCAAACATTTCGTAGAAAATTCGATTTTTCTGAAAATCACTTTACTATAGATCAGCAAATTCTGAGCCAGAAAAATCCAAATTTTGCAATTGTGCTCCAATTACGCTTCTTGATACCTCTAAAGATAGGGTTTGGAACGTATAATGGTTGTACCAACGCGCATTTTGGTTGCTGGACTATTTTCAAACATTTCGAAGAAAATTCGATTTTTCTGGAAATCACGTTACTATAGATCAGCCAATTCTGAGCCAGAAAAATCCAAATTTTGCAATTGTGCTCCGATTGCGGTTCTTGATACCTCTAAAGATAGGGTTTGGGACGTAAAGTGGTTGTACCAACGCGCATTTCGGTTGCTTGATTATTTTCAAACATTTCGTAGAAAATTCGATTTTTCTGAAAATCACTTTACTATAGATCAGCAAATTCTGAGCCAGAAAAATCCAAATTTTGCAATTGTGCTCCAATTACGCTTCTTGATACCTCTAAAGATAGGGTTTGGGACGTATAGTGGTTGTACCAACGCGCATTTAGGTTGCTTGATTATTTTCAAACATTTCGTAGAAAATTCGATTTTTCTGGAAATCACCTTACTATAGATCAGCAAATTCTGAGCCAGAAAAATCCAAATTTTGCAATTGTGCTCCGATTACGGTTCTTGATAACTCTAAAGATAGGGTTTGGGACGTATAATGGTTGTACCAACGCGCATTTTGGTTGCTGGACTATTTTCAAACATTTCGAAGAAAATTCGATTTTTCTGGAAATCACGTTACTATAGATCAGCAAATTCTGAGCCAGAAACATCCAAATTTTGCAATTGTGCTCCGATTGCGGTTCTTGATACCTCTAAAGATAGGGTTTGGGACGTATAGTGGTTGTACCAACGCGCATTTAGGTTGCTTGATTATTTTCAAACATTTCGTAGAAAATTCGATTTTTCTGGAAATCACCTTACTATAGATCAGCCAATTCTGAGCCAGAAAAATCCAAATTTTGCAATTGTGCTCCGATTACGCTTCCTGATACCCCTAAAGATAGGGTTTGGGACGTATAATGGTTGTACCAACGCGCATTTAGGTTGCTTGATTATTTTCAAACATTTCGTAGAAAATTCGATTTTTCTGAAAATCACTTTACTATAGATCAGCAAATTCTGAGCCAGAAAAATCCAAATTTTGCAATTGTGCTCCAATTACGGTTCTTGATACCTCTAAAGATAGGGTTTGGGACGTATAATGGTTGTACCAACGCGCATTTAGGTTGCTTGATTATTTTCAAACATTTCGTAGAAAATTCGATTTTTCTGGAAATCACCTTACTATAGATCAGCCAATTCTGAGCCAGAAAAATCCAAATTTTGCAATTGTGCTCCGATTGCGGTTCTTGATACCTCTAAAGATAGAGTTTAGGACGTATAATGGTTGTACCAATGCGCATTTAGGTTGCTTGATTATTTTCAAACATTTCGTAGAAAATTCGATTTTTCTGGAAATCACCTTACTATAGATCAGCCAATTCTGAGCCAGAAAAACCCAAATTTTGCAATTGTGCTCCAATTACGGTTCCTGGTACCCCTAAAGGTAGGGTATGGGACGTATAATGGTTGTTCCAATGCGCATTTAGGTTGTTTGATTATTTTCAAACATTTCGTAGAAAATTCGATTTTTCTGGAAATCACCTTACTATAGATCAGCCAATTCTGAGCCAGAAAAATCCAAATTTTGCAATTGTGCTCCGATTACGCTTCCTGATACCCCTAAAGATAGGGTTTGGGACGTATAATGGTTGTACCAACGCGCATTTAGGTTGCTTGATTATTTTCAAACATTTCGTAGAAAATTCGATTTTTCTGGAAATCACCTTACTATAGATCAGCCAATTCTGAGCCAGAAAAACCCAAATTTTGCAATTGTGCTCCAATTACGGTTCCTGGTACCCCTAAAGGTAGGGTATGGGACGTATAATGGTTGTACCAATGCGCATTTAGGTTGTTTGATTATTTTCAAACATTTCGTAGAAAATTCGATTTTTCTGGAAATCACCTTACTATAGATCAGCCAATTCTGAGCCAGAAAAATCCAAATTTTGCAATTGTGCTCCGATTACGCTTCCTGATACCCCTAAAGATAGGGTTTGGGACGTATAATGGTTGTACCAATGCGCATTTAGGTTGCTTGATTATTTTCAAACATTTCGTAGAAAATTCGATTTTTCTGGAAATCACCTTACTATAGATCAGCCAATTCTGAGCCAGAAAAATCCAAATTTTGCAATTGTGCTCCGATTACGCTTCCTGATACCCCTAAAGATAGGGTTTGGGACGTATAATGGTTGTACCAATGCGCATTTAGGTTGCTTGATTATTTTCAAACATTTCGTAGAAAATTCGATTTTTCTGGAAATCACTTTACTATAGATCAGCCAATTCTGAGCCAGAAAAATCCAAATTTTGCAATTGTGCTCCGATTACGCTTCCTGATACCCCTAAAGATAGGGTTTGGGACGTATAATGGTTGCACCAATGCGCATTTAGGTTGCTTGATTATTTTCAAACATTTCGTAGAAAATTCGATTTTTCTGGAAATCACCTTACTATAGATCAGCCAATTCTGAGCCAGAAAAATCCAAATTTTGCAATTGTGCTCCAATTACGGTTCCTGATACCCCTAAAGGTAGGGTATGGGACGTATAATGGTTGTACCAATGCGCATTTAGGTTGCTTGATTATTTTCAAACATTTCGTAGAAAATTCGATTTTTCTGGAAATCACCTTACTATAGATCAGCCAATTCTGAGCCAGAAAAACCCAAATTTTGCAATTGTGCTCCAATTACGGTTCCTGATACCCCTAAAGGTAGGGTATGGGACGTATAATGGTTGTACCAATGCGCATTTAGGTTGCTTGATTATTTTCAAACATTTCGTAGAAAATTCGATTTTTCTGAAATTCACCTTATTATAGATCAGCAAATTCTGAGCCAGAAAAATCCAAATTTTGCAATTGTGCTCCGATTGCGGTTCTTGATACCTCTAAAGATAGGGCTTGGGACGTATAGTTGTTGTACCAATCCGCATTTAGGTTGCTTGATTATTTTCAAACATTTCGTAGAAAATTCGATTTTTCTGAAATTCACCTTATTATAGATCAGCAAATTCTGAGCCAGAAACATCCAAATTTTGCAATTGTGCTCCGATTGCGGTTCTTGATACCTCTAAAGATAGGGTTTGGGACGTATAGTGGTTGTACCAACGCGCATTTAGGTTGCTTGATTATTTTCAAACATTTCGTAGAAAATTCGATTTTTCTGGAAATCACCTTACTATAGATCAGCCAATTCTGAGCCAGAAAAATCCAAATTTTGCAATTGTGCTTCGATTGCGGTTCTTGATACCTCTAAAGATAGAGTTTAGGACGTATAATGGTTGTACCAATGCGCATTTAGGTTGCTTGATTATTTTCAAACATTTCGTAGAAAATTCGATTTTTCTGGAAATCACCTTACTATAGATCAGCCAATTCTGAGCCAGAAAAATCCAAATTTTGCAATTGTGCTCCGATTACGCTTCCTGATACCCCTAAAGATAGGGTTTGGGACGTATAATGGTTGTACCAATGCGCATTTAGGTTGCTTGATTATTTTCAAACATTTCGTAGAAAATTCGATTTTTCTGGAAATCACCTTACTATAGATCAGCCAATTCTGAGCCAGAAAAATCCAAATTTTGCAATTGTGCTCCGATTACGCTTCCTGATACCCCTAAAGATAGGGTTTGGGACGTATAATGGTTGTACCAATGCGCATTTAGGTTGCTTGATTATTTTCAAACATTTCGTAGAAAATTCGATTTTTCTGGAAATCACCTTACTATAGATCAGCCAATTCTGAGCCAGAAAAATCCAAATTTTGCAATTGTGCTCCGATTACGCTTCCTGATACCCCTAAAGATAGGGTTTGGGACGTATAATGGTTGCACCAATGCGCATTTAGGTTGCTTGATTATTTTCAAACATTTCGTAGAAAATTCGATTTTTCTGGAAATCACCTTACTATAGATCAGCCAATTCTGAGCCAGAAAAATCCAAATTTTGCAATTGTGCTCCAATTACGGTTCCTGATACCCCTAAAGGTAGGGTATGGGACGTATAACGGTTGTACCAATGCGCATTTAGGTTGCTTGATTATTTTCAAACATTTCGTAGAAAATTCGATTTTTCTGGAAATCACCTTACTATAGATCAGCCAATTCTGAGCCAGAAAAATCCAAATTTTGCAATTGTGCTCCGATTACGCTTCCTGATACCCCTAAAGATAGGGTTTGGGACGTATAATGGTTGTACCAATGCGCATTTAGGTTGCTTGATTATTTTCAAACATTTCGTAGAAAATTCGATTTTTCTGGAAATCACCTTACTATAGATCAGCCAATTCTGAGCCAGAAAAACCCAAATTTTGCAATTGTGCTCCAATTACGGTTCCTGATACCCCTAAAGGTAGGGTATGGGACGTATAATGGTTGTACCAATGCGCATTTAGGTTGCTTGATTATTTTCAAACATTTCGTAGAAAATTCGATTTTTCTGGAAATCACCTTACTATAGATCAGCCAATTCTGAGCCAGAAAAATCCAAATTTTGCAATTGTGCTCCGATTACGCTTCCTGATACCCCTAAAGATAGGGTTTGGGACGTATAATGGTTGTACCAATGCGCATTTAGGTTGCTTGATTATTTTCAAACATTTCGTAGAAAATTCGATTTTTCTGGAAATCACCTTACTATAGATCAGCCAATTCTGAGCCAGAAAAATCCAAATTTTGCAATTGTGCTCCGATTACGCTTCCTGATACCCCTAAAGATAGGGTTTGGGACGTATAATGGTTGTACCAATGCGCATTTAGGTTGCTTGATTATTTTCAAACATTTCGTAGAAAATTCGATTTTTCTGGAAATCACCTTACTATAGATCAGCCAATTCTGAGCCAGAAAAATCCAAATTTTGCAATTGTGCTCCGATTACGCTTCCTGATACCCCTAAAGATAGGGTTTGGGACGTATAATGGTTGCACCAATGCGCATTTAGGTTGCTTGATTATTTTCAAACATTTCGTAGAAAATTCGATTTTTCTGGAAATCACCTTACTATAGATCAGCCAATTCTGAGCCAGAAAAATCCAAATTTTGCAATTGTGCTCCAATTACGGTTCCTGATACCCCTAAAGGTAGGGTATGGGACGTATAATGGTTGTACCAATGCGCATTTAGGTTGCTTGATTATTTTCAAACATTTCGTAGAAAATTCGATTTTTCTGGAAATCACCTTACTATAGATCAGCCAATTCTGAGCCAGAAAAATCCAAATTTTGCAATTGTGCTCCGATTACGCTTCCTGATACCCCTAAAGATAGGGTTTGGGACGTATAATGGTTGTACCAATGCGCATTTAGGTTGCTTGATTATTTTCAAACATTTCGTAGAAAATTCGATTTTTCTGAAAATCACTTTACTATAGATCAGCAAATTCTGAGCCAGAAAAATCCAAATTTTGCAATTGTGCTCCAATTACGGTTCTTGATACCTCTAAAGATAGGGTTTGGGACGTATAATGGTTGTACCAACGCGCATTTAGGTTGCTTGATTATTTTCAAACATTTCGTAGAAAATTCGATTTTTCTGGAAATCACCTTACTATAGATCAGCCAATTCTGAGCCAGAAAAATCCAAATTTTGCAATTGTGCTCCGATTGCGGTTCTTGATACCTCTAAAGATAGAGTTTAGGACGTATAATGGTTGTACCAATGCGCATTTAGGTTGCTTGATTATTTTCAAACATTTCGTAGAAAATTCGATTTTTCTGGAAATCACCTTACTATAGATCAGCCAATTCTGAGCCAGAAAAACCCAAATTTTGCAATTGTGCTCCAATTACGGTTCCTGATACCCCTAAAGGTAGGGTATGGGACGTATAACGGTTGTACCAATGCGCATTTAGGTTGCTTGATTATTTTCAAACATTTCGTAGAAAATTCGATTTTTCTGGAAATCACCTTACTATAGATCAGCCAATTCTGAGCCAGAAAAATCCAAATTTTGCAATTGTGCTCCGATTACGCTTCCTGATACCCCTAAAGATAGGGTTTGGGACGTATAATGGTTGTACCAATGCGCATTTAGGTTGCTTGATTATTTTCAAACATTTCGTAGAAAATTCGATTTTTCTGGAAATCACCTTACTATAGATCAGCCAATTCTGAGCCAGAAAAATCCAAATTTTGCAATTGTGCTCCGATTACGCTTCCTGATACTTCTAAAGATAGGGTTTGGGACGTATAATGGTTGCACCAATGCGCATTTAGGTTGCTTGATTATTTTCAAACATTTCGTAGAAAATTCGATTTTTCTGGAAATCACCTTACTATAGATCAGCCAATTCTGAGCCAGAAAAATCCAAATTTTGCAATTGTGCTCCAATTACGGTTCGTGATACCCCTAAAGGTAGGGTATGGGACGTATAATGGTTGTACCAATGCGCATTTAGGTTGCTTGATTATTTTCAAACATTTCGTAGAAAATTCGATTTTTCTGGAAATCACCTTACTATAGATCAGCCAATTCTGAGCCAGAAAAATCCAAATTTTGCAATTGTGCTCCGATTACGCTTCCTGATACCCCTAAAGATAGGGTTTGGGACGTATAATGGTTGCACCAATGCGCATTTAGGTTGCTTGATTATTTTCAAACATTTCGTAGAAAATTCGATTTTTCTGGAAATCACCTTACTATAGATCAGCCAATTCTGAGCCAGAAAAATCCAAATTTTGCAATTGTGCTCCAATTACGGTTCCTGATACCCCTAAAGGTAGGGTATGGGACGTATAATGGTTGTACCAATGCGCATTTAGGTTGCTTGATTATTTTCAAACATTTCGTAGAAAATTCGATTTTTCTGGAAATCACCTTACTATAGATCAGCCAATTCTGAGCCAGAAAAACCCAAATTTTGCAATTGTGCTCCAATTACGGTTCCTGATACCTCTAAAGATAGGGTTTGGGACGTATAATGGTTGTACCAATGCGCATTTAGGTTGCTTGATTATTTTCAAACATTTCGTAGAAAATTCGATTTTTCTGGAAATCACCTTACTATAGATCAGCCAATTCTGAGCCAGAAAAATCCAAATTTTGCAATTGTGCTCCGATTACGCTTCCTGATACCCCTAAAGATAGGGTTTGGGACGTATAATGGTTGTACCAATGCGCAATTAGGTTGCTTGATTATTTTCAAACATTTCGTAGAAAATTCGATTTTTCTGAAAATCACTTTACTATAGATCAGCAAATTCTGAGCCAGAAAAATCCAAATTTTGCAATTGTGCTCCAATTACGGTTCTTAATACCTCTAAAGATAGGGTTTGGGACGTATAATGGTTGTACCAACGCGCATTTAGGTTGCTTGATTATTTTCAAACATTTCGTAGAAAATTCGATTTTTCTGGAAATCACCTTACTATAGATCAGCCAATTCTGAGCCAGAAAAATCCAAATTTTGCAATTGTGCTCCGATTGCGGTTCTTGATACCTCTATAAATAGAGTTTAGGACGTATAATGGTTGTACCAATGCGCATTTAGGTTGCTTGATTATTTTCAAACATTTCGTAGAAAATTCGATTTTTCTGGAAATCACCTTACTATAGATCAGCCAATTCTGAGCCAGAAAAACCCAAATTTTGCAATTGTGCTCCAATTACGGTTCCTGATACCCCTAAAGGTAGGGTATGGGACGTATAATGGTTGTACCAATGCGCATTTAGGTTGCTTGATTATTTTCAAACATTTCGTAGAAAATTCGATTTTTCTGGAAATCACCTTACTATAGATCAGCCAATTCTGAGCCAGAAAAATCCAAATTTTGCAATTGTGCTCCGATTACGCTTCCTGATACCCCTAAAGATAGGGTTTGGGACGTATAATGGTTGTTCCAATGCGCATTTAGGTTGCTTGATTATTTTCAAACATTTCGTAGAAAATTCGATTTTTCTGGAAATCACCTTACTATAGATCAGCCAATTCTGAGCCAGAAAAATCCAAATTTTGCAATTGTGCTCCGATTACGCTTCCTGATACCCCTAAAGATAGGGTTTGGGACGTATAATGGTTGTACCAATGCGCATTTAGGTTGCTTGATTATTTTCAAACATTTCGTAGAAAATTCGATTTTTCTGGAAATCACCTTACTATAGATCAGCCAATTCTGAGCCAGAAAAATCCAAATTTTGCAATTGTGCTCCGATTACGCTTCCTGATACCCCTAAAGATAGGGTTTGGGACGTATAATGGTTGCACCAATGCGCATTTAGGTTGCTTGATTATTTTCAAACATTTCGTAGAAAATTCGATTTTTCTGGAAATCACCTTACTATAGATCAGCCAATTCTGAGCCAGAAAAATCCAAATTTTGCAATTGTGCTCCAATTACGGTTCCTGATACCCCTAAAGGTAGGGTATGGGACGTATAATGGTTGTACCAATGCGCATTTAGGTTGCTTGATTATTTTCAAACATTTCGTAGAAAATTCGATTTTTCTGGAAATCACCTTATTATAGATCAGCCAATTCTGAGCCAGAAAAACCCAAATTTTGCAATTGTGCTCCAATTACGGTTCCTGATACCTCTAAAGATAGGGTTTGGGACGTATAATGGTTGTACCAATGCGCATTTAGGTTGCTTGATTATTTTCAAACATTTCGTAGAAAATTCGATTTTTCTGGAAATCACCTTACTATAGATCAGCCAATTCTGAGCCAGAAAAATCCAAATTTTGCAATTGTGCTCCGATTACGCTTCCTGATACCCCTAAAGATAGGGTTTGGGACGTATAATGGTTGTACCAATGCGCATTTAGGTTGCTTGATTATTTTCAAACATTTCGTAGAAAATTCGATTTTTCTGAAAATCACTTTACTATAGATCAGCAAATTCTGAGCCAGAAAAATCCAAATTTTGCAATTGTGCTCCAATTACGGTTCTTGATACCTCTAAAGATAGGGTTTGGGACGTATAATGGTTGTACCAACGCGCATTTAGGTTGCTTGATTATTTTCAAACATTTCGTAGAAAATTCGATTTTTCTGGAAATCACCTTACTATAGATCAGCCAATTCTGAGCCAGAAAAATCCAAATTTTGCAATTGTGCTCCGATTGCGGTTCTTGATACCTCTAAAGATAGAGTTTAGGACGTATAATGGTTGTACCAATGCGCATTTAGGTTGCTTGATTATTTTCAAACATTTCGTAGAAAATTCGATTTTTCTGGAAATCACCTTACTATAGATCAGCCAATTCTGAGCCAGAAAAACCCAAATTTTGCAATTGTGCTCCAATTACGGTTCCTGATACCCCTAAAGGTAGGGTATGGGACGTATAATGGTTGTACCAATGCGCATTTAGGTTGCTTGATTATTTTCAAACATTTCGTAGAAAATTCGATTTTTCTGGAAATCACCTTACTATAGATCAGCCAATTCTGAGCCAGAAAAATCCAAATTTTGCAATTGTGCTCCGATTACGCTTCCTGATACCTCTAAAGATAGGGTTTGGGACGTATAATGGTTGTACCAATGCGCATTTAGGTTGCTTGATTATTTTCAAACATTTCGTAGAAAATTCGATTTTTCTGGAAATCACCTTACTATAGATCAGCCAATTCTGAGCCAGAAAAATCCAAATTTTGCAATTGTGCTCCGATTACGCTTCCTGATACCCCTAAAGATAGGGTTTGGGACGTATAATGGTTGTACCAATGCGCATTTAGGTTGCTTGATTATTTTCAAACATTTCGTAGAAAATTCGATTTTTCTGGAAATCACCTTACTATAGATCAGCCAATTCTGAGCCAGAAAAATCCAAATTTTGCAATTGTGCTCCGATTACGCTTCCTGATACCCCTAAAGATAGGGTTTGGGACGTATAATGGTTGCACCAATGCGCATTTAGGTTGCTTGATTATTTTCAAACATTTCGTAGAAAATTCGATTTTTCTGGAAATCACCTTACTATAGATCAGCCAATTCTGAGCCAGAAAAATCCAAATTTTGCAATTGTGCTCCAATTACGGTTCCTGATACCCCTAAAGGTAGGGTATGGGACGTATAATGGTTGTACCAATGCGCATTTAGGTTGCTTGATTATTTTCAAACATTTCGTAGAAAATTCGATTTTTCTGGAAATCACCTTACTATAGATCAGCCTATTCTGAGCCAGAAAAATCCAAATTTTGCAATTGTGCTCCGATTACGCTTCCTGATACCCCTAAAGATAGGGTTTGGGACGTATAATGGTTGCACCAATGCGCATTTAGGTTGCTTGATTATTTTCAAACATTTCGTAGAAAATTCGATTTTTCTGGAAATCACCTTACTATAGATCAGCCAATTCTGAGCCAGAAAAATCCAAATTTTGCAATTGTGCTCCAATTACGGTTCCTGATACCCCTAAAGGTAGGGTATGGGACGTATAATGGTTGTACCAATGCGCATTTAGGTTGCTTGATTATTTTCAAACATTTCGTAGAAAATTCGATTTTTCTGGAAATCACCTTACTATAGATCAGCCAATTCTGAGCCAGAAAAACCCAAATTTTGCAATTGTGCTCCAATTACGGTTCCTGATACCTCTAAAGATAGGGTTTGGGACGTATAATGGTTGTACCAATGCGCATTTAGGTTGCTTGATTATTTTCAAACATTTCGTAGAAAATTCGATTTTTCTGGAAATCACCTTACTATAGATCAGCCAATTCTGAGCCAGAAAAATCCAAATTTTGCAATTGTGCTCCGATTACGCTTCCTGATACCCCTAAAGATAGGGTTTGGGACGTATAATGGTTGTACCAAGGCGCATTTAGGTTGCTTGATTATTTTCAAACATTTCGTAGAAAATTCGATTTTTCTGAAAATCACTTTACTATAGATCAGCAAATTCTGAGCCAGAAAAATCCAAATTTTGCAATTGTGCTCCAATTACGGTTCTTGATACCTCTAAAGATAGGGTTTGGGACGTATAATGGTTGTACCAACGCGCATTTAGGTTGCTTGATTATTTTCAAACATTTCGTAGAAAATTCGATTTTTCTGGAAATCACCTTACTATAGATCAGTTAATTCTGAGCCAGAAAAATCCAAATTTTGCAATTGTGCTCCGATTGCGGTTCTTGATACCCCTAAAGGTAGGGTATGGGACGTATAATGGTTGTACCAATGCGCATTTAGGTTGCTTGATTATTTTCAAACATTTCGTAGAAAATTCGATTTTTCTGGAAATCACCTTACTATAGATCGGCCAATTCTGAGCCAGAAAAATCCAAATTTTGCAATTGTGCTCCGATTACGCTTCCTGATACCCCTAAAGATAGGGTTTGGGACGTATAATGGTTGTACCAATGCGCATTTAGGTTGGTTGATTATTTTCAAACATTTCGTAGAAAATTCGATTTTTCTGGAAATCACCTTACTATAGATCAGCCAATTCTGAGCCAGAAAAATCCAAATTTTGCAATTGTGCTCCAATTACGGTTCCTGATACCTCTAAAGATAGGGTTTGGGACGTATAATGGTTGTACCAATGCGCATTTAGGTTGCTTGATTATTTTCAAACATTTCGTAGAAAATTCGATTTTTCTGGAAATCACCTTACTATAGATCAGCCAATTCTGAGCCAGAAAAATCCAAATTTTGCAATTGTGCTCCGATTACGCTTCCTGATACCCCTAAAGATAGGGTTTGGGACGTATAATGGTTGTACCAATGCGCATTTAGGTTGCTTGATTATTTTCAAACATTTCGTAGAAAATTCGATTTTTCTGGAAATCACCTTACTATAGATCAGCCAATTCTGAGCCAGAAAAATCCAAATTTTGCAATTGTGCTCCAATTACGGTTCCTGATACCTCTAAAGATAGGGTTTGGGACGTATAATGGTTGTACCAATGCGCATTTAGGTTGCTTGATTATTTTCAAACATTTCGTAGAAAATTCGATTTTTCTGAAAATCACTTTACTATAGATCAGCAAATTCTGAGCCAGAAAAATCCAAATTTTGCAATTGTGCTCCAATTACGGTTCTTGATACCTCTAAAGATAGGGTTTGGGACGTATAATGGTTGCACCAATGCGCATTTAGGTTGCTTGATTATTTTCAAACATTTCGTAGAAAATTCGATTTTTCTGGAAATCACCTTACTATAGATCAGCCAATTCTGAGCCAGAAAAATCCAAATTTTGCAATTGTGCTCCAATTACGGTTCCTGATACCCCTAAAGGTAGGGTATGGGACGTATAATGGTTGTACCAATGCGCATTTAGGTTGCTTGATTATTTTCAAACATTTCGTAGAAAATTCGATTTTTCTGGAAATCACCTTACTATAGATCAGCCAATTCTGAGCCAGAAAAACCCAAATTTTGCAATTGTGCTCCGATTACGCTTCCTGATACCCCTAAAGATAGGGTTTGGGACGTATAATGGTTGTACCAATGCGCATTTAGGTTGCTTGATTATTTTCAAACATTTCGTAGAAAATTCGATTTTTCTGGAAATCACCTTACTATAGATCAGCCAATTCTGAGCCAGAAAAATCCAAATTTTGCAATTGTGCTCCAATTACGGTTCCTGATACCTCTAAAGATAGGGTTTGGGACGTATAATGGTTGTACCAATGCGCATTTAGGTTGCTTGATTATTTTCAAACATTTCGTAGAAAATTCGATTTTTCTGGAAATCACCTTACTATAGATCAGCCAATTCTGAACCAGAAAAATCCAAATTTTGCAATTGTGCTCCAATTACGGTTCCTGATACCCCTAAAGGTAGGGTATGGGACGTATAATGGTTGTACCATTGCGCATTTAGGTTGCTTGATTATTTTCAAACATTTCGTAGAAAATTCGATTTTTCTGGAAATCACCTTACTATAGATCAGCCAATTCTGAGCCAGAAAAATCCAAATTTTGCAATTGTGCTCCAATTACGGTTCTTGATACCTCTAAAGATAGGGTTTGGGACGTATAATGGTTGCACCAATGCGCATTTAGGTTGCTTGATTATTTTCAAACATTTCGTAGAAAATTCGATTTTTCTGGAAATCACCTTACTATAGATCAGCCAATTCTGAGCCAGAAAAATCCAAATTTTGCAATTGTGCTCCAATTACGGTTCCTGATACCCCTAAAGGTAGGGTATGGGACGTATAATGGTTGTACCAATGCGCATTTAGGTTGCTTGATTATTTTCAAACATTTCGTAGAAAATTCGATTTTTCTGGAAATCACCTTACTATAGATCAGCCAATTCTGAGCCAGAAAAATCCAAATTTTGCAATTGTGCTCCAATTACGGTTCTTGATACCTCTAAAGATAGGGTTTGGGACGTATAATGGTTGTACCAACGCGCATTTAGGTTGCTTGATTATTTTCAAACATTTCGTAGAAAATTCGATTTTTCTGGAAATCACCTTACTATAGATCAGCCAATTCTGAGCCAGAAAAATCCAAATTTTGCAATTGTGCTCCGATTGCGGTTCTTGATACCTCTAAAGATAGAGTTTAGGACGTATAATGGTTGTACCAATGCGCATTTAGGTTGCTTGATTATTTTCAAACATTTCGTAGAAAATTCGATTTTTCTGGAAATCACCTTACTATAGATCAGCCAATTCTGAGCCAGAAAAACCCAAATTTTGCAATTGTGCTCCAATTACGGTTCCTGATACCCCTAAAGGTAGGGTATGGGACGTATAATGGTTGTACCAATGCGCATTTAGGTTGCTTGATTATTTTCAAACATTTCGTAGAAAATTCGATTTTTCTGGAAATCACCTTACTAGGTATAGATCAGCCAATTCTGAGCCAGAAAAATCCAAATTTTGCAATTGTGCTCCGATTACGCTTCCTGATACCCCTAAAGATAGGGTTTGGGACGTATAATGGTTGTACCAATGCGCATTTAGGTTGCTTGATTATTTTCAAACATTTCGTAGAAAATTCGATTTTTCTGGAAATCGCCTTACTATAGATCAGCCAATTCTGAGCCAGAAAAATCCAAATTTTGCAATTGTGCTCCGATTACGCTTCCTGATACCCCTAAAGATGGGGTTTGGGTCGTATAATGGTTGTACCAATGCGCATTTAGGTTGCTTGATTATTTTCAAACATTTCGTAGAAAATTCGATTTTTCTGGAAATCACCTTACTATAGATCAGCCAATTCTGAGCCAGAAAAATCCAAATTTTGCAATTGTGCTCCAATTACGGTTCCTGATACCCCTCAAGGTAGGGTATGGGACGTATAATGGTTGTACCAATGCGCATTTAGGTTGCTTGATTATTTTCAAACATTTCGTAGAAAATTCGATTTTTCTGGAAATCACCTTACTATAGATCAGCCAATTCTGAGCCAGAAAAATCCAAATTTTGCAATTTTGCTCCGATTACGCTTCCTGATACCCCTAAAGATAGGGTTTGGGACGTATAATGGTTGTACCAATGCGCATTTAGGTTGCTTGATTATTTTCAAACATTTCGTAGAAAATTCGATTTTTCTGGAAATCACCTTACTATAGATCAGCCAATTCTGAGCCAGAAAAATCCAAATTTTGCAATTGTGCTCCAATTACGGTTCCTGATACCTCTAAAGATAGGGTTTGGGACGTATAATGGTTGTACCAATGCGCATTTAGGTTGCTTGATTATTTTCAAACATTTCGTAGAAAATTCGATTTTTCTGGAAATCACCTTACTATAGATCAGCCAATTCTGAGCCAGAAAAATCCAAATTTTGCAATTGTGCTCCGATTACGCTTCCTGATACCCCTAAAGATAGGGTTTGGGACGTATAATGGTTGTACCAATGCGCATTTAGGTTGCTTGATTATTTTCAAACATTTCGTAGAAAATTCGATTTTTCTGGAAATCACCTTACTATAGATCAGCCAATTCTGAGCCAGAAAAATCCAAATTTTGCAATTGTGCTCCAATTACGGTTCCTGATACCTCTAAAGATAGGGTTTGGGACGTATAATGGTTGTACCAATGCGCATTTAGGTTGCTTGATTATTTTCAAACATTTCGTAGAAAATTCGATTTTTCTGAAAATCACTTTACTATAGATCAGCAAATTCTGAGCCAGAAAAATCCAAATTTTGCAATTGTGCTCCAATTACGGTTCTTGATACCTCTAAAGATAGGGTTTGGGACGTATAATGGTTGCACCAATGCGCATTTAGGTTGCTTGATTATTTTCAAACATTTCGTAGAAAATTCGATTTTTCTGGAAATCACCTTACTATAGATCAGCCAATTCTGAGCCAGAAAAATCCAAATTTTGCAATTGTGCTCCAATTACGGTTCCTGATACCCCTAAAGGTAGGGTATGGGACGTATAATGGTTGTACCAATGCGCATTTAGGTTGCTTGATTATTTTCAAACATTTCGTAGAAAATTCGATTTTTCTGGAAATCACCTTACTATAGATCAGCCAATTCTGAGCCAGAAAAATCCAAATTTTGCAATTGTGCTCCGATTACGCTTCCTGATACCCCTAAAGATAGGGTTTGGGACGTATAATGGTTGTACCAATGCGCATTTAGGTTGCTTGATTATTTTCAAACATTTCGTAGAAAATTCGATTTTTCTGGAAATCACCTTACTATAGATCAGCCAATTCTGAGCCAGAAAAATCCAAATTTTGCAATTGTGCTCCAATTACGTTTCCTGATACCCCTAAAGGTAGGGTATGGGACGTATAATGGTTGTACCAATGCGCATTTAGGTTGCTTGATTATTTTCAAACATTTCGTAGAAAATTCGATTTTTCTGGAAATCACCTTACTATAGATCAGCCAATTCTGAGCCAGAAAAATCCAAATTTTGCAATTGTGCTCCGATTACGCTTCCTGATACCCCTAAAGATAGGGTTTGGGACGTATAATGGTTGTACCAATGCGCATTTAGGTTGCTTGATTATTTTCAAACATTTCGTAGAAAATTCGATTTTTCTGGAAATCACCTTACTATAGATCAGCCAATTCTGAGCCAGAAAAATCCAAATTTTGCAATTGTGCTCCAATTACGGTTCCTGATACCTCTAAAGATAGGGTTTGGGACGTATAATGGTTGTACCAATGCGCATTTAGGTTGCTTGATTATTTTCAAACATTTCGTAGAAAATTCGATTTTTCTGGAAATCACCTTACTATAGATCAGCCAATTCTGAGCCAGAAAAATCCAAATTTTGCAATTGTGCTCCGATTACGCTTCCTGATACCCCTAAAGATAGGGTTTGGGACGTATAATGGTTGTACCAATGCGCTTTTAGGTTGCTTGATTATTTTCAAACATTTCGTAGAAAATTCGATTTTTCTGGAAATCACCTTACTATAGATCAGCCAATTCTGAGCCAGAAAAATCCAAATTTTGCAATTGTGCTCCAATTACGGTTCCTGATACCTCTAAAGATAGGGTTTGGGACGTATAATGGTTGTACCAATGCGCATTTAGGTTGCTTGATTATTTTCAAACATTTCGTAGAAAATTCGATTTTTCTGGAAATCACCTTACTATAGATCAGCAAATTCTGAGCCAGAAAAATCCAAATTTTGCAAGTGTGCTCCAATTACGGTTCTTGATACCTCTAAAGATAGGGTTTGGGACGTATAATGGTTGTACCAACGCGCATTTAGGTTGCTTGATTATTTTCAAACATTTCGTAGAAAATTCGATTTTTCTGGAAATCACCTTACTATAGATCAGCCAATTCTGAGCCAGAAAAACCCAAATTTTGCAATTGTGCTCCAATTACGGTTCCTGATACCCCTAAAGGTAGGGTATGGGACGTATAATGGTTGTACCAATGCGCATTTAGGTTGCTTGATTATTTTCAAACATTTCGTAGAAAATTCGATTTTTCTGGAAATCACCTTACTATAGATCAGCCAATTCTGAGCCAGAAAAATCCAAATTTTGCAATTGTGCTCCAATTACGGTTCCTGATACCTCTAAAGATAGGGTTTGGGACGTATAATGGTTGTACCAATGCGCATTTAGGTTGCTTGATTATTTTCAAACATTTCGTAGAAAATTCGATTTTTCTGGAAATCACCTTACTATAGATCAGCAAATTCTGAGCCAGAAAAATCCAAATTTTGCAAGTGTGCTCCAATTACGGTTCTTGATACCTCTAAAGATAGGGTTTGGGACGTATAATGGTTGTACCAACGCGCATTTAGGTTGCTTGATTATTTTCAAACATTTCGTAGAAAATTCGATTTTTCTGGAAATCACCTTACTATAGATCAGCCAATTCTGAGCCAGAAAAACCCAAATTTTGCAATTGTGCTCCAATTACGGTTCCTGATACCCCTAAAGGTAGGGTATGGGACGTATAATGGTTGTACCAATGCGCATTTAGGTTGCTTGATTATTTTCAAACATTTCGTAGAAAATTCGATTTTTCTGGAAATCACCTTACTATAGATCAGCCAATTCTGAGCCAGAAAAATCCAAATTTTGCAATTGTGCTCCGATTACGCTTCCTGATACCCCTAAAGATAGGGTTTGGGACGTATAATGGTTGTACCAATGCGCATTTAGGTTGCTTGATTATTTTCAAACATTTCGTAGAAAATTAGATTTATCTGGAAATCACCTTACTATAGATCAGCCAATTCTGAGCCAGAAAAATCCAAATTTTGCAATTGTGCTCCAATTACGGTTCCTGATACCCCTAAAGGTAGGGTATGGGACGTATAATGGTTGTACCAATGCGCATTTAGGTTGCTTGATTATTTTCAAACATTTCGTAGAAAATTCGATTTTTCTGGAAATCACCTTACTATAGATCAGCCAATTCTGAGCCAGAAAAATCCAAATTTTGCAATTGTGCTCCGATTACGCTTCCTGATACCCCTAAAGATAGGGTTTGGGACGTATAATGGTTGCACCAATGCGCATTTAGGTTGCTTGATTATTTTCAAACATTTCGTAGAAAATTCGATTTTTCTGGAAATCACCTTACTATAGATCAGCCAATTCTGAGCCAGAAAAATCCAAATTTTGCAATTGTGCTCCAATTACGGTTCCTGATACCCCTAAAGGTGGGGTATGGGACGTATAATGGTTGTACCAATGCGCATTTAGGTTGCTTGATTATTTTCAAACATTTCGTAGAAAATTCGATTTTTCTGGAAATCACCTTACTATAGATCAGCCAATTCTGAGCCAGAAAAACCCAAATTTTGCAATTGTGCTCCAATTACGGTTCCTGATACCTCTAAAGATAGGGTTTGGGACGTATAATGGTTGTACCAATGCGCATTTAGGTTGCTTGATTATTTTCAAACATTTCGTAGAAAATTCGATTTTTCTGGAAATCACCTTACTATAGATAAGCCAATTCTGAGCCAGAAAAACCCAAATTTTGCAATTGTGCTCCAATTACGGTTCCTGATACCCCTAAAGGTAGGGTATGGGACGTATAATGGTTGTACCAATGCGCATTTAGGTTGCTTGATTATTTTCAAACATTTCGTAGAAAATTCGATTTTTCTGGAAATCACCTTACTATAGATCAGCCAATTCTGAGCCAGAAAAATCCAAATTTTGCAATTGTGCTCCGATTACGCTTCCTGATACCCCTAAAGATAGGGTTTGGGACGTATAATGGTTGTACCAATGCGCATTTAGGTTGCTTGATTATTTTCAAACATTTCGTAGAAAATTCGATTTTTCTGGAAATCACCTTACTATAGATCAGCCAATTCTGAGCCAGAAAAATCCAAATTTTGCAATTGTGCTCCGATTACGCTTCCTGATACCCCTAAAGATAGGGTTTGGGACGTATAATGGTTGTACCAATGCGCATTTAGGTTGCTTGATTATTTTCAAACATTTCGTAGAAAATTCGATTTTTCTGGAAATCACCTTACTATAGATCAGCCAATTCTGAGCCAGAAAAATCCAAATTTTGCAATTGTGCTCCGATTACGCTTCCTGATACCCCTAAAGATAGGGTTTGGGACGTATAATGGTTGCACCAATGCGCATTTAGGTTGCTTGATTATTTTCAAACATTTCGTAGAAAATTCGATTTTTCTGGAAATCACCTTACTATAGATCAGCCAATTCTGAGCCAGAAAAATCCAAATTTTGCAATTGTGCTCCAATTACGGTTCCTGATACCCCTAAAGGTAGGGTATGGGACGTATAATGGTTGTACCAATGCGCATTTAGGTTGCTTGATTATTTTCAAACATTTCGTAGAAAATTCGATTTTTCTGGAAATCACCTTACTATAGATCAGCCAATTCTGAGCCAGAAAAACCCAAATTTTGCAATTGTGCTCCAATTAATGTTCCTGATACCTCTAAAGATAGGGTTTGGGACGTATAATGGTTGTACCAATGCGCATTTAGGTTGCTTGATTATTTTCAAACATTTCGTAGAAAATTCGATTTTTCTGGAAATCACCTTACTATAGATCAGCCAATTCTGAGCCAGAAAAATCCAAATTTTGCAATTGTGCTCCGATTACGCTTCCTGATACCCCTAAAGATAGGGTTTGGGACGTATAATGGTTGTACCAATGCGCATTTAGGTTGCTTGATTATTTTCAAACATTTCGTAGAAAATTCGATTTTTCTGAAAATCACTTTACTATAGATCAGCAAATTCTGAGCCAGAAAAATCCAAATTTTGCAATTGTGCTCCAATTACGGTTCTTGATACCTCTAAAGATAGGGTTTGGGACGTATAATGGTTGTACCAACGCGCATTTAGGTTGCTTGATTATTTTCAAACATTTCGTAGAAAATTCGATTTTTCTGGAAATCACCTTACTATAGATCAGCCAATTCTGAGCCAGAAAAACCCAAATTTTGCAATTGTGCTCCGATTACGCTTCCTGATACCCCTAAAGATAGGGTTTGGGACGTATAATGGTTGTACCAATGCGCATTTAGGTTGCTTGATTATTTTCAAACATTTCGTAGAAAATTCGATTTTTCTGGAAATCACCTTACTATAGATCAGCCAATTCTGAGCCAGAAAAATCCAAATTTTGCAATTGTGCTCCGATTGCGGTTCTTGATACCTCTAAAGATAGAGTTTAGGACGTATAATGGTTGTACCAATGCGCATTTAGGTTGCTTGATTATTTTCAAACATTTCGTAGAAAATTCGATTTTTCTGGAAATCACCTTACTATAGATCAGCCAATTCTGAGCCAGAAAAATCCAAATTTTGCAATTGTGCTCCGATTACGCTTCCTGATACCCCTAAAGATAGGGTTTGGGACGTATAATGGTTGTACCAATGCGCATTTAGGTTGCTTGATTATTTTCAAACATTTCGTAGAAAATTCGATTTTTCTGGAAATCACCTTACTATAGATCAGCCAATTCTGAGCCAGAAAAATCCAAATTTTGCAATTGTGCTCCGATTACGCTTCCTGATACCCCTAAAGATAGGGTTTGGGACGTATAATGGTTGTACCAATGCGCATTTAGGTTGCTTGATTATTTTCAAACATTTCGTAGAAAATTCGATTTTTCTGGAAATCACCTTACTATAGATCAGCCAATTCTGAGCCAGAAAAATCCAAATTTTGTAATTGTGCTCCGATTACGCTTCCTGATACCCCTAAAGATAGGGTTTGGGACGTATAATGGTTGCACCAATGCGCATTTAGGTTGCTTGATTATTTTCAAACATTTCGTAGAAAATTCGATTTTTCTGGAAATCACCTTACTATAGATCAGCCAATTCTGAGCCAGAAAAATCCAAATTTTGCAATTGTGCTCCAATTACGGTTCCTGATACCCCTAAAGGTAGGGTATGGGACGTATAATGGTTGTACCAATGCGCATTTAGGTTGCTTGATTATTTTCAAACATTTCGTAGAAAATTCGATTTTTCTGGAAATCACCTTACTATAGATCAGCCAATTCTGAGCCAGAAAAACCCAAATTTTGCAATTGTGCTCCAATTACGCTTCCTGATACCCCTAAAGATAGGGTTTGGGACGTATAATGGTTGTACCAATGCGAATTTAGGTTGCTTGATTATTTTCAAACATTTCGTAGAAAATTCGATTTTTCTGGAAATCACCTTACTATAGATCAGCCAATTCTGAGCCAGAAAAATCCAAATTTTGCAATTGTGCTCCGATTACGCTTCCTGATACCCCTAAAGATAGGGTTTGGGACGTATAATGGTTGTACCAATGCGCATTTAGGTTGCTTGATTATTTTCAAACATTTCGTAGAAAATTCGATTTTTCTGGAAATCACCTTACTATAGATCAGCCAATTCTGAGCCAGAAAAATCCAAATTTTGCAATTGTGCTCCGATTACGCTTCCTGATACCCCTAAAGATAGGGTTTGGGACGTATAATGGTTGTACCAATGCGCATTTAGGTTGCTTGATTATTTTCAAACATTTCGTAGAAAATTCGATTTTTCTGGAAATCACCTTACTATAGATCAGCCAATTCTGAGCCAGAAAAATCCAAATTTTGCAATTGTGCTCCGATTACGCTTCCTGATATCCCTAAAGATAGGGTTTGGGACGTATAATGGTTGCACCAATGCGCATTTAGGTTGCTTGATTATTTTCAAACATTTCGTAGAAAATTCGATTTTTCTGGAAATCACCTTACTATAGATCAGCCAATTCTGAGCCAGAAAAATCCAAATTTTGCAATTGTGCTCCAATTACGGTTCCTGATACCCCTAAAGGTAGGTAATGGGACGTATAATGGTTGTACCAATGCGCATTTAGGTTGCTTGATTATTTTGAAACATTTCGTAGAAAATTCGATTTTTCTGGAAATCACCTTACTATAGATCAGCCAATTCTGAGCCAGAAAAACCCAAATTTTGCAATTGTGCTCCAATTACGGTTCCTGATACCTCTAAAGATAGGGTTTGGGACGTATAATGGTTGTACCAATGCGCATTTAGGTTGCTTGATTATTTTCAAACATTTCGTAGAAAATTCGATTTTTCTGGAAATCACCTTACTATAGATCAGCCAATTCTGAGCCAGAAAAATCCAAATTTTGCAATTGTGCTCCGATTACGCTTCCTGATACCCCTAAAGATAGGGTTTGGGACGTATAATGGTTGTACCAATGCGCATTTAGGTTGCTTGATTATTTTCAAACATTTCGTAGAAAATTCGATTTTTCTGAAAATCACTTTACTATAGATCAGCAAATTCTGAGCCAGAAAAATCCAAATTTTGCAATTGTGCTCCAATTACGGTTCTTGATACCTCTAAAGATAGGGTTTGGGACGTATAATGGTTGTACCAACGCGCATTTAGGTTGCTTGATTATTTTCAAACATTTCGTAGAAAATTCGATTTTTCTGGAAATCACCTTACTATAGATCAGCCAATTCTGAGCCAGAAAAACCCAAATTTTGCAATTGTGCTCCAATTACGGTTCCTGATACCCCTAAAGGTAGGGTATGGGACGTATAATGGTTGTACCAATGCGCATTTAGGTTGCTTGATTATTTTCAAACATTTCGTAGAAAATTCGATTTTTCTGGAAATCACCTTACTATAGATCAGCCAATTCTGAGCCAGAAAAATCCAAATTTTGCAATTGTGCTCCGATTACGCTTCCTGATACCCCTAAAGATAGGGTTTGGGACGTATAATGGTTGTACCAATGCGCATTTAGGTTGCTTGATTATTTTCAAACATTTCGTAGAAAATTCGATTTTTCTGGAAATCACCTTACTATAGATCAGCCAATTCTGAGCCAGAAAAATCCAAATTTTGCAATTGTGCTCCGATTGCGGTTCTTGATACCTCTAAAGATAGAGTTTAGGACGTATAATGGTTGTACCAATGCGCATTTAGGTTGCTTGATTATTTTCAAACATTTCGTAGAAAATTCGATTTTTCTGGAAATCACCTTACTATAGATTAGCCAATTCTGAGCCAGAAAAACCCAAATTTTGCAATTGTGCTCCAATTACGGTTCCTGATACCCCTAAAGGTAGGGTATGGGACGTATAATGGTTGTACCAATGCGCATTTAGGTTGCTTGATTATTTTCAAACATTTCGTAGAAAATTCGATTTTTCTGGAAATCACCTTACTATAGATCAGCCAATTCTGAGCCAGAAAAATCCAAATTTTGCAATTGTGCTCCGATTACGCTTCCTGATACCCCTAAAGATAGGGTTTGGGACGTATAATGGTTGTACCAATGCGCATTTAGGTTGCTTGATTATTTTCAAACATTTCGTAGAAAATTCGATTTTTCTGGAAATCACCTTACTATAGATCAGCCAATTCTGAGCCAGAAAAATCCAAATTTTGCAACTGTGCTCCGATTACGCTTCCTGATACCCCTAAAGATAGGGTTTGGGACGTATAATGGTTGTACCAATGCGCATTTAGGTTGCTTGATTATTTTCAAACATTTCGTAGAAAATTCGATTTTTCTGGAAATCACCTTACTATAGATCAGCCAATTCTGAGCCAGAAAAATCCAAATTTTGCAATTGTGCTCCGATTACGCTTCCTGATACCCCTAAAGATAGGGTTTGGGACGTATAATGGTTGTACCAATGCGCATTTAGGTTGCTTGATTATTTTCAAACATTTCGTAGAAAATTCGATTTTTCTGAAAATCACTTTACTATAGATCAGCAAATTCTGAGCCAGAAAAATCCAAATTTTGCAATTGTGCTCCAATTACGGTTCTTGATACCTCTAAAGATAGGGTTTGGGACGTATAATGGTTGTACCAACGCGCATTTAGGTTGCTTGATTATTTTCAAACATTTCGTAGAAAATTCGATTTTTCTGGAAATCACCTTACTATAGATCAGCCAATTCTGAGCCAGAAAAACCCAAATTTTGCAATTGTGCTCCAATTACGGTTCCTGATACCCCTAAAGGTAGGGTATGGGACGTATAATGGTTGTACCAATGCGCATTTAGGTTGCTTGATTATTTTCAAACATTTCGTAGAAAATTCGATTTTTCTGGAAATCACCTTACTATAGATCAGCCAATTCTGAGCCAGAAAAATCCAAATTTTGCAATTGTGCTCCGATTACGCTTCCTGATACCCCTAAAGATAGGGTTTGGGACGTATAATGGTTGTACCAATGCGCATTTAGGTTGCTTGATTATTTTCAAACATTTCGTAGAAAATTCGATTTTTCTGGAAATCACCTTACTATAGATCAGCCAATTCTGAGCCAGAAAAATCCAAATTTTGCAATTGTGCTCCAATTACGGTTCCTGATACCCCTAAAGGTAGGGTATGGGACGTATAATGGTTGTACCAATGCGCATTTAGGTTGCTTGATTATTTTCAAACATTTCGTAGAAAATTCGATTTTTCTGGAAATCACCTTACTATAGATCAGCCAATTCTGAGCCAGAAAAATCCAAATTTTGCAATTGTGCTCCGATTACGCTTCCTGATACCCCTAAAGATAGGGTTTGGGACGTATAATGGTTGCACCAATGCGCATTTAGGTTGCTTGATTATTTTCAAACATTTCGTAGAAAATTCGATTTTTCTGGAAATCACCTTACTATAGATCAGCCAATTCTGAGCCAGAAAAATCCAAATTTTGCAATTGTGCTCCAATTACGGTTCCTGATACCCCTAAAGGTAGGGTATGGGACGTATAATGGTTGTACCAATGCGCATTTAGGTTGCTTGATTATTTTCAAACATTTCGTAGAAAATTCGATTTTTCTGGAAATCACCTTACTATAGATCAGCCAATTCTGAGCCAGAAAAACCCAAATTTTGCAATTGTGCTCCAATTACGGTTCCTGATACCTCTAAAGATAGGGTTTGGGACGTATAATGGTTGTACCAATGCGCATTTAGGTTGCTTGATTATTTTCAAACATTTCGTAGAAAATTCGATTTTTCTGGAAATCACCTTACTATAGATCAGCCAATTCTGAGCCAGAAAAACCCAAATTTTGCAATTGTGCTCCAATTACGGTTCCTGATACCCCTAAAGGTAGGGTATGGGACGTATAATGGTTGTACCAATGCGCATTTAGGTTGCTTGATTATTTTCAAACATTTCGTAGAAAATTCGATTTTTCTGGAAATCACCTTACTATAGATCAGCTAATTCTGAGCCAGAAAAATCCAAATTTTGCAATTGTGCTCCAATTACGGTTCCTGATACCCCTAAAGGTAGGGTATGGGACGTATAATGGTTGTACCAATGCGCATTTAGGTTGCTTGATTATTTTCAAACATTTCGTAGAAAATTCGATTTTTCTGGAAATCACCTTACTATAGATCAGCCAATTCTGAGCCAGAAAAATCCAAATTTTGCAATTGTGCTCCAATTACGCTTCCTGATACCCCTAAAGATAGGGTTTGGGACGTATAATGGTTGCACCAATGCGCATTTAGGTTGCTTGATTATTTTCAAACATTTCGTAGAAAATTCGATTTTTCTGGAAATCACCTTACTATAGATCAGCCAATTCTGAGCCAGAAAAATCCAAATTTTGCAATTGTGCTCCAATTACGGTTCCTGATACCCCTAAAGGTAGGGTATGGGACGTATAATGGTTGTACCAATGCGCATTTAGGTTGCTTGATTATTTTCAAACATTTCGTAGAAAATTCGATTTTTCTGGAAATCACCTTACTATAGATCAGCCAATTCTGAGCCAGAAAAACCCAAATTTTGCAATTGTGCTCCAATTACGCTTCCTGATACCCCTAAAGATAGGGTTTGGGACGTATAATGGTTGTACCAATGCGCATTTAGGTAGCTTGATTATTTTCAAACATTTCGTAGAAAATTCGATTTTTCTGGAAATCACCTTACTATAGATCAGCCAATTCTGAGCCAGAAAAATCCAAATTTTGCAATTGTGCTCCGATTACGCTTCCTGATACCCCTAAAGATAGGGTTTGGGACGTATAATGGTTGTACCAATGCGCATTTAGGTTGCTTGATTATTTTCAAACATTTCGTAGAAAATTCGATTTTTCTGGAAATCACCTTACTATAGATCAGCCAATTCTGAGCCAGAAAAATCCAAATTTTGCAATTGTGCTCCGATTACGCTTCCTGATACCCCTAAAGATAGGGTTTGGGACGTATAATGGTTGCACCAATGCGCATTTAGGTTGCTTGATTATTTTCAAACATTTCGTAGAAAATTCGATTTTTCTGGAAATCACCTTACTATAGATCAGCCAATTCTGAGCCAGAAAAATCCAAATTTTGCAATTGTGCTCCAATTACGGTTCCTGATACCCCTAAAGGTAGGGTATGGGACGTATAATGGTTGTACCAATGCGCATTTAGGTTGCTTGATTATTTTCAAACATTTCGTAGAAAATTCGATTTTTCTGGAAATCACCTTACTATAGATCAGCCAATTCTGAGCCAGAAAAACCCAAATTTTGCAATTGTGCTCCAATTACGGTTCCTGATACCTCTAAAGATAGGGTTTGGGACGTATAATGGTTGTACCAATGCGCATTTAGGTTGCTTGATTATTTTCAAACATTTCGTAGAAAATTCGATTTTTCTGGAAATCACCTTACTATAGATCAGCCAATTCTGAGCCAGAAAAATCCAAATTTTGCAATTGTGCTCCGATTACGCTTCCTGATACCCCTAAAGATAGGGTTTGGGACGTATAATGGTTGTACCAATGCGCATTTAGGTTGCTTGATTATTTTCAAACATTTCGTAGAAAATTCGATTTTTCTGAAAATCACTTTACTATAGATCAGCAAATTCTGAGCCAGAAAAATCCAAATTTTGCAATTGTGCTCCAATTACGGTTCTTGATACCTCTAAAGATAGGGTTTGGGACGTATAATGGTTGTACCAACGCGCATTTAGGTTGCTTGATTATTTTCAAACATTTCGTAGACAATTCGATTTTTCTGGAAATCACCTTACTATAGATCAGCCAATTCTAAGCCAGAAAAACCCAAATTTTGCAATTGTGCTCCAATTACGGTTCCTGATACCCCTAAAGGTAGGGTATGGGACGTATAATGGTTGTACCAATGCGCATTTAGGTTGCTTGATTATTTTCAAACATTTCGTAGAAAATTCGATTTTTCTGGAAATCACCTTACTATAGATCAGCCAATTCTGAGCCAGAAAAATCCAAATTTTGCAATTGTGCTCCGATTACGCTTCCTGATACCCCTAAAGATAGGGTTTGGGACGTATAATGGTTGTACCAATGCGCATTTAGGTTGCTTGATTATTTTCAAACATTTCGTAGAAAATTCGATTTTTCTGGAAATCACCTTACTATAGATCAGCCAATTCTGAGCCAGAAAAATCCAAATTTTGCAATTGTGCTCCGATTGCGGTTCTTGATACCTCTAAAGATAGAGTTTAGGACGTATAATGGTTGTACCAATGCGCATTTAGGTTGCTTGATTATTTTTAAACATTTCGTAGAAAATTCGATTTTTCTGGAAATCACCTTACTATAGATCAGCCAATTCTGAGCCAGAAAAACCCAAATTTTGCAATTGTGCTCCAATTACGGTTCCTGATACCCCTAAAGGTAGGGTATGGGACGTATAATGGTTGTACCAATGCGCATTTAGGTTGCTTGATTATTTTCAAACATTTCGTAGAAAATTCGATTTTTCTGGAAATCACCTTACTATAGATCAGCCAATTCTGAGCCAGAAAAATCCAAATTTTGCAATTGTGCTCCGATTACGCTTCCTGATACCCCTAAAGATAGGGTTTGGGACGTATAATGGTTGTACCAATGCGCATTTAGGTTGCTTGATTATTTTCAAACATTTCGTAGAAAATTCGATTTTTCTGGAAATCACCTTACTATAGATCAGCCAATTCTGAGCCAGAAAAATCCAAATTTTGCAATTGTGCTCCGATTACGCTTCCTGATACCCCTAAAGATAGGGTTTGGGACGTATAATGGTTGTACCAATGCGCATTTAGGTTGCTTGATTATTTTCAAACATTTCGTAGAAAATTCGATTTTTCTGAAAATCACTTTACTATAGATCAGCAAATTCTGAGCCAGAAAAATCCAAATTTTGCAATTGTGCTCCAATTACGGTTCTTGATACCTCTAAAGATAGGGTTTGGGACGTATAATGGTTGTACCAACGCGCATTTAGGTTGCTTGATTATTTTCAAACATTTCGTAGAAAATTCGATTTTTCTGGAAATCACCTTACTATAGATCAGCCAATTCTGAGCCAGAAAAACCCAAATTTTGCAATTGTGCTCCAATTACGGTTCCTGATACCCCTAAAGGTAGGGTATGGGACGTATAATGGTTGTACCAATGCGCATTTAGGTTGCTTGATTATTTTCAAACATTTCGTAGAAAATTCGATTTTTCTGGAAATCACCTTACTATAGATCAGCCAATTCTGAGCCAGAAAAATCCAAATTTTGCAATTGTGCTCCGATTACGCTTCCTGATACCCCTAAAGATAGGGTTTGGGACGTATAATGGTTGTACCAATGCGCATTTAGGTTGCTTGATTATTTTCAAACATTTCGTAGAAAATTCGATTTTTCTGGAAATCACCTTACTATAGATCAGCCAATTCTGAGCCAGAAAAATCCAAATTTTGCAATTGTGCTCCAATTACGGTTCCTGATACCCCTAAAGGTAGGGTATGGGACGTATAATGGTTGTACCAATGCGCATTTAGGTTGCTTGATTATTTTCAAACATTTCGTAGAAAATTCGATTTTTCTGGAAATCACCTTACTATAGATCAGCCAATTCTGAGCCAGAAAAATCCAAATTTTGCAATTGTGCTCCGATTACGGTTTTTGATACCCCTAAAGATAGGGTTTGGGACGTATAATGGTTGCACCAATGCGCATTTAGGTTGCTTGATTATTTTCAAACATTTCGTAGAAAATTCGATTTTTCTGGAAATCACCTTACTATAGATCAGCCAATTCTGAGCCAGAAAAATCCAAATTTTGCAATTGTGCTCCAATTACGGTTCCTGATACCCCTAAAGGTAGGGTATGGGACGTATAATGGTTGTACCAATGCGCATTTAGGTTGCTTGATTATTTTCAAACATTTCGTAGAAAATTCGATTTTTCTGGAAATCACCTTACTATAGATCAGCCAATTCTGAGCCAGAAAAACCCAAATTTTGCAATTGTGCTCCAATTACGGTTCCTGATACCTCTAAAGATAGGGTTTGGGACGTATAATGGTTGTACCAATGCGCATTTAGGTTGCTTGATTATTTTCAAACATTTCGTAGAAAATTCGATTTTTCTGGAAATCACCTTACTATAGATCAGCCAATTCTGAGCCAGAAAAACCCAAATTTTGCAATTGTGCTCCAATTACGGTTCCTGATACCCCTAAAGGTAGGGTATGGGACGTATAATGGTTGTACCAATGCTCATTTAGGTTGCTTGATTATTTTCAAACATTTCGTAGAAAATTCGATTTTTCTGGAAATCACCTTACTATAGATCAGCCAATTCTGAGCCAGAAAAATCCAAATTTTGCAATTGTGCTCCGATTACGGTTCCTGATACCCCTAAAGATAGGGTTTGGGACGTATAATGGTTGTACCAATGCGCATTTAGGTTGCTTGATTATTTTCAAACATTTCGTAGAAAATTCGATTTTTCTGGAAATCACCTTACTATAGATCAGCCAATTCTGAGCCAGAAAAATCCAAATTTTGCAATTGTGCTCCGATTACGCTTCCTGATACCCCTAAAGATAGGGTTTGGGACGTATAATGGTTGTACCAATGCGCATTTAGGTTGCTTGATTATTTTCAAACATTTCGTAGAAAATTCGATTTTTCTGGAAATCACCTTACTATAGATCAGCCAATTCTGAGCCAGAAAAATCCAAATTTTGCAATTGTGCTCCGATTACGGTTTTTGATACCCCTAAAGATAGGGTTTGGGACGTATAATGGTTGCACCAATGCGCATTTAGGTTGCTTGATTATTTTCAAACATTTCGTAGAAAATTCGATTTTTCTGGAAATCACCTTACTATAGATCAGCCAATTCTGAGCCAGAAAAATCCAAATTTTGCAATTGTGCTCCAATTACGGTTCCTGATACCCCTAAAGGTAGGGTATGGGACGTATAATGGTTGTACCAATGCGCATTTAGGTTGCTTGATTATTTTCAAACATTTCGTAGAAAATTCGATTTTTCTGGAAATCACCTTACTATAGATCAGCCAATTCTGAGCCAGAAAAACCCAAATTTTGCAATTGTGCTCCAATTACGGTTCCTGATACCTCTAAAGATAGGGTTTGGGACGTATAATGGTTGTACCAATGCGCATTTAGGTTGCTTGATTATTTTCAAACATTTCGTAGAAAATTCGATTTTTCTGGAAATCACCTTACTATAGATCAGCCAATTCTGAGCCAGAAAAACCCAAATTTTGCAATTGTGCTCCAATTACGGTTCCTGATACCCCTAAAGGTAGGGTATGGGACGTATAATGGTTGTACCAATGCGCATTTAGGTTGCTTGATTATTTTCAAACATTTCGTAGAAAATTCGATTTTTCTGGAAATCACCTTACTATAGATCAGCCAATTCTGAGCCAGAAAAATCCAAATTTTGCAATTGTGCTCCGATTACGGTTCCTGATACCCCTAAAGATAGGGTTTGGGACGTATAATGGTTGTACCAATGCGCATTTAGGTTGCTTGATTATTTTCAAACATTTCGTAGAAAATTCGATTTTTCTGGAAATCACCTTACTATAGATCAGCCAATTCTGAGCCAGAAAAATCCAAATTTTGCAATTGTGCTCCGATTACGCTTCCTGATACCCCTAAAGATAGGGTTTGGGACGTATAATGGTTGTACCAATGCGCATTTAGGTTGCTTGATTATTTTCAAACATTTCGTAGAAAATTCGATTTTTCTGGAAATCACCTTACTATAGATCAGCCAATTCTGAGCCAGAAAAATCCAAATTTTGCAATTGTGCTCCAATTACGGTTCCTGATACCCCTAAAGGTAGGGTATGGGACGTATAATGGTTGTACCAATGCGCATTTAGGTTGCTTGATTATTTTCAAACATTTCGTAGAAAATTCGATTTTTCTGGAAATCACCTTACTATAGATCAGCCAATTCTGAGCCAGAAAAACCCAAATTTTGCAATTGTGCTCCAATTACGGTTCCTGATACCTCTAAAGATAGGGTTTGGGACGTATAATGGTTGTACCAATGCGCATTTAGGTTGCTTGATTATTTTCAAACATTTCGTAGAAAATTCGATTTTTCTGGAAATCACCTTACTATAGATCAGCCAATTCTGAGCCAGAAAAATCCAAATTTTGCAATTGTGCTCCGATTACGCTTCCTGATACCCCTAAAGATAGGGTTTGGGACGTATAATGGTTGTACCAATGCGCATTTAGGTTGCTTGATTATTTTCAAACATTTCGTAGAAAATTCGATTTTTCTGAAAATCACTTTACTATAGATCAGCAAATTCTGAGCCAGAAAAATCCAAATTTTGCAATTGTGCTCCAATTACGGTTCTTGATACCTCTAAAGATAGGGTTTGGGACGTATAATGGTTGTACCAACGCGCATTTAGGTTGCTTGATTATTTTCAAACATTTCGTAGAAAATTCGATTTTTCTGGAAATCACCTTACTATAGATCAGCCAATTCTGAGCCAGAAAAACCCAAATTTTGCAATTGTGCTCCAATTACGGTTCCTGATACCCCTAAAGGTAGGGTATGGGACGTATAATGGTTGTACCAATGCGCATTTAGGTTGCTTGATTATTTTCAAACATTTCGTAGAAAATTCGATTTTTCTGGAAATCACCTTACTATAGATCAGCCAATTCTGAGCCAGAAAAATCCAAATTTTGCAATTGTGCTCCGATTACGCTTCCTGATACCCCTAAAGATAGGGTTTGGGACGTATAATGGTTGTACCAATGCGCATTTAGGTTGCTTGATTATTTTCAAACATTTCGTAGAAAATTCGATTTTTCTGGAAATCACCTTACTATAGATCAGCCAATTCTGAGCCAGAAAAATCCAAATTTTGCAATTGTGCTCCGATTACGCTTCCTGATACCCCTAAAGATAGGGTTTGGGACGTATAATGGTTGTACCAATGCGCATTTAGGTTGCTTGATTATTTTCAAACATTTCGTAGAAAATTCGATTTTTCTGGAAATCACCTTACTATAGATCAGCCAATTCTGAGCCAGAAAAACCCAAATTTTGCAATTGTGCTCCAATTACGGTTCCTGATACCTCTAAAGATAGGGTTTGGGACGTATAATGGTTGTACCAATGCGCATTTAGGTTGCTTGATTATTTTCAAACATTTCGTAGAAAATTCGATTTTTCTGGAAATCACCTTACTATAGATCAGCCAATTCTGAGCCAGAAAAATCCAAATTTTGCAATTGTGCTCCGATTACGCTTCCTGATACCCCTAAAGATAGGGTTTGGGACGTATAATGGTTGTACCAATGCGCATTTAGGTTGCTTGATTATTTTCAAACATTTCGTAGAAAATTCGATTTTTCTGAAAATCACTTTACTATAGATCAGCAAATTCTGAGCCAGAAAAATCCAAATTTTGCAATTGTGCTCCAATTACGGTTCTTGATACCTCTAAAGATAGGGTTTGGGACGTATAATGGTTGTACCAACGCGCATTTAGGTTGCTTGATTATTTTCAAACATTTCGTAGAAAATTCGATTTTTCTGGAAATCACCTTACTATAGATCAGCCAATTCTGAGCCAGAAAAACCCAAATTTTGCAATTGTGCTCCAATTACGGTTCCTGATACCCCTAAAGGTAGGGTATGGGACGTATAATGGTTGTACCAATGCGCATTTAGGTTGCTTGATTATTTTCAAACATTTCGTAGAAAATTCGATTTTTCTGGAAATCACCTTACTATAGATCAGCCAATTCTGAGCCAGAAAAATCCAAATTTTGCAATTGTGCTCCGATTACGCTTCCTGATACCCCTAAAGATAGGGTTTGGGACGTATAATGGTTGTACCAATGCGCATTTAGGTTGCTTGATTATTTTCAAACATTTCGTAGAAAATTCGATTTTTCTGGAAATCACCTTACTATAGATCAGCCAATTCTGAGCCAGAAAAATCCAAATTTTGCAATTGTGCTCCAATTACGGTTCCTGATACCCCTAAAGGTAGGGTATGGGACGTATAATGGTTGTACCAATGCGCATTTAGGTTGCTTGATTATTTTCAAACATTTCGTAGAAAATTCGATTTTTCTGGAAATCACCTTACTATAGATCAGCCAATTCTGAGCCAGAAAAATCCAAATTTTGCAATTGTGCTCCGATTACGCTTCCTGATACCCCTAAAGATAGGGTTTGGGACGTATAATGGTTGTACCAATGCGCATTTAGGTTGCTTGATTATTTTCAAACATTTCGTAGAAAATTCGATTTTTCTGGAAATCACCTTACTATAGATCAGCCAATTCTGAGCCAGAAAAATCCAAATTTTGCAATTGTGCTCCAATTACGGTTCCTGATACCCCTAAAGGTAGGGTATGGGACGTATAATGGTTGTACCAATGCGCATTTAGGTTGCTTGATTATTTTCAAACATTTCGTAGAAAATTCGATTTTTCTGGAAATCACCTTAATATAGATCAGCCAATTCTGAGCCAGAAAAATCCAAATTTTGCAATTGTGCTCCAATTACGGTTCCTGATACCCCTAAAGGTAGGGTATGGGACGTATAATGGTTGTACCAATGCGCATTTAGGTTGCTTGATTATTTTCAAACATTTCGTAGAAAATTCGATTTTTCTGGAAATCACCTTACTATAGATCAGCCAATTCTGAGCCAGAAAAATCCAAATTTTGCAATTGTGCTCCGATTACGCTTCCTGATACCCCTAAAGATAGGGTTTGGGACGTATAATGGTTGTACCAATGCGCATTTAGGTTGCTTGATTATTTTCAAACATTTCGTAGAAAATTCGATTTTTCTGGAAATCACCTTACTATAGATCAGCCAATTCTGAGCCAGAAAAATCCAAATTTTGCAATTGTGCTCCAATTACGGTTCCTGATACCCCTAAAGGTAGGGTATGGGACGTATAATGGTTGTACCAATGCGCATTTAGGTTGCTTGATTATTTTCAAACATTTCGTAGAAAATTCGATTTTTCTGGAAATCACCTTACTATAGATCAGCCAATTCTGAGCCAGAAAAATCCAAATTTTGCAATTGTGCTCCGATTACGCTCCCTGATACCCCTAAAGATAGGGTTTGGGACGTATAATGGTTGCACCAATGCGCATTTAGGTTGCTTGATTATTTTCAAACATTTCGTAGAAAATTCGATTTTTCTGGAAATCACCTTACTATAGATCAGCCAATTCTGAGCCAGAAAAATCCAAATTTTGCAATTGTACTCCGATTACGCTTCCTGATACCCCTAAAGATAGGGTTTGGGACGTATAATGGTTGTACCAATGCGCATTTAGGTTGCTTGATTATTTTCAAACATTTCGTAGAAAATTCGATTTTTCTGAAAATCACTTTACTATAGATCAGCAAATTCTGAGCCAGAAAAATCCAAATTTTGCAATTGTGCTCCAATTACGGTTCTTGATACCTCTAAAGATAGGGTTTGGGACGTATAATGGTTGTACCAACGCGCATTTAGGTTGCTTGATTATTTTCAAACATTTCGTAGAAAATTCGATTTTTCTGGAAATCACCTTACTATAGATCAGCCAATTCTGAGCCAGAAAAATCCAAATTTTGCAATTGTGCTCCGATTGCGGTTCTTGATATTTCTAAAGATAGAGTTTAGGACGTATAATGGTTGTACCAATGCGCATTTAGGTTGCTTGATTATTTTCAAACATTTCGTAGAAAATTCGATTTTTCTGGAAATCACCTTACTATAGATCAGCCAATTCTGAGCCAGAAAAACCCAAATTTTGCAATTGTGCTCCAATTACGGTTCCTGATACCCCTAAAGGTAGGGTATGGGACGTATAATGGTTGTACCAATGCGCATTTAGGTTGCTTGATTATTTTCAAACATTTCGTAGAAAATTCGATTTTTCTGGAAATCACCTTACTATAGATCAGCCAATTCTGAGCCAGAAAAATCCATATTTTGCAATTGTGCTCCGATTATGCTTCCTGATACCCCTAAAGATAGGGTTTGGGACGTATAATGGTTGTACCAATGCGCATTTAGGTTGCTTGATTATTTTCAAACATTTCGTAGAAAATTCGATTTTTCTGGAAATCACCTTACTATAGATCAGCCAATTCTGAGCCAGAAAAATCCAAATTTTGCAATTGTGCTCCGATTACGCTTCCTGATACCCCTAAAGATAGGGTTTGGGACGTATAATGGTTGCACCAATGCGCATTTAGGTTGCTTGATTATTTCCAAACATTTCGTAGAAAATTCGATTTTTCTGGAAATCACCTTACTATAGATCAGCCAATTCTGAGCCAGAAAAATCCAAATTTTGCAATTGTGCTCCAATTACGGTTCCTGATACCCCTAAAGGTAGGGTATGGGACGTATAATGGTTGTACCAATGCGCATTTAGGTTGCTTGATTATTTTCAAACATTTCGTAGAAAATTCGATTTTTCTGGAAATCACCTTACTATAGATCAGCCAATTCTGAGCCAGAAAAACCCAAATTTTGCAATTGTGCTCCAATTACGGTTCCTGATACCCCTAAAGGTAGGGTATGGGACGTATAATGGTTGTACCAATGCGCATTTAGGTTGCTTGATTATTTTCAAACATTTCGTAGAAAATTCGATTTTTCTGGAAATCACCTTACTATAGATCAGCCAATTCTGAGCCAGAAAAATCCAAATTTTGCAATTGTGCTCCGATTACGCTCCCTGATACCCCTAAAGATAGGGTTTGGGACGTATAATGGTTGCACCAATGCGCATTTAGGTTGCTTGATTATTTTCAAACATTTCGTAGAAAATTCGATTTTTCTGGAAATCACCTTACTATAGATCAGCCAATTCTGAGCCAGAAAAATCCAAATTTTGCAATTGTGCTCCGATTGCGGTTCTTGATACCTCTAAAAATAGAGTTTAGGACGTATAATGGTTGTACCAATGCGCATTTAGGTTGCTTGATTATTTTCAAACATTTCGTAGAAAATTCGATTTTTCTGGAAATCACCTTACTATAGATCAGCCAATTCTGAGCCAGAAAAACCCAAATTTTGCAATTGTGCTCCAATTACGGTTCCTGATACCCCTAAAGGTAGGGTATGGGACGTATAATGGTTGTACCAATGCGCATTTAGGTTGCTTGATTATTTTCAAACATTTCGTAGAAAATTCGATTTTTCTGGAAATCACCTTACTATAGATCAGCCAATTCTGAGCCAGAAAAATCCAAATTTTGCAATTGTGCTCCGATTGCGGTTCTTGATACCTCTAAAGATTGGGTTTGGGACGTATAATGGTTGCACCAACGCGCATTTAGGTTGCTTGATTATTTTCAAACATTTCGTAGAAAATCGATTTTTCTGGAAATCACCTTACTATAGATCAGCCAATTCTGAGCCAGAAAAACCCAAATTTTGCAATTGTGCTCCGATTACGGTTCCTGATACCCCTAAAGGTAGGGTATGGGACGTATAATGGTTGTACCAATGCGCATTTAGGTTGCTTGATTATTTTCAAACATTTCGTAGAAAATTCGATTTTTCTGGAAATCACCTTACTATAGATCAGCCAATTCTGAGCCAGAAAAATCCAAATTTTGCAATTGTGCTCCGATTGCGGTTCTTGATACCTCTAAAGATAGAGTTTAGGACGTATAATGGTTGTTCCAATGCGCATTTAGGTTGCTTGATTATTTTCAAACATTTCGTAGAAAATTCGATTTTTCTGGAAATCACCTTACTATAGATCAGCCAATTCTGAGCCAGAAAAACCCAAATTTTGCAATTGTGCTCCGATTACGGTTCCTGATACCCCTAAAGGTAGGGTATGGGACGTATAATGGTTGTACCAATGCGCATTTAGGTTGCTTGATTATTTTCAAACATTTCGTAGAAAATTCGATTTTTCTGGAAATCACCTTACTATAGATCAGCCAATTCTGAGCCAGAAAAATCCAAATTTTGCAATTGTGCTCCGATTGCGGTTCTTGATACCTCTAAAGATAGAGTTTAGGACGTATAATGGTTGTACCAATGCGCATTTAGGTTGCTTGATTATTTTCAAACATTTCGTAGAAAATTCGATTTTTCTGGAAATCACCTTACTATAGATCAGCCAATTCTGAGCCAGAAAAATCCAAATTTTGCAATTGTGCTCCAATTACGGTTCCTGATACCCCTAAAGGTAGGGTATGGGACGTATAATGGTTGTACCAATGCGCATTTAGGTTGCTTGATTATTTTCAAACATTTCGTAGAAAATTCGATTTTTCTGGAAATCACCTTACTATAGATCAGCCAATTCTGAGCCAGAAAAATCCAAATTTTGCAATTGTGCTCCGATTACGCTTCCTGATACCCCTAAAGATAGGGTTTGGGACGTATAATGGTTGTACCAATGCGCATTTAGGTTGCTTGATTATTTTCAAACATTTCGTAGAAAATTCGATTTTTCTGGAAATCACCTTACTATAGATCAGCCAATTCTGAGCCAGAAAAATCCAAATTTTGCAATTGTGCTCCGATTACGCTTCCTGATACCCCTAAAGATAGGGTTTGGGACGTATAATGGTTGTACCAATGCGCATTTAGGTTGCTTGATTATTTTCAAACATTTCGTAGAAAATTCGATTTTTCTGGAAATCACCTTACTATAGATCAGCCAATTCTGAGCCAGAAAAATCCAAATTTTGCAATTGTGCTCCGATTACGCTTCCTGATACCCCTAAAGATAGGGTTTGGGACGTATAATGGTTGCACCAATGCGCATTTAGGTTGCTTGATTATTTTCAAACATTTCGTAGAAAATTCGATTTTTCTGGAAATCACCTTACTATAGATCAGCCAATTCTGAGCCAGAAAAATCCAAATTTTGCAATTGTACTCCGATTACGCTTCCTGATACCCCTAAAGATAGGGTTTGGGACGTATAATGGTTGTACCAATGCGCATTTAGGTTGCTTGATTATTTTCAAACATTTCGTAGAAAATTCGATTTTTCTGAAAATCACTTTACTATAGATCAGCAAATTCTGAGCCAGAAAAATCCAAATTTTGCAATTGTGCTCCAATTACGGTTCTTGATACCTCTAAAGATAGGGTTTGGGACGTATAATGGTTGTACCAACGCGCATTTAGGTTGCTTGATTATTTTCAAACATTTCGTAGAAAATTCGATTTTTCTGGAAATCACCTTACTATAGATCAGCCAATTCTGAGCCAGAAAAATCCAAATTTTGCAATTGTGCTCCGATTGCGGTTCTTGATATTTCTAAAGATAGAGTTTAGGACGTATAATGGTTGTACCAATGCGCATTTAGGTTGCTTGATTATTTTCAAACATTTCGTAGAAAATTCGATTTTTCTGGAAATCACCTTACTATAGATCAGCCAATTCTGAGCCAGAAAAACCCAAATTTTGCAATTGTGCTCCAATTACGGTTCCTGATACCCCTAAAGGTAGGGTATGGGACGTATAATGGTTGTACCAATGCGCATTTAGGTTGCTTGATTATTTTCAAACATTTCGTAGAAAATTCGATTTTTCTGGAAATCACCTTACTATAGATCAGCCAATTCTGAGCCAGAAAAATCCATATTTTGCAATTGTGCTCCGATTACGCTTCCTGATACCCCTAAAGATAGGGTTTAGGACGTATAATGGTTGTACCAATGCGCATTTAGGTTGCTTGATTATTTTCAAACATTTCGTAGAAAATTCGATTTTTCTGGAAATCACCTTACTATAGATCAGCCAATTCTGAGCCAGAAAAATCCAAATTTTGCAATTGTGCTCCGATTACGCTTCCTGATACCCCTAAAGATAGGGTTTGGGACGTATAATGGTTGCACCAATGCGCATTTAGGTTGCTTGATTATTTCCAAACATTTCGTAGAAAATTCGATTTTTCTGGAAATCACCTTACTATAGATCAGCCAATTCTGAGCCAGAAAAATCCAAATTTTGCAATTGTGCTCCAATTACGGTTCCTGATACCCCTAAAGGTAGGGTATGGGACGTATAATGGTTGTACCAATGCGCATTTAGGTTGCTTGATTATTTTCAAACATTTCGTAGAAAATTCGATTTTTCTGGAAATCACCTTACTATAGATCAGCCAATTCTGAGCCAGAAAAACCCAAATTTTGCAATTGTGCTCCAATTACGGTTCCTGATACCCCTAAAGGTAGGGTATGGGACGTATAATGGTTGTACCAATGCGCATTTAGGTTGCTTGATTATTTTCAAACATTTCGTAGAAAATTCGATTTTTCTGGAAATCACCTTACTATAGATCAGCCAATTCTGAGCCAGAAAAATCCAAATTTTGCAATTGTGCTCCGATTACGCTCCCTGATACCCCTAAAGATAGGGTTTGGGACGTATAATGGTTGCACCAATGCGCATTTAGGTTGCTTGATTATTTTCAAACATTTCGTAGAAAATTCGATTTTTCTGGAAATCACCTTACTATAGATCAGCCAATTCTGAGCCAGAAAAATCCAAATTTTGCAATTGTGCTCCGATTGCGGTTCTTGATACCTCTAAAGATAGAGTTTAGGACGTATAATGGTTGTACCAATGCGCATTTAGGTTGCTTGATTATTTTCAAACATTTCGTAGAAAATTCGATTTTTCTGGAAATCACCTTACTATAGATCAGCCAATTCTGAGCCAGAAAAACCCAAATTTTGCAATTGTGCTCCAATTACGGTTCCTGATACCCCTAAAGGTAGGGTATGGGACGTATAATGGTTGTACCAATGCGCATTTAGGTTGCTTGATTATTTTCAAACATTTCGTAGAAAATTCGATTTTTCTGGAAATCACCTTACTATAGATCAGCCAATTCTGAGCCAGAAAAATCCAAATTTTGCAATTGTGCTCCGATTGCGGTTCTTGATACCTCTAAAGATTGGGTTTGGGACGTATAATGGTTGCACCAACGCGCATTTAGGTTGCTTGATTATTTTCAAACATTTCGTAGAAAATCGATTTTTCTGGAAATCACCTTACTATAGATCAGCCAATTCTGAGCCAGAAAAACCCAAATTTTGCAATTGTGCTCCGATTACGGTTCCTGATACCCCTAAAGGTAGGGTATGGGACGTATAATGGTTGTACCAATGCGCATTTAGGTTGCTTGATTATTTTCAAACATTTCGTAGAAAATTCGATTTTTCTGGAAATCACCTTACTATAGATCAGCCAATTCTGAGCCAGAAAAATCCAAATTTTGCAATTGTGCTCCGATTACGCTTCCTGATACCCCTAAAGATAGGGTTTGGGACGTATAATGGTTGTACCAATGCGCATTTAGGTTGCTTGATTATTTTCAAACATTTCGTAGAAAATTCGATTTTTCTGGAAATCACCTTACTATAGATCAGCCAATTCTGAGCCAGAAAAATCCAAATTTTGCAATTGTGCTCCGATTACGCTTCCTGATACCCCTAAAGATAGGGTTTGGGACGTATAATGGTTGTACCAATGCGCATTTAGGTTGCTTGATTATTTTCAAACATTTCGTAGAAAATTCGATTTTTCTGGAAATCACCTTACTATAGATCAGCCAATTCTGAGCCAGAAAAATCCAAATTTTGCAATTGTGCTCCGATTACGCTTCCTGATACCCCTAAAGATAGGGTTTGGGACGTATAATGGTTGCACCAATGCGCATTTAGGTTGCTTGATTATTTTCAAACATTTCGTAGAAAATTCGATTTTTCTGGAAATCACCTTACTATAGATCAGCCAATTCTGAGCCAGAAAAATCCAAATTTTGCAATTGTGCTCCAATTACGGTTCCTGATACCCCTAAAGGTAGGGTATGGGACGTATAATGGTTGTACCAATGCGCATTTAGGTTGCTTGATTATTTTCAAACATTTCGTAGAAAATTCGATTTTTCTGGAAATCACCTTACTATAGATCAGCCAATTCTGAGCCAGAAAAACCCAAATTTTGCAATTGTGCTCCAATTACGGTTCCTGATACCCCTAAAGGTAGGGTATGGGACGTATAATGGTTGTACCAATGCGCATTTAGGTTGCTTGATTATTTTCAAACATTTCGTAGAAAATTCGATTTTTCTGGAAATCACCTTACTATAGATCAGCCAATTCTGAGCCAGAAAAATCCAAATTTTGCAATTGTGCTCCGATTACGGTTCCTGATACCCCTAAAGGTAGGGTTTGGGACGTATAATGGTTGTACCAATGCGCATTTAGGTTGCTTGATTATTTTCAAACATTTCGTAGAAAATTCGATTTTTCTGGAAATCACCTTACTATAGATCAGCCAATTCTGAGCCAGAAAAATCCAAATTTTGCAATTGTGCTCCGATTACGCTTCCTGATACCCCTAAAGATAGGGTTTGGGACGTATAATGGTTGTATACCAATGCGCATTTAGGTTGCTTGATTATTTTCAAACATTTCGTAGAAAATTCGATTTTTCTGGAAATCACCTTACTATAGATCAGCCAATTCTGAGCCAGAAAAATCCAAATTTTGCAATTGTGCTCCGATTACGCTTCCTGATACCCCTAAAGATAGGGTTTGGGACGTATAATGGTTGCACCAATGCGCATTTAGGTTGCTTGATTATTTTCAAACATTTCGTAGAAAATTCGATTTTTCTGGAAATCACCTTACTATAGATCAGCCAATTCTGAGCCAGAAAAATCCAAATTTTGCAATTGTGCTCCGATTGCGGTTCTTGATACCTCTAAAGATAGAGTTTAGGACGTATAATGGTTGTACCAATGCGCATTTAGGTTGCTTGATTATTTTCAAACATTTCGTAGAAAATTCGATTTTTCTGGAAATCACCTTACTATAGATCAGCCAATTCTGAGCCAGAAAAACCCAAATTTTGCAATTGTGCTCCAATTACGGTTCCTGATACCCCTAAAGGTAGGGTATGGGACGTATAATGGTTGTACCAATGCGCATTTAGGTTGCTTGATTATTTTCAAACATTTCGTAGAAAATTCGATTTTTCTGGAAATCACCTTACTATAGATCAGCCAATTCTGAGCCAGAAAAATCCAAATTTTGCAATTGTGCTCCGATTACGCTTCCTGATACCCCTAAAGATAGGGTTTGGGACGTATAATGGTTGCACCAATGCGCATTTAGGTTGCTTGATTATTTTCAAACATTTCGTAGAAAATTCGATTTTTCTGGAAATCACCTTACTATAGATCAGCCAATTCTGAGCCAGAAAAATCCAAATTTTGCAATTGTGCTCCAATTACGGTTCCTGATACCCCTAAAGGTAGGGTATGGGACGTATAATGGTTGTACCAATGCGCATTTAGGTTGCTTGATTATTTTCAAACATTTCGTAGAAAATTCGATTTTTCTGGAAATCACCTTACTATAGATCAGCCAATTCTGAGCCAGAAAAATCCAAATTTTGCAATTGTGCTCCGATTACGCTTCCTGATACCCCTAAAGATAGGGTTTGGGACGTATAATGGTTGTACCAATGCGCATTTAGGTTGCTTGATTATTTTCAAACATTTCGTAGAAAATTCGATTTTTCTGGAAATCACCTTACTATAGATCAGCCAATTCTGAGCCAGAAAAATCCAAATTTTGCAATTGTGCTCCGATTACGCTTCCTGATACCCCTAAAGATAGGGTTTGGGACGTATAATGGTTGTACCAATGCGCATTTAGGTTGCTTGATTATTTTCAAACATTTCGTAGAAAATTCGATTTTTCTGGAAATCACCTTACTATAGATCAGCCAATTCTGAGCCAGAAAAATCCAAATTTTGCAATTGTGCTACAATTACGGTTCCTGATACCCCTAAAGGTAGGGTATGGGACGTATAATGGTTGTACCAATGCGCATTTAGGTTGCTTGATTATTTTCAAACATTTCGTAGAAAATTCGATTTTTCTGGAAATCACCTTACTATAGATCAGCCAATTCTGAGCCAGAAAAATCCAAATTTTGCAATTGTGCTCCAATTACGGTTCCTGATACCCCTAAAGATAGGGTATGGGACGTATAATGGTTGTACCAACGCGCATTTAGGTTGCTTGGTTATTTTCAAACATTTCGTAGAAAATTCGATTTTTCTGGAAATCACCTTACTATAGATCAGCAAATTCTGAGCCAGAAAAATCCAAATTTTGCAATTGTGCTCCGATTACGCTCCCTGATACCCCTAAAGGTAGGGTATGGGACGTATAATGGTTGTACCAATGCGCATTTAGGTTGCTTGATTATTTTCAAACATTTCGTAGAAAATTCGATTTTTCTGGAAATCACCTTACTATAGATCAGCCAATTCTGAGCCAGAAAAATCCAAATTTTGCAATTGTGCTCCAATTACGGTTCCTGATACCCCTAAAGGTAGGGTATGGGACGTATAATGGTTGTACCAATGCGCATTTAGGTTGCTTGATTATTTTCAAACATTTCGTAGAAAATTCGATTTTTCTGGAAATCACCTTACTATAGATCAGCCAATTCTGAGCCAGAAAAATCCAAATTTTGCAATTGTGCTCCAATTACGGTTCCTGATACCCCTAAAGATAGGGTATGGGACGTATAATGGTTGTACCAACGCGCATTTAGGTTGCTTGGTTATTTTCAAACATTTCGTAGAAAATTCGATTTTTCTGGAAATCACCTTACTATAGATCAGCCAATTCTGAGCCAGAAAAATCCAAATTTTGCAATTGTGCTCCGATTACGCTTCCTGATACCCCTAAAGATAGGGTTTGGGACGTATAATGGTTGTACCAATGCGCATTTAGGTTGCTTGATTATTTTCAAACATTTCGTAGAAAATTCGATTTTTCTGGAAATCACCTTACTATAGATCAGCCAATTCTGAGCCAGAAAAATCCAAATTTTGCAATTGTGCTCCGATTACGCTTCCTGATACCCCTAAAGATAGGGTTTGGGACGTATAATGGTTGTATACCAATGCGCATTTAGGTTGCTTGATTATTTTCAAACATTTCGTAGAAAATTCGATTTTTCTGGAAATCACCTTACTATAGATCAGCCAATTCTGAGCCAGAAAAATCCAAATTTTGCAATTGTGCTCCGATTACGCTTCCTGATACCCCTAAAGATAGGGTTTGGGACGTATAATGGTTGCACCAATGCGCATTTAGGTTGCTTGATTATTTTCAAACATTTCGTAGAAAATTCGATTTTTCTGGAAATCACCTTACTATAGATCAGCCAATTCTGAGCCAGAAAAATCCAAATTTTGCAATTGTGCTCCGATTACGCTCCCTGATACCCCTAAAGATAGGGTTTGGGACGTATAATGGTTGCACCAATGCGCATTTAGGTTGCTTGATTATTTTCAAACATTTCGTAGAAAATTCGATTTTTCTGGAAATCACCTTACTATAGATCAGCCAATTCTGAGCCAGAAAAATCCAAATTTTGCAATTGTGCTCCGATTACGCTTCCTGATACCCCTAAAGATAGGGTTTGGGACGTATAATGGTTGTACCAATGCGCATTTAGGTTGCTTGATTATTTTCAAACATTTCGTAGAAAATTCGATTTTTCTGGAAATCACCTTACTATAGATCAGCCAATTCTGAGCCAGAAAAATCCAAATTTTGCAATTGTGCTCCGATTGCGGTTCTTGATACCTCTAAAGATAGAGTTTAGGACGTATAATGGTTGTACCAATGCGCATTTAGGTTGCTTGATTATTTTCAAACATTTCGTAGAAAATTCGATTTTTCTGGAAATCACCTTACTATAGATCAGCCAATTCTGAGCCAGAAAAACCCAAATTTTGCAATTGTGCTCCAATTACGGTTCCTGATACCCCTAAAGGTAGGCTATGGGACGTATAATGGTTGTACCAATGCGCATTTAGGTTGCTTGATTATTTTCAAACATTTCGTAGAAAATTCGATTTTTCTGGAAATCACCTTACTATAGATCAGCAAATTCTGAGCCAGAAAAATCCAAATTTTGCAATTGTGCTCCAATTACGGTTCCTGATACCCCTAAAGGTAGGGTATGGGACGTATAATGGTTGTACCAACGCGCATTTAGGTTGCTTGATTATTTTCAAACATTTCGTAGAAAATTCGATTTTTCTGGAAATCACCTTACTATAGATCAGCCAATTCTGAGCCAGAAAAATCCAAATTTTGCAATTGTGCTCCGATTACGCTTCCTGATACCCCTAAAGATAGGGTTTGGGACGTATAATGGTTGCACCAATGCGCATTTAGGTTGCTTGATTATTTTCAAACATTTCGTAGAAAATTCGATTTTTCTGGAAATCACCTTACTATAGATCAGCCAATTCTGAGCCAGAAAAATCCCAATTTTGCAATTGTGCTCCGAGTGCGCTTCTTGATACCTCTAAAGATAGAGTTTAGGACGTATAATGGTTGTACCAATGCGCATTTAGGTTGCTTGATTATTTTCAAACATTTCGTAGAAAATTCGATTTTTCTGGAAATCACCTTACTATAGATCAGCCAATTCTGAGCCAGAAAAACCCAAATTTTGCAATTGTGCTCCAATTACGGTTCCTGATACCCCTAAAGGTAGGGTATGGGACGTATAATGGTTGTACCAATGCGCATTTAGGTTGCTTGATTATTTTCAAACATTTCGTAGAAAATTCGATTTTTCTGGAAATCACCTTACTATAGATCAGCCAATTCTGAGCCAGAAAAATCCAAATTTTGCAATTGTGCTCCGATTACGCTCCCTGATACCCCTAAAGATAGGGTTTGGGACGTATAATGGTTGCACCAATGCGCATTTAGGTTGCTTGATTATTTTCAAACATTTCGTAGAAAATTCGATTTTTCTGGAAATCACCTTACTATAGATCAGCCAATTCTGAGCCAGAAAAATCCAAATTTTGCAATTGTGCTCCGATTACGCTTCCTGATACCCCTAAAGATAGGGTTTGGGACGTATAATGGTTGTACCAATGCGCATTTAGGTTGCTTGATTATTTTCAAACATTTCGTAGAAAATTCGATTTTTCTGGAAATCACCTTACTATAGATCAGCCAATTCTGAGCCAGAAAAATCCAAATTTTGTAATTGTGCTCCGATTGCGGTTCTTGATACCTCTAAAGATAGAGTTTAGGACGTATAATGGTTGTTCCAATGCGCATTTAGGTTGCTTGATTATTTTCAAACATTTCGTAGAAAATTCGATTTTTCTGGAAATCACCTTACTATAGATCAGCCAATTCTGAGCCAGAAAAATCCAAATTTTGCAATTGTGCTCCGATTGCGGTTCTTGATACCTCTAAAGATAGAGTTTAGGACGTATAATGGTTGTACCAATGCGCATTTAGGTTGCTTGATTATTTTCAAACATTTCGTAGAAAATTCGATTTTTCTGGAAATCACCTTACTATAGATCAGCCAATTCTGAGCCAGAAAAATCCAAATTTTGCAATTGTGCTCCGATTGCGGTTCTTGATACCTCTAAAGATAGAGTTTAGGACGTATAATGGTTGTACCAATGCGCATTTAGGTTGCTTGATTATTTTCAAACATTTCGTAGAAAATTCGATTTTTCTGGAAATCACCTTACTATAGATCAGCCAATTCTGAGCCAGAAAAATCCAAATTTTGCAATTGTGCTCCAATTACGGTTCCTGATACCCCTAAAGGTAGGGTATGGGACGTATAATGGTTGTACCAATGCGCATTTAGGTTGCTTGATTATTTTCAAACATTTCGTAGAAAATTCGATTTTTCTGGAAATCACCTTACTATAGATCAGCCAATTCTGAGCCAGAAAAATCCAAATTTTGCAATTGTGCTCCGATTACGCTTCCTGATACCCCTAAAGATAGGGTTTGGGACGTATAATGGTTGTACCAATGCGCATTTAGGTTGCTTGATTATTTTCAAACATTTCGTAGAAAATTCGATTTTTCTGGAAATCACCTTACTATAGATCAGCCAATTCTGAGCCAGAAAAATCCAAATTTTGCAATTGTGCTCCGATTACGCTTCCTGATACCCCTAAAGATAGGGTTTGGGACGTATAATGGTTGTACCAATGCGCATTTAGGTTGCTTGATTATTTTCAAACATTTCGTAGAAAATTCGATTTTTCTGGAAATCACCTTACTATAGATCAGCCAATTCTGAGCCAGAAAAATTCAAATTTTGCAATTGTGCTCCGATTACGCTTCCTGATACCCCTAAAGATAGGGTTTGGGACGTATAATGGTTGCACCAATGCGCATTTAGGTTGCTTGATTATTTTCAAACATTTCGTAGAAAATTCGATTTTTCTGGAAATCACCTTACTATAGATCAGCCAATTCTGAGCCAGAAAAATCCAAATTTTGCAATTGTGCTCCAATTACGGTTCCTGATACCCCTAAAGGTAGGGTATGGGACGTATAATGGTTGTACCAATGCGCATTTAGGTTGCTTGATTATTTTCAAACATTTCGTAGAAAATTCGATTTTTCTGGAAATCACCTTACTATAGATCAGCCAATTCTGAGCCAGAAAAACCCAAATTTTGCAATTGTGCTCCAATTACGGTTCCTGATACCCCTAAAGGTAGGGTATGGGACGTATAATGGTTGTACCAATGCGCATTTAGGTTGCTTGATTATTTTCAAACATTTCGTAGAAAATTCGATTTTTCTGGAAATCACCTTACTATAGATCAGCCAATTCTGAGCCAGAAAAATCCAAATTTTGCAATTGTGCTCCGATTACGCTTCCTGATACCCCTAAAGATAGGGTTTGGGACGTATAATGGTTGTACCAATGCGCATTTAGGTTGCTTGATTATTTTCAAACATTTCGTAGAAAATTCGATTTTTCTGGAAATCACCTTACTATAGATCAGCCAATTCTGAGCCAGAAAAATCCAAATTTTGCAATTGTGCTCCGATTACGCTTCCTGATACCCCTAAAGATAGGGTTTGGGACGTATAATGGTTGTACCAATGCGCATTTAGGTTGCTTGATTATTTTCAAACATTTCGTAGAAAATTCGATTTTTCTGGAAATCACCTTACTATAGATCAGCCAATTCTGAGCCAGAAAAATCCAAATTTTGCAATTGTGCTCCGATTACGCTTCCTGATACCCCTAAAGATAGGGTTTGGGACGTATAATGGTTGCACCAATGCGCATTTAGGTTGCTTGATTATTTTCAAACATTTCGTAGAAAATTCGATTTTTCTGGAAATCACCTTACTATAGATCAGCCAATTCTGAGCCAGAAAAATCCAAATTTTGCAATTGTGCTCCGATTACGCTCCCTGATACCCCTAAAGATAGGGTTTGGGACGTATAATGGTTGCACCAATGCGCATTTAGGTTGCTTGATTATTTTCAAACATTTCGTAGAAAATTCGATTTTTCTGGAAATCACCTTACTATAGATCAGCCAATTCTGAGCCAGAAAAATCCAAATTTTGCAATTGTGCTCCGATTACGCTTCCTGATACCCCTAAAGATAGGGTTTGGGACGTATAATGGTTGTACCAATGCGCATTTAGGTTGCTTGATTATTTTCAAACATTTCGTAGAAAATTCGATTTTTCTGGAAATCACCTTACTATAGATCAGCCAATTCTGAGCCAGAAAAATCCAAATTTTGCAATTGTGCTCCGATTGCGGTTCTTGATACCTCTAAAGATAGAGTTTAGGACGTATAATGGTTGTACCAATGCGCATTTAGGTTGCTTGATTATTTTCAAACATTTCGTAGAAAATTCGATTTTTCTGGAAATCACCTTACTATAGATCAGCCAATTCTGAGCCAGAAAAACCCAAATTTTGCAATTGTGCTCCAATTACGGTTCCTGATACCCCTAAAGGTAGGGTATGGGACGTATAATGGTTGTACCAATGCGCATTTAGGTTGCTTGATTATTTTCAAACATTTCGTAGAAAATTCGATTTTTCTGGAAATCACCTTACTATAGATCAGCAAATTCTGAGCCAGAAAAATCCAAATTTTGCAATTGTGCTCCAATTACGGTTCCTGATACCCCTAAAGGTAGGGTATGGGACGTATAATGGTTGTACCAACGCGCATTTAGGTTGCTTGATTATTTTCAAACATTTCGTAGAAAATTCGATTTTTCTGGAAATCACCTTACTATAGATCAGCCAATTCTGAGCCAGAAAAATCCAAATTTTGCAATTGTGCTCCGATTACGCTTCCTGATACCCCTAAAGATAGGGTTTGGGACGTATAATGGTTGCACCAATGCGCATTTAGGTTGCTTGATTATTTTCAAACATTTCGTAGAAAATTCGATTTTTCTGGAAATCACCTTACTATAGATCAGCCAATTCTGAGCCAGAAAAATCCAAATTTTGCAATTGTGCTCCGATTGCGGTTCTTGATACCTCTAAAGATAGAGTTTAGGACGTATAATGGTTGTACCAATGCGCATTTAGGTTGCTTGATTATTTTCAAACATTTCGTAGAAAATTCGATTTTTCTGGAAATCACCTTACTATAGATCAGCCAATTCTGAGCCAGAAAAACCCAAATTTTGCAATTGTGCTCCAATTACGGTTCCTGATACCCCTAAAGGTAGGGTATGGGACGTATAATGGTTGTACCAATGCGCATTTAGGTTGCTTGATTATTTTCAAACATTTCGTAGAAAATTCGATTTTTCTGGAAATCACCTTACTATAGATCAGCCAATTCTGAGCCAGAAAAATCCAAATTTTGCAATTGTGCTCCGATTACGCTTCCTGATACCCCTAAAGATAGGGTTTGGGACGTATAATGGTTGTACCAATGCGCATTTAGGTTGCTTGATTATTTTCAAACATTTCGTAGAAAATTCGATTTTTCTGGAAATCACCTTACTATAGATCAGCCAATTCTGAGCCAGAAAAATCCAAATTTTGCAATTGTGCTCCGATTGCGGTTCTTGATACCTCTAAAGATAGAGTTTAGGACGTATAATGGTTGTACCAATGCGCATTTAGGTTGCTTGATTATTTTCAAACATTTCGTAGAAAATTCGATTTTTCTGGAAATCACCTTACTATAGATCAGCCAATTCTGAGCCAGAAAAACCCAAATTTTGCAATTGTGCTCCAATTACGGTTCCTGATACCCCTAAAGGTAGGGTATGGGACGTATAATGGTTGTACCAATGCGCATTTAGGTTGCTTGATTATTTTCAAACATTTCGTAGAAAATTCGATTTTTCTGGAAATCACCTTACTATAGATCAGCAAATTCTGAGCCAGAAAAATCCAAATTTTGCAATTGTGCTCCAATTACGGTTCCTGATACCCCTAAAGGTAGGGTATGGGACGTATAATGGTTGTACCAATGCGCATTTAGGTTGCTTGATTATTTTCAAACATTTCGTAGAAAATTCGATTTTTCTGGAAATCACCTTACTATAGATCAGCCAATTCTGAGCCAGAAAAATCCAAATTTTGCAATTGTGCTCCGATTACGCTTCCTGATACCCCTAAAGATAGGGTTTGGGACGTATAATGGTTGTACCAATGCGCATTTAGGTTGCTTGATTATTTTCAAACATTTCGTAGAAAATTCGATTTTTCTGGAAATCACCTTACTATAGATCAGCCAATTCTGAGCCAGAAAAATCCAAATTTTGCAATTGTGCTCCGAATACGCTTCCTGATACCCCTAAAGATAGGGTTTGGGACGTATAATGGTTGCACCAATGCGCATTTAGGTTGCTTGATTATTTTCAAACATTTCGTAGAAAATTCGATTTTTCTGGAAATCACCTTACTATAGATCAGCCAATTCTGAGCCAGAAAAATCCAAATTTTGCAATTGTGCTCCAATTACGGTTCCTGATACCCCTAAAGGTAGGGTATGGGACGTATAATGGTTGTACCAATGCGCATTTAGGTTGCTTGATTATTTTCAAACATTTCGTAGAAAATTCGATTTTTCTGGAAATCACCTTACTATAGATCAGCCAATTCTGAGCCAGAAAAATCCAAATTTTGCAATTGTGCTCCGATTACGCTTCCTGATACCCCTAAAGATAGGGTTTGGGACGTATAATGGTTGTACCAATGCGCATTTAGGTTGCTTGATTATTTTCAAACATTTCGTAGAAAATTCGATTTTTCTGGAAATCACCTTACTATAGATCAGCCAATTCTGAGCCAGAAAAATCCAAATTTTCCAATTGTGCTCCGATTACGCTTCCTGATACCCCTAAAGATAGGGTTTGGGACGTATAATGGTTGTACCAATGCGCATTTAGGTTGCTTGATTATTTTCAAACATTTCGTAGAAAATTCGATTTTTCTGGAAATCACCTTACTATAGATCAGCCAATTCTGAGCCAGAAAAATCCAAATTTTGCAATTGTGCTCCGATTACGCTTCCTGATACCCCTAAAGATAGGGTTTGGGACGTATAATGGTTGCACCAATGCGCATTTAGGTTGCTTGATTATTTTCAAACATTTCGTAGAAAATTCGATTTTTCTGGAAATCACCTTACTATAGATCAGCCAATTCTGAGCCAGAAAAATCCAAATTTTGCAATTGTGCTCCGATTGCGGTTCTTGATACCTCTAAAGATAGAGTTTAGGACGTATAATGGTTGTACCAATGCGCATTTAGGTTGCTTGATTATTTTCAAACATTTCGTAGAAAATTCGGTTTTTCTGGAAATCACCTTACTATAGATCAGCCAATTCTGAGCCAGAAAAACCCAAATTTTGCAATTGTGCTCCAATTACGGTTCCTGATACCCCTAAAGGTAGGGTATGGGACGTATAATGGTTGTACCAATGCGCATTTAGGTTGCTTGATTATTTTCAAACATTTCGTAGAAAATTCGATTTTTCTGGAAATCACCTTACTATAGATCAGCCAATTCTGAGCCAGAAAAATCCAAATTTTGCAATTGTGCTCCGATTACGCTCCCTGATACCCCTAAAGATAGGGTTTGGGACGTATAATGGTTGCACCAATGCGCATTTAGGTTGCTTGATTATTTTCAAACATTTCGTAGAAAATTCGATTTTTCTGGAAATCACCTTACTATAGATCAGCCAATTCTGAGCCAGAAAAATCCAAATTTTGCAATTGTGCTCCGATTACGCTTCCTGATACCCCTAAAGATAAGGTTTGGGACGTATAATGGTTGTACCAATGCGCATTTAGGTTGCTTGATTATTTTCAAACATTTCGTAGAAAATTCGATTTTTCTGGAAATCACCTTACTATAGATCAGCCAATTCTGAGCCAGAAAAATCCAAATTTTGCAATTGTGCTCCGATTGCGGTTCTTGATACCTCTAAAGATAGAGTTTAGGACGTATAATGGTTGTACCAATGCGCATTTAGGTTGCTTGATTATTTTCAAACATTTCGTAGAAAATTCGATTTTTCTGGAAATCACCTTACTATAGATCAGCAAATTCTGAGCCAGAAAAATCCAAATTTTGCAATTGTGCTCCAATTACGGTTCCTGATACCCCTAAAGGTAGGGTATGGGACGTATAATGGTTGTACCAACGCGCATTTAGGTTGCTTGATTATTTTCAAACATTTCGTAGAAAATTCGATTTTTCTGGAAATCACCTTACTATAGATCAGCCAATTCTGAGCCAGAAAAATCCAAATTTTGCAATTGTGCTCCGATTACGCTTCCTGATACCCCTAAAGATAGGGTTTGGGACGTATAATGGTTGCACCAATGCGCATTTAGGTTGCTTGATTATTTTCAAACATTTCGTAGAAAATTCGATTTTTCTGGAAATCACCTTACTATAGATCAGCCAATTCTGAGCCAGAAAAATCCAAATTTTGCAATTGTGCTCCGATTGCGGTTCTTGATACCTCTAAAGATAGAGTTTAGGACGTATAATGGTTGTACCAATGCGCATTTAGGTTGCTTGATTATTTTCAAACATTTCGTAGAAAATTCGATTTTTCTGGAAATCACCTTACTATAGATCAGCCAATTCTGAGCCAGAAAAACCCAAATTTTGCAATTGTGCTCCAATTACGGTTCCTGATACCCCTAAAGGTAGGGTATGGGACGTATAATGGTTGTACCAATGCGCATTTAGGTTGCTTGATTATTTTCAAACATTTCGTAGAAAATTCGATTTTTCTGGAAATCACCTTACTATAGATCAGCCAATTCTGAGCCAGAAAAATCCAAATTTTGCAATTGTGCTCCGATTACGCTTCCTGATACCCCTAAAGATAGGGTTTGGGACGTATAATGGTTGTACCAATGCGCATTTAGGTTGCTTGATTATTTTCAAACATTTCGTAGAAAATTCGATTTTTCTGGAAATCACCTTACTATAGATCAGCCAATTCTGAGCCAGAAAAATCCAAATTTTGCAATTGTGCTCCGATTGCGGTTCTTGATACCTCTAAAGATAGAGTTTAGGACGTATAATGGTTGTACCAATGCGCATTTAGGTTGCTTGATTATTTTCAAACATTTCGTAGAAAATTCGATTTTTCTGGAAATCACCTTACTATAGATCAGCCAATTCTGAGCCAGAAAAACCCAAATTTTGCAATTGTGCTCCAATTACGGTTCCTGATACCCCTAAAGGTAGGGTATGGGACGTATAATGGTTGTACCAATGCGCATTTAGGTTGCTTGATTATTTTCAAACATTTCGTAGAAAATTCGATTTTTCTGGAAATCACCTTACTATAGATCAGCAAATTCTGAGCCAGAAAAATCCAAATTTTGCAATTGTGCTCCAATTACGGTTCCTGATACCCCTAAAGGTAGGGTATGGGACGTATAATGGTTGTACCAATGCGCATTTAGGTTGCTTGATTATTTTCAAACATTTCGTAGAAAATTCGATTTTTCTGGAAATCACCTTACTATAGATCAGCCAATTCTGAGCCAGAAAAATCCAAATTTTGCAATTGTGCTCCGATTACGCTCCCTGATACCCCTAAAGATAGGGTTTGGGACGTATAATGGTTGCACCAATGCGCATTTAGGTTGCTTGATTATTTTCAAACATTTCGTAGAAAATTCGATTTTTCTGGAAATCACCTTACTATAGATCAGCCAATTCTGAGCCAGAAAAATCCAAATTTTGCAATTGTGCTCCGATTACGCTTCCTGATACCCCTAAAGATAGGGTTTGGGACGTATAATGGTTGTACCAATGCGCATTTAGGTTGCTTGATTATTTTCAAACATTTCGTAGAAAATTCGATTTTTCTGGAAATCACCTTACTATAGATCAGCCAATTCTGAGCCAGAAAAATCCAAATTTTGCAATTGTGCTCCGATTGCGGTTCTTGATACCTCTAAAGATAGAGTTTAGGACGTATAATGGTTGTACCAATGCGCATTTAGGTTGCTTGATTATTTTCAAACATTTCGTAGAAAATTCGATTTTTCTGGAAATCACCTTACTATAGATCAGCCAATTCTGAGCCAGAAAAACCCAAATTTTGCAATTGTGCTCCAATTACGGTTCCTGATACCCCTAAAGGTAGGGTATGGGACGTATAATGGTTGTACCAATGCGCATTTAGGTTGCTTGATTATTTTCAAACATTTCGTAGAAAATTCGATTTTTCTGGAAATCACCTTACTATAGATCAGCAAATTCTGAGCCAGAAAAATCCAAATTTTGCAATTGTGCTCCAATTACGGTTCCTGATACCCCTAAAGGTAGGGTATGGGACGTATAATGGTTGTACCAACGCGCATTTAGGTTGCTTGATTATTTTCAAACATTTCGTAGAAAATTCGATTTTTCTGGAAATCACCTTACTATAGATCAGCCAATTCTGAGCCAGAAAAATCCAAATTTTGCAATTGTGCTCCGATTGCGGTTCTTGATACCTCTAAAGATAGAGTTTAGGACGTATAATGGTTGTACCAATGCGCATTTAGGTTGCTTGATTATTTTCAAACATTTCGTAGAAAATTCGATTTTTCTGGAAATCACCTTACTATAGATCAGCCAATTCTGAGCCAGAAAAACCCAAATTTTGCAATTGTGCTCCAATTACGGTTCCTGATACCCCTAAAGGTAGGGTATGGGACGTATAATGGTTGTACCAATGCGCATTTAGGTTGCTTGATTATTTTCAAACATTTCGTAGAAAATTCGATTTTTCTGGAAATCACCTTACTATAGATCAGCAAATTCTGAGCCAGAAAAATCCAAATTTTGCAATTGTGCTCTAATTACGGTTCCTGATACCCCTAAAGGTAGGGTATGGGACGTATAATGGTTGTACCAACGCGCATTTAGGTTGCTTGATTATTTTCAAACATTTCGTAGAAAATTCGATTTTTCTGGAAATCACCTTACTATAGATCAGCCAATTCTGAGCCAGAAAAATCCAAATTTTGCAATTGTGCTCCGATTGCGGTTCTTGATACCTCTAAAGATAGAGTTTAGGACGTATAATGGTTGTACCAATGCGCATTTAGGTTGCTTGATTATTTTCAAACATTTCGTAGAAAATTCGATTTTTCTGGAAATCACCTTACTATAGATCAGCCAATTCTGAGCCAGAAAAACCCAAATTTTGCAATTGTGCTCCAATTACGGTTCCTGATACCCCTAAAGGTAGGGTATGGGACGTATAATGGTTGCACCAATGCGCATTTAGGTTGCTTGATTATTTTCAAACATTTCGTAGAAAATTCGATTTTTCTGGAAATCACCTTACTATAGATCAGCCAATTCTGAGCCAGAAAAATCCAAATTTTGCAATTGTGCTCCGATTGCGCTCCCTGATACCCCTAAAGATAGGGTTTGGGACGTATAATGGTTGCACCAATGCGCATTTAGGTTGCTTGATTATTTTCAAACATTTCGTAGAAAATTCGATTTTTCTGGAAATCACCTTACTATAGATCAGCCAATTCTGAGCCAGAAAAATCCAAATTTTGCAATTGTGCTCCGATTACGCTTCCTGATACCCCTAAAGATAGGGTTTGGGACGTATAATGGTTGTACCAATGCGCATTTAGGTTGCTTGATTATTTTCAAACATTTCGTAGAAAATTCGATTTTTCTGGAAATCACCTTACTATAGATCAGCCAATTCTGAGCCAGAAAAATCCAAATTTTGCAATTGTGCTCCGATTGCGGTTCTTGATACCTCTAAAGATAGAGTTTAGGACGTATAATGGTTGTACCAATGCGCATTTAGGTTGCTTGATTATTTTCAAACATTTCGTAGAAAATTCGATTTTTCTGGAAATCACCTTACTATAGATCAGCCAATTCTGAGCCAGAAAAACCCAAATTTTGCAATTGTGCTCCAATTACGGTTCCTGATACCCCTAAAGGTAGGGTATGGGACGTATAATGGTTGTACCAATGCGCATTTAGGTTGCTTGATTATTTTCAAACATTTCGTAGAAAATTCGATTTTTCTGGAAATCACCTTACTATAGATCAGCCAATTCTGAGCCAGAAAAATCCAAATTTTGCAATTGTGCTCCGATTGCGGTTCTTGATACCTCTAAAGATAGAGTTTAGGACGTATAATGGTTGTACCAATGCGCATTTAGGTTGCTTGATTATTTTCAAACATTTCGTAGAAAATTCGATTTTTCTGGAAATCACCTTACTATAGATCAGCCAATTCTGAGCCAGAAAAACCCAAATTTTGCAATTGTGCTCCAATTACGGTTCCTGATACCCCTAAAGGTAGGGTATGGGACGTATAATGGTTGTACCAATGCGCATTTAGGTTGCTTGATTATTTTCAAACATTTCGTAGAAAATTCGATTTTTCTGGAAATCACCTTACTATAGATCAGCCAATTCTGAGCCAGAAAAATCCAAATTTTGCAATTGTGCTCCAATTACGGTTCCTGATACCCCTAAAGGTAGGGTATGGGACGTATAATGGTTGTACCAATGCGCATTTAGGTTGCTTGATTATTTTCAAACATTTCGTAGAAAATTCGATTTTTCTGGAAATCACCTTACTATAGATCAGCAAATTCTGAGCCAGAAAAATCCAAATTTTGCAATTGTGCTCCAATTACGGTTCCTGATACCCCTAAAGGTAGGGTATGGGACGTATAATGGTTGTACCAACGCGCATTTAGGTTGCTTGATTATTTTCAAACATTTCGTAGAAAATTCGATTTTTCTGGAAATCACCTTACTATAGATCAGCCAATTCTGAGCCAGAAAAATCCAAATTTTGCAATTGTGCTCCGATTACGCTTCCTGATACCCCTAAAGATAGGGTTTGGGACGTATAATGGTTGCACCAATGCGCATTTAGGTTGCTTGATTATTTTCAAACATTTCGTAGAAAATTCGATTTTTCTGGAAATCACCTTACTATAGATCAGCCAATTCTGAGCCAGAAAAACCCAAATTTTGCAATTGTGCTCCAATTACGGTTCCTGATACCCCTAAAGGTAGGGTATGGGACGTATAATGGTTGTACCAATGCGCATTTAGGTTGCTTGATTATTTTCAAACATTTCGTAGAAAATTCGATTTTTCTGGAAATCACCTTACTATAGATCAGCAAATTCTGAGCCAGAAAAATCCAAATTTTGCAATTGTGCTCCAATTACGGTTCCTGATACCCCTAAAGGTAGGGTATGGGACGTATAATGGTTGTACCAACGCGCATTTAGGTTGCTTGATTATTTTCAAACATTTCGTAGAAAATTCGATTTTTCTGGAAATCACCTTACTATAGATCAGCCAATTCTGAGCCAGAAAAATCCAAATTTTGCAATTGTGCTCCGATTACGCTTCCTGATACCCCTAAAGATAGGGTTTGGGACGTATAATGGTTGCACCAATGCGCATTTAGGTTGCTTGATTATTTTCAAACATTTCGTAGAAAATTCGATTTTTCTGGAAATCACCTTACTATAGATCAGCCAATTCTGAGCCAGAAAAATCCAAATTTTGCAATTGTGCTCCGATTGCGGTTCTTGATACCTCTAAAGATAGAGTTTAGGACGTATAATGGTTGTACCAATGCGCATTTAGGTTGCTTGATTATTTTCAAACATTTCGTAGAAAATTCGATTTTTCTGGAAATCACCTTACTATAGATCAGCCAATTCTGAGCCAGAAAAACCCAAATTTTGCAATTGTGCTCCAATTACGGTTCCTGATACCCCTAAAGGTAGGGTATGGGACGTATAATGGTTGTACCAATGCGCATTTAGGTTGCTTGATTATTTTCAAACATTTCGTAGAAAATTCGATTTTTCTGGAAATCACCTTACTATAGATCAGCCAATTCTGAGCCAGAAAAATCCAAATTTTGCAATTGTGCTCCGATTACGCTTCCTGATACCCCTAAAGATAGGGTTTGGGACGTATAATGGTTGTACCAATGCGCATTTAGGTTGCTTGATTATTTTCAAACATTTCGTAGAAAATTCGATTTTTCTGGAAATCACCTTACTATAGATCAGCCAATTCTGAGCCAGAAAAATCCAAATTTTGCAATTGTGCTCCGATTGCGGTTCTTGATACCTCTAAAGATAGAGTTTAGGACGTATAATGGTTGTACCAATGCGCATTTAGGTTGCTTGATTATTTTCAAACATTTCGTAGAAAATTCGATTTTTCTGGAAATCACCTTACTATAGATCAGCCAATTCTGAGCCAGAAAAACCCAAATTTTGCAATTGTGCTCCAATTACGGTTCCTGATACCCCTAAAGGTAGGGTATGGGACGTATAATGGTTGTACCAATGCGCATTTAGGTTGCTTGATTATTTTCAAACATTTCGTAGAAAATTCGATTTTTCTGGAAATCACCTTACTATAGATCAGCAAATTCTGAGCCAGAAAAATCCAAATTTTGCAATTGTGCTCCAATTACGGTTCCTGATACCCCTAAAGGTAGGGTATGGGACGTATAATGGTTGTACCAATGCGCATTTAGGTTGCTTGATTATTTTCAAACATTTCGTAGAAAATTCGATTTTTCTGGAAATCACCTTACTATAGATCAGCCAATTCTGAGCCAGAAAAATCCAAATTTTGCAATTGTGCTCCGATTACGCTCCCTGATACCCCTAAAGATAGGGTTTGGGACGTATAATGGTTGCACCAATGCGCATTTAGGTTGCTTGATTATTTTCAAACATTTCGTAGAAAATTCGATTTTTCTGGAAATCACCTTACTATAGATCAGCCAATTCTGAGCCAGAAAAATCCAAATTTTGCAATTGTGCTCCGATTACGCTTCCTGATACCCCTAAAGATAGGGTTTGGGACGTATAATGGTTGTACCAATGCGCATTTAGGTTGCTTGATTATTTTCAAACATTTCGTAGAAAATTCGATTTTTCTGGAAATCACCTTACTATAGATCAGCCAATTCTGAGCCAGAAAAATCCAAATTTTGCAATTGTGCTCCGATTGCGGTTCTTGATACCTCTAAAGATAGAGTTTAGGACGTATAATGGTTGTACCAATGCGCATTTAGGTTGCTTGATTATTTTCAAACATTTCGTAGAAAATTCGATTTTTCTGGAAATCACCTTACTATAGATCAGCCAATTCTGAGCCAGAAAAACCCAAATTTTGCAATTGTGCTCCAATTACGGTTCCTGATACCCCTAAAGGTAGGGTATGGGACGTATAATGGTTGTACCAATGCGCATTTAGGTTGCTTGATTATTTTCAAACATTTCGTAGAAAATTCGATTTTTCTGGAAATCACCTTACTATAGATCAGCAAATTCTGAGCCAGAAAAATCCAAATTTTGCAATTGTGCTCCAATTACGGTTCCTGATACCCCTAAAGGTAGGGTATGGGACGTATAATGGTTGTACCAACGCGCATTTAGGTTGCTTGATTATTTTCAAACATTTCGTAGAAAATTCGATTTTTCTGGAAATCACCTTACTATAGATCAGCCAATTCTGAGCCAGAAAAATCCAAATTTTGCAATTGTGCTCCGATTGCGGTTCTTGATACCTCTAAAGATAGAGTTTAGGACGTATAATGGTTGTACCAATGCGCATTTAGGTTGCTTGATTATTTTCAAACATTTCGTAGAAAATTCGATTTTTCTGGAAATCACCTTACTATAGATCAGCCAATTCTGAGCCAGAAAAACCCAAATTTTGCAATTGTGCTCCAATTACGGTTCCTGATACCCCTAAAGGTAGGGTATGGGACGTATAATGGTTGTACCAATGCGCATTTAGGTTGCTTGATTATTTTCAAACATTTCGTAGAAAATTCGATTTTTCTGGAAATCACCTTACTATAGATCAGCAAATTCTGAGCCAGAAAAATCCAAATTTTGCAATTGTGCTCTAATTACGGTTCCTGATACCCCTAAAGGTAGGGTATGGGACGTATAATGGTTGTACCAACGCGCATTTAGGTTGCTTGATTATTTTCAAACATTTCGTAGAAAATTCGATTTTTCTGGAAATCACCTTACTATAGATCAGCCAATTCTGAGCCAGAAAAATCCAAATTTTGCAATTGTGCTCCGATTGCGGTTCTTGATACCTCTAAAGATAGAGTTTAGGACGTATAATGGTTGTACCAATGCGCATTTAGGTTGCTTGATTATTTTCAAACATTTCGTAGAAAATTCGATTTTTCTGGAAATCACCTTACTATAGATCAGCCAATTCTGAGCCAGAAAAACCCAAATTTTGCAATTGTGCTCCAATTACGGTTCCTGATACCCCTAAAGGTAGGGTATGGGACGTATAATGGTTGCACCAATGCGCATTTAGGTTGCTTGATTATTTTCAAACATTTCGTAGAAAATTCGATTTTTCTGGAAATCACCTTACTATAGATCAGCCAATTCTGAGCCAGAAAAATCCAAATTTTGCAATTGTGCTCCGATTGCGCTCCCTGATACCCCTAAAGATAGGGTTTGGGACGTATAATGGTTGCACCAATGCGCATTTAGGTTGCTTGATTATTTTCAAACATTTCGTAGAAAATTCGATTTTTCTGGAAATCACCTTACTATAGATCAGCCAATTCTGAGCCAGAAAAATCCAAATTTTGCAATTGTGCTCCGATTACGCTTCCTGATACCCCTAAAGATAGGGTTTGGGACGTATAATGGTTGTACCAATGCGCATTTAGGTTGCTTGATTATTTTCAAACATTTCGTAGAAAATTCGATTTTTCTGGAAATCACCTTACTATAGATCAGCCAATTCTGAGCCAGAAAAATCCAAATTTTGCAATTGTGCTCCGATTGCGGTTCTTGATACCTCTAAAGATAGAGTTTAGGACGTATAATGGTTGTACCAATGCGCATTTAGGTTGCTTGATTATTTTCAAACATTTCGTAGAAAATTCGATTTTTCTGGAAATCACCTTACTATAGATCAGCCAATTCTGAGCCAGAAAAACCCAAATTTTGCAATTGTGCTCCAATTACGGTTCCTGATACCCCTAAAGGTAGGGTATGGGACGTATAATGGTTGTACCAATGCGCATTTAGGTTGCTTGATTATTTTCAAACATTTCGTAGAAAATTCGATTTTTCTGGAAATCACCTTACTATAGATCAGCCAATTCTGAGCCAGAAAAATCCAAATTTTGCAATTGTGCTCCGATTGCGGTTCTTGATACCTCTAAAGATAGAGTTTAGGACGTATAATGGTTGTACCAATGCGCATTTAGGTTGCTTGATTATTTTCAAACATTTCGTAGAAAATTCGATTTTTCTGGAAATCACCTTACTATAGATCAGCCAATTCTGAGCCAGAAAAACCCAAATTTTGCAATTGTGCTCCAATTACGGTTCCTGATACCCCTAAAGGTAGGGTATGGGACGTATAATGGTTGTACCAATGCGCATTTAGGTTGCTTGATTATTTTCAAACATTTCGTAGAAAATTCGATTTTTCTGGAAATCACCTTACTATAGATCAGCCAATTCTGAGCCAGAAAAATCCAAATTTTGCAATTGTGCTCCGATTGCGGTTCTTGATACCTCTAAAGATAGAGTTTAGGACGTATAATGGTTGTACCAATGCGCATTTAGGTTGCTTGATTATTTTCAAACATTTCGTAGAAAATTCGATTTTTCTGGAAATCACCTTACTATAGATCAGCCAATTCTGAGCCAGAAAAACCCAAATTTTGCAATTGTGCTCCAATTACGGTTCCTGATACCCCTAAAGGTAGGGTATGGGACGTATAATGGTTGTACCAATGCGCATTTAGGTTGCTTGATTATTTTCAAACATTTCGTAGAAAATTCGATTTTTCTGGAAAACACCTTACTATAGATCAGCAAATTCTGAGCCAGAAAAATCCAAATTTTGCAATTGTGCTCCAATTACGGTTCCTGATACCCCTAAAGGTAGGGTATGGGACGTATAATGGTTGTACCAATGCGCATTTAGGTTGCTTGATTATTTTCAAACATTTCGTAGAAAATTCGATTTTTCTGGAAATCACCTTACTATAGATCAGCCAATTCTGAGCCAGAAAAATCCAAATTTTGCAATTGTGCTCCGATTACGCTCCCTGATACCCCTAAAGATAGGGTTTGGGACGTATAATGGTTGCACCAATGCGCATTTAGGTTGCTTGATTATTTTCAAACATTTCGTAGAAAATTCGATTTTTCTGGAAATCACCTTACTATAGATCAGCCAATTCTGAGCCAGAAAAATCCAAATTTTGCAATTGTGCTCCGATTACGCTTCCTGATACCCCTAAAGATAGGGTTTGGGACGTATAATGGTTGTACCAATGCGCATTTAGGTTGCTTGATTATTTTCAAACATTTCGTAGAAAATTCGATTTTTCTGGAAATCACCTTACTATAGATCAGCCAATTCTGAGCCAGAAAAATCCAAATTTTGCAATTGTGCTCCGATTGCGGTTCTTGATACCTCTAAAGATAGAGTTTAGGACGTATAATGGTTGTACCAATGCGCATTTAGGTTGCTTGATTATTTTCAAACATTTCGTAGAAAATTCGATTTTTCTGGAAATCACCTTACTATAGATCAGCCAATTCTGAGCCAGAAAAACCCAAATTTTGCAATTGTGCTCCAATTACGGTTCCTGATACCCCTAAAGGTAGGGTATGGGACGTATAATGGTTGTACCAATGCGCATTTAGGTTGCTTGATTATTTTCAAACATTTCGTAGAAAATTCGATTTTTCTGGAAATCACCTTACTATAGATCAGCAAATTCTGAGCCAGAAAAATCCAAATTTTGCAATTGTGCTCCAATTACGGTTCCTGATACCCCTAAAGGTAGGGTATGGGACGTATAATGGTTGTACCAACGCGCATTTAGGTTGCTTGATTATTTTCAAACATTTCGTAGAAAATTCGATTTTTCTGGAAATCACCTTACTATAGATCAGCCAATTCTGAGCCAGAAAAATCCAAATTTTGCAATTGTGCTCCGATTGCGGTTCTTGATACCTCTAAAGATAGAGTTTAGGACGTATAATGGTTGTACCAATGCGCATTTAGGTTGCTTGATTATTTTCAAACATTTCGTAGAAAATTCGATTTTTCTGGAAATCACCTTACTATAGATCAGCCAATTCTGAGCCAGAAAAACCCAAATTTTGCAATTGTGCTCCAATTACGGTTCCTGATACCCCTAAAGGTAGGGTATGGGACGTATAATGGTTGTACCAATGCGCATTTAGGTTGCTTGATTATTTTCAAACATTTCGTAGAAAATTCGATTTTTCTGGAAATCACCTTACTATAGATCAGCAAATTCTGAGCCAGAAAAATCCAAATTTTGCAATTGTGCTCTAATTACGGTTCCTGATACCCCTAAAGGTAGGGTATGGGACGTATAATGGTTGTACCAACGCGCATTTAGGTTGCTTGATTATTTTCAAACATTTCGTAGAAAATTCGATTTTTCTGGAAATCACCTTACTATAGATCAGCCAATTCTGAGCCAGAAAAATCCAAATTTTGCAATTGTGCTCCGATTGCGGTTCTTGATACCTCTAAAGATAGAGTTTAGGACGTATAATGGTTGTACCAATGCGCATTTAGGTTGCTTGATTATTTTCAAACATTTCGTAGAAAATTCGATTTTTCTGGAAATCACCTTACTATAGATCAGCCAATTCTGAGCCAGAAAAACCCAAATTTTGCAATTGTGCTCCAATTACGGTTCCTGATACCCCTAAAGGTAGGGTATGGGACGTATAATGGTTGCACCAATGCGCATTTAGGTTGCTTGATTATTTTCAAACATTTCGTAGAAAATTCGATTTTTCTGGAAATCACCTTACTATAGATCAGCCAATTCTGAGCCAGAAAAATCCAAATTTTGCAATTGTGCTCCGATTGCGCTCCCTGATACCCCTAAAGATAGGGTTTGGGACGTATAATGGTTGCACCAATGCGCATTTAGGTTGCTTGATTATTTTCAAACATTTCGTAGAAAATTCGATTTTTCTGGAAATCACCTTACTATAGATCAGCCAATTCTGAGCCAGAAAAATCCAAATTTTGCAATTGTGCTCCGATTACGCTTCCTGATACCCCTAAAGATAGGGTTTGGGACGTATAATGGTTGTACCAATGCGCATTTAGGTTGCTTGATTATTTTCAAACATTTCGTAGAAAATTCGATTTTTCTGGAAATCACCTTACTATAGATCAGCCAATTCTGAGCCAGAAAAATCCAAATTTTGCAATTGTGCTCCGATTGCGGTTCTTGATACCTCTAAAGATAGAGTTTAGGACGTATAATGGTTGTACCAATGCGCATTTAGGTTGCTTGATTATTTTCAAACATTTCGTAGAAAATTCGATTTTTCTGGAAATCACCTTACTATAGATCAGCCAATTCTGAGCCAGAAAAACCCAAATTTTGCAATTGTGCTCCAATTACGGTTCCTGATACCCCTAAAGGTAGGGTATGGGACGTATAATGGTTGTACCAATGCGCATTTAGGTTGCTTGATTATTTTCAAACATTTCGTAGAAAATTCGATTTTTCTGGAAATCACCTTACTATAGATCAGCCAATTCTGAGCCAGAAAAATCCAAATTTTGCAATTGTGCTCCGATTGCGGTTCTTGATACCTCTAAAGATAGAGTTTAGGACGTATAATGGTTGTACCAATGCGCATTTAGGTTGCTTGATTATTTTCAAACATTTCGTAGAAAATTCGATTTTTCTGGAAATCACCTTACTATAGATCAGCCAATTCTGAGCCAGAAAAACCCAAATTTTGCAATTGTGCTCCAATTACGGTTCCTGATACCCCTAAAGGTAGGGTATGGGACGTATAATGGTTGTACCAATGCGCATTTAGGTTGCTTGATTATTTTCAAACATTTCGTAGAAAATTCGATTTTTCTGGAAATCACCTTACTATAGATCAGCCAATTCTGAGCCAGAAAAATCCAAATTTTGCAATTGTGCTCCGATTGCGGTTCTTGATACCTCTAAAGATAGAGTTTAGGACGTATAATGGTTGTACCAATGCGCATTTAGGTTGCTTGATTATTTTCAAACATTTCGTAGAAAATTCGATTTTTCTGGAAATCACCTAACTATAGATCAGCCAATTCTGAGCCAGAAAAATCCAAATTTTGCAATTGTGCTCCGATTACGCTTCCTGATACCCCTAAAGATAGGGTTTGGGACGTATAATGGTTGTACCAATGCGCATTTAGGTTGCTTGATTATTTTCAAACATTTCGTAGAAAATTCGATTTTTCTGGAAATCACCTTACTATAGATCAGCCAATTCTGAGCCAGAAAAATCCAAATTTTGCAATTGTGCTCCGATTGCGGTTCTTGATACCTCTAAAGATAGAGTTTAGGACGTATAATGGTTGTACCAATGCGCATTTAGGTTGCTTGATTATTTTCAAACATTTCGTAGAAAATTCGATTTTTCTGGAAATCACCTTACTATAGATCAGCCAATTCTGAGCCAGAAAAACCCAAATTTTGCAATTGTGCTCCAATTACGGTTCCTGATACCCCTAAAGGTAGGGTATGGGACGTATAATGGTTGCACCAATGCGCATTTAGGTTGCTTGATTATTTTCAAACATTTCGTAGAAAATTCGATTTTTCTGGAAATCACCTTACTATAGATCAGCCAATTCTGAGCCAGAAAAATCCAAATTTTGCAATTGTGCTCCGATTACGCTCCCTGATACCCCTAAAGATAGGGTTTGGGACGTATAATGGTTGCACCAATGCGCATTTAGGTTGCTTGATTATTTTCAAACATTTCGTAGAAAATTCGATTTTTCTGGAAATCACCTTACTATAGATCAGCCAATTCTGAGCCAGAAAAATCCAAATTTTGCAATTGTGCTCCGATTACGCTTCCTGATACCCCTAAAGATAGGGTTTGGGACGTATAATGGTTGTACCAATGCGCATTTAGGTTGCTTGATTATTTTCAAACATTTCGTAGAAAATTCGATTTTTCTGGAAATCACCTTACTATAGATCAGCCAATTCTGAGCCAGAAAAATCCAAATTTTGCAATTGTGCTCCGATTGCGGTTCTTGATACCTCTAAAGATAGAGTTTAGGACGTATAATGGTTGTACCAATGCGCATTTAGGTTGCTTGATTATTTTCAAACATTTCGTAGAAAATTCGATTTTTCTGGAAATCACCTTACTATAGATCAGCCAATTCTGAGCCAGAAAAACCCAAATTTTGCAATTGTGCTCCAATTACGGTTCCTGATACCCCTAAAGGTAGGGTATGGGACGTATAATGGTTGTACCAATGCGCATTTAGGTTGCTTGATTATTTTCAAACATTTCGTAGAAAATTCGATTTTTCTGGAAATCACCTTACTATAGATCAGCCAATTCTGAGCCAGAAAAATCCAAATTTTGCAATTGTGCTCCGATTGCGGTTCTTGATACCTCTAAAGATAGAGTTTAGGACGTATAATGGTTGTACCAATGCGCATTTAGGTTGCTTGATTATTTTCAAACATTTCGTAGAAAATTCGATTTTTCTGGAAATCACCTTACTATAGATCAGCCAATTCTGAGCCAGAAAAACCCAAATTTTGCAATTGTGCTCCAATTACGGTTCCTGATACCCCTAAAGGTAGGGTATGGGACGTATAATGGTTGTACCAATGCGCATTTAGGTTGCTTGATTATTTTCAAACATTTCGTAGAAAATTCGATTTTTCTGGAAATCACCTTACTATAGATCAGCCAATTCTGAGCCAGAAAAATCCAAATTTTGCAATTGTGCTCCGATTACGCTCCCTGATACCCCTAAAGATAGGGTTTGGGACGTATAATGGTTGCACCAATGCGCATTTAGGTTGCTTGATTATTTTCAAACATTTCGTAGAAAATTCGATTTTTCTGGAAATCACCTTACTATAGATCAGCCAATTCTGAGCCAGAAAAATCCAAATTTTGCAATTGTGCTCCGATTGCGGTTCTTGATACCTCTAAAGATAGAGTTTAGGACGTATAATGGTTGTACCAATGCGCATTTAGGTTGCTTGATTATTTTCAAACATTTCGTAGAAAATTCGATTTTTCTGGAAATCACCTTACTATAGATCAGCCAATTCTGAGCCAGAAAAACCCAAATTTTGCAATTGTGCTCCAATTACGGTTCCTGATACCCCTAAAGGTAGGGTATGGGACGTATAATGGTTGTACCAATGCGCATTTAGGTTGCTTGATTATTTTCAAACATTTCGTAGAAAATTCGATTTTTCTGGAAATCACCTTACTATAGATCAGCAAATTCTGAGCCAGAAAAATCCAAATTTTGCAATTGTGCTCCAATTACGGTTCCTGATACCCCTAAAGGTAGGGTATGGGACGTATAATGGTTGTACCAACGCGCATTTAGGTTGCTTGATTATTTTCAAACATTTCGTAGAAAATTCGATTTTTCTGGAAATCACCTTACTATAGATCAGCCAATTCTGAGCCAGAAAAATCCAAATTTTGCAATTGTGCTCCGATTGCGGTTCTTGATACCTCTAAAGATAGAGTTTAGGACGTATAATGGTTGTACCAATGCGCATTTAGGTTGCTTGATTATTTTCAAACATTTCGTAGAAAATTCGATTTTTCTGGAAATCACCTTACTATAGATCAGCCAATTCTGAGCCAGAAAAACCCAAATTTTGCAATTGTGCTCCAATTACGGTTCCTGATACCCCTAAAGGTAGGGTATTGGACGTATAATGGTTGTACCAATGCGCATTTAGGTTGCTTGATTATTTTCAAACATTTCGTAGAAAATTCGATTTTTCTGGAAATCACCTTACTATAGATCAGCAAATTCTGAGCCAGAAAAATCCAAATTTTGCAATTGTGCTCCAATTACGGTTCCTGATACCCCTAAAGGTAGGGTATGGGACGTATAATGGTTGTACCAACGCGCATTTAGGTTGCTTGATTATTTTCAAACATTTCGTAGAAAATTCGATTTTTCTGGAAATCACCTTACTATAGATCAGCCAATTCTGAGCCAGAAAAATCCAAATTTTGCAATTGTGCTCCGATTGCGGTTCTTGATACCTCTAAAGATAGAGGTTAGGACGTATAATGGTTGTACCAATGCGCATTTAGGTTGCTTGATTATTTTCAAACATTTCGTAGAAAATTCGATTTTTCTGGAAATCACCTTACTATAGATCAGCCAATTCTGAGCCAGAAAAACCCAAATTTTGCAATTGTGCTCCAATTACGGTTCCTGATACCCCTAAAGGTAGGGTATGGGACGTATAATGGTTGCACCAATGCGCATTTAGGTTGCTTGATTATTTTCAAACATTTCGTAGAAAATTCGATTTTTCTGGAAATCACCTTACTATAGATCAGCCAATTCTGAGCCAGAAAAATCCAAATTTTGCAATTGTGCTCCGATTACGCTCCCTGATACCCCTAAAGATAGGGTTTGGGACGTATAATGGTTGCACCAATGCGCATTTAGGTTGCTTGATTATTTTCAAACATTTCGTAGAAAATTCGATTTTTCTGGAAATCACCTTACTATAGATCAGCCAATTCTGAGCCAGAAAAATCCAAATTTTGCAATTGTGCTCCGATTGCGGTTCTTGATACCTCTAAAGATAGAGTTTAGGACGTATAATGGTTGTACCAATGCGCATTTAGGTTGCTTGATTATTTTCAAACATTTCGTAGAAAATTCGATTTTTCTGGAAATCACCTTACTATAGATCAGCCAATTCTGAGCCAGAAAAACCCAAATTTTGCAATTGTGCTCCAATTACGGTTCCTGATACCCCTAAAGGTAGGGTATGGGACGTATAATGGTTGTACCAATGCGCATTTAGGTTGCTTGATTATTTTCAAACATTTCGTAGAAAATTCGATTTTTCTGGAAATCACCTTACTATAGATCAGCAAATTCTGAGCCAGAAAAATCCAAATTTTGCAATTGTGCTCCAATTACGGTTCCTGATACCCCTAAAGGTAGGGTATGGGACGTATAATGGTTGTACCAACGCGCATTTAGGTTGCTTGATTATTTTCAAACATTTCGTAGAAAATTCGATTTTTCTGGAAATCACCTTACTATAGATCAGCCAATTCTGAGCCAGAAAAATCCAAATTTTGCAATTGTGCTCCGATTGCGGTTCTTGATACCTCTAAAGATAGAGTTTAGGACGTATAATGGTTGTACCAATGCGCATTTAGGTTGCTTGATTATTTTCAAACATTTCGTAGAAAATTCGATTTTTCTGGAAATCACCTTACTATAGATCAGCCAATTCTGAGCCAGAAAAACCCAAATTTTGCAATTGTGCTCCAATTACGGTTCCTGATACCCCTAAAGGTAGGGTATGGGACGTATAATGGTTGCACCAATGCGCATTTAGGTTGCTTGATTATTTTCAAACATTTCGTAGAAAATTCGATTTTTCTGGAAATCACCTTACTATAGATCAGCCAATTCTGAGCCAGAAAAATCCAAATTTTGCAATTGTGCTCCGATTACGCTCCCTGATACCCCTAAAGATAGGGTTTGGGACGTATAATGGTTGCACCAATGCGCATTTAGGTTGCTTGATTATTTTCAAACATTTCGTAGAAAATTCGATTTTTCTGGAAATCACCTTACTATAGATCAGCCAATTCTGAGCCAGAAAAATCCAAATTTTGCAATTGTGCTCCAATTACGGTTCCTGATACCCCTAAAGGTAGGGTATGGGACGTATAATGGTTGTACCAATGCGCATTTAGGTTGCTTGATTATTTTCAAACATTTCGTAGAAAATTCGATTTTTCTGGAAATCACCTTACTATAGATCAGCCAATTCTGAGCCAGAAAAATCCAAATTTTGCAATTGTGCTCCAATTACGGTTCCTGATACCCCTAAAGATAGGGTATGGGACGTATAATGGTTGTACCAACGCGCATTTAGGTTGCTTGGTTATTTTCAAACATTTCGTAGAAAATTCGATTTTTCTGGAAATCACCTTACTATAGATCAGCAAATTCTGTGCCAGAAAAATCCAAATTTTGCAATTGTGCTCCGATTGCGGTTCTTGATACCTCTAAAGATAGAGTTTAGGACGTATAATGGTTGTACCAATGCGCATTTAGGTTGCTTGATTATTTTCAAACATTTCGTAGAAAATTCGATTTTTCTGGAAATCACCTTACTATAGATCAGCCAATTCTGAGCCAGAAAAACCCAAATTTTGCAATTGTGCTCCAATTACGGTTCCTGATACCCCTAAAGGTAGGGTATGGGACGTATAATGGTTGTACCAATGCGCATTTAGGTTGCTTGATTATTTTCAAACATTTCGTAGAAAATTCGATTTTTCTGGAAATCACCTTACTATAGATCAGCCAATTCTGAGCCAGAAAAATCCAAATTTTGCAATTGTGCTCCGATTGCGGTTCTTGATACCTCTAAAGATAGAGTTTAGGACGTATAATGGTTGTACCAATGCGCATTTAGGTTGCTTGATTATTTTCAAACATTTCGTAGAAAATTCGATTTTTCTGGAAATCACCTTACTATAGATCAGCCAATTCTGAGCCAGAAAAATCCAAATTTTGCAATTGTGCTCCGATTACGCTCCCTGATACCCCTAAAGATAGGGTTTGGGACGTATAATGGTTGCACCAATGCGCATTTAGGTTGCTTGATTATTTTCAAACATTTCGTAGAAAATTCGATTTTTCTGGAAATCACCTTACTATAGATCAGCCAATTCTGAGCCAGAAAAATCCAAATTTTGCAATTGTGCTCCAATTACGGTTCCTGATACCCCTAAAGGTAGGGTATGGGACGTATAATGGTTGTACCAATGCGCATTTAGGTTGCTTGATTATTTTCAAACATTTCGTAGAAAATTCGATTTTTCTGGAAATCACCTTACTATAGATCAGCCAATTCTGAGCCAGAAAAATCCAAATTTTGCAATTGTGCTCCAATTACGGTTCCTGATACCCCTAAAGATAGGGTATGGGACGTATAATGGTTGTACCAACGCGCATTTAGGTTGCTTGGTTATTTTCAAACATTTCGTAGAAAATTCGATTTTTCTGGAAATCACCTTACTATAGATCAGCAAATTCTGAGCCAGAAAAATCCAAATTTTGCAATTGTGCTCCGATTGCGGTTCTTGATACCTCTAAAGATAGAGTTTAGGACGTATAATGGTTGTACCAATGCGCATTTAGGTTGCTTGATTATTTTCAAACATTTCGTAGAAAATTCGATTTTTCTGGAAATCACCTTACTATAGATCAGCCAATTCTGAGCCAGAAAAACCCAAATTTTGCAATTGTGCTCCAATTACGGTTCCTGATACCCCTAAAGGTAGGGTATGGGACGTATAATGGTTGTACCAATGCGCATTTAGGTTGCTTGATTATTTTCAAACATTTCGTAGAAAATTCGATTTTTCTGGAAATCACCTTACTATAGATCAGCCAATTCTGAGCCAGAAAAATCCAAATTTTGCAATTGTGCTCCGATTGCGGTTCTTGATACCTCTAAAGATAGAGTTTAGGACGTATAATGGTTGTACCAATGCGCATTTAGGTTGCTTGATTATTTTCAAACATTTCGTAGAAAATTCGATTTTTCTGGAAATCACCTTACTATAGATCAGCCAATTCTGAGCCAGAAAAACCCAAATTTTGCAATTGTGCTCCAATTACGGTTCCTGATACCCCTAAAGGTAGGGTATGGGACGTATAATGGTTGTACCAATGCGCATTTAGGTTGCTTGATTATTTTCAAACATTTCGTAGAAAATTCGATTTTTCTGGAAATCACCTTACTATAGATCAGCAAATTCTGAGCCAGAAAAATCCAAATTTTGCAATTGTGCTCCAATTACGGTTCCTGATACCCCTAAAGGTAGGGTATGGGACGTATAATGGTTGTACCAACGCGCATTTAGGTTGCTTGATTATTTTCAAACATTTCGTAGAAAATTCGATTTTTCTGGAAATCACCTTACTATAGATCAGCCAATTCTGAGCCAGAAAAATCCAAATTTTGCAATTGTGCTCCAATTACGGTTCCTGATACCCCTAAAGATAGGGTATGGGACGTATAATGGTTGTACCAACGCGCATTTAGGTTGCTTGGTTATTTTCAAACATTTCGTAGAAAATTCGATTTTTCTGGAAATCACCTTACTATAGATCAGCAAATTCTGAGCCAGAAAAATCCAAATTTTGCAATTGTGCTCCGATTGCGGTTCTTGATACCTCTAAAGATAGAGTTTAGGACGTATAATGGTTGTACCAATGCGCATTTAGGTTGCTTGATTATTTTCAAACATTTCGTAGAAAATTCGATTTTTCTGGAAATCACCTTACTATAGATCAGCCAATTCTGAGCCAGAAAAACCCAAATTTTGCAATTGTGCTCCAATTACGGTTCCTGATACCCCTAAAGGTAGGGTATGGGACGTATAATGGTTGTACCAATGCGCATTTAGGTTGCTTGATTATTTTCAAACATTTCGTAGAAAATTCGATTTTTCTGGAAATCACCTTACTATAGATCAGCAAATTCTGAGCCAGAAAAATCCAAATTTTGCAATTGTGCTCCAATTACGGTTCCTGATACCCCTAAAGGTACTGTATGGGACGTATAATGGTTGTACCAACGCGCATTTAGGTTGCTTGATTATTTTCAAACATTTCGTAGAAAATTCGATTTTTCTGGAAATCACCTTACTATAGATCAGCCAATTCTGAGCCAGAAAAATCCAAATTTTGCAATTGTGCTCCAATTACGGTTCCTGATACCCCTAAAGATAGGGTATGGGACGTATAATGGTTGTACCAACGCGCATTTAGGTTGCTTGGTTATTTTCAAACATTTCGTAGAAAATTCGATTTTTCTGGAAATCACCTTACTATAGATCAGCAAATTCTGAGCCAGAAAAATCCAAATTTTGCAATTGTGCTCCGATTGCGGTTCTTGATACCTCTAAAGATAGAGTTTAGGACGTATAATGGTTGTACCAATGCGCATTTAGGTTGCTTGATTATTTTCAAACATTTCGTAGAAAATTCGATTTTTCTGGAAATCACCTTACTATAGATCAGCCAATTCTGAGCCAGAAAAATCCAAATTTTGCAATTGTGCTCCAATTACGGTTCCTGATACCCCTAAAGATAGGGTATGGGACGTATAATGGTTGTACCAACGCGCATTTAGGTTGCTTGGTTATTTTCAAACATTTCGTAGAAAATTCGATTTTTCTGGAAATCACCTTACTATAGATCAGCAAATTCTGAGCCAGAAAAATCCAAATTTTGCAATTGTGCTCCGATTGCGGTTCTTGATACCTCTAAAGATAGAGTTTAGGACGTATAATGGTTGTACCAATGCGCATTTAGGTTGCTTGATTATTTTCAAACATTTCGTAGAAAATTCGATTTTTCTGGAAATCACCTTACTATAGATCAGCCAATTCTGAGCCAGAAAAACCCAAATTTTGCAATTGTGCTCCAATTACGGTTCCTGATACCCCTAAAGGTAGGGTATGGGACGTATAATGGTTGTACCAACGCGCATTTAGGTTGCTTGATTATTTTCAAACATTTCGTAGAAAATTCGATTTTTCTGGAAATCACCTTACTATAGATCAGCCAATTCTGAGCCAGAAAAATCCAAATTTTGCAATTGTGCTCCGATTACGCTTCCTGATACCCCTAAAGATAGGGTTTGGGACGTATAATGGTTGCACCAATGCGCATTTAGGTTGCTTGATTATTTTCAAACATTTCGTAGAAAATTCGATTTTTCTGGAAATCACCTTACTATAGATCAGCCAATTCTGAGCCAGAAAAATCCAAATTTTGCAATTGTGCTCCGATTGCGGTTCTTGATACCTCTAAAGATAGAGTTTAGGACGTATAATGGTTGTACCAATGCGCATTTAGGTTGCTTGATTATTTTCAAACATTTCGTAGAAAATTCGATTTTTCTGGAAATCACCTTACTATAGATCAGCCAATTCTGAGCCAGAAAAACCCAAATTTTGCAATTGTGCTCCAATTACGGTTCCTGATACCCCTAAAGGTAGGGTATGGGACGTATAATGGTTGTACCAATGCGCATTTAGGTTGCTTGATTATTTTCAAACATTTCGCAGAAAATTCGATTTTTCTGGAAATCACCTTACTATAGATCAGCCAATTCTGAGCCAGAAAAATCCAAATTTTGCAATTGTGCTCCGATTACGCTCCCTGATACCCCTAAAGATAGGGTTTGGGACGTATAATGGTTGCACCAACGCGCATTTAGGTTGCTTGGTTATTTTCAAACATTTCGTAGAAAATTCGATTTTTCTGGAAATCACCTTACTATAGATCAGCCAATTCTGAGCCAGAAAAATCCAAATTTTGCAATTGTGCTACAATTACGGTTCCTGATACCCCTAAAGGTAGGGTATGGGACGTATAATGGTTGTACCAATGCGCATTTAGGTTGCTTGATTATTTTCAAACATTTCGTAGAAAATTCGATTTTTCTGGAAATCACCTTACTATAGATCAGCCAATTCTGAGCCAGAAAAATCCAAATTTTGCAATTGTGCTCCAATTACGGTTCCTGATACCCCTAAAGATAGGGTATGGGACGTATAATGGTTGTACCAACGCGCATTTAGGTTGCTTGGTTATTTTCAAACATTTCGTAGAAAATTCGATTTTTCTGGAAATCACCTTACTATAGATCAGCAAATTCTGAGCCAGAAAAATCCAAATTTTGCAATTGTGCTCCGATTACGCTCCCTGATACCCCTAAAGGTAGGGTATGGGACGTATAATGGTTGTACCAATGCGCATTTAGGTTGCTTGATTATTTTCAAACATTTCGTAGAAAATTCGATTTTTCTGGAAATCACCTTACTATAGATCAGCCAATTCTGAGCCAGAAAAATCCAAATTTTGCAATTGTGCTCCAATTACGGTTCCTGATACCCCTAAAGGTAGGGTATGGGACGTATAATGGTTGTACCAATGCGCATTTAGGTTGCTTGATTATTTTCAAACATTTCGTAGAAAATTCGATTTTTCTGGAAATCACCTTACTATAGATCAGCCAATTCTGAGCCAGAAAAATCCAAATTTTGCAATTGTGCTCCAATTACGGTTCCTGATACCCCTAAAGATAGGGTATGGGACGTATAATGGTTGTACCAACGCGCATTTAGGTTGCTTGGTTATTTTCAAACATTTCGTAGAAAATTCGATTTTTCTGGAAATCACCTTACTATAGATCAGCAAATTCTGAGCCAGAAAAATCCAAATTTTGCAATTGTGCTCCGATTGCGGTTCTTGATACCTCTAAAGATAGAGTTTAGGACGTATAATGGTTGTACCAATGCGCATTTAGGTTGCTTGATTATTTTCAAACATTTCGTAGAAAATTCGATTTTTCTGGAAATCACCTTACTATAGATCAGCCAATTCTGAGCCAGAAAAATCCAAATTTTGCAATTGTGCTCCAATTACGGTTCCTGATACCCCTAAAGGTAGGGTATGGGACGTATAATGGTTGTACCAATGCGCATTTAGGTTGCTTGATTATTTTCAAACATTTCGTAGAAAATTCGATTTTTCTGGAAATCACCTTACTATAGATCAGCCAATTCTGAGCCAGAAAAATCCAAATTTTGCAATTGTGCTCCAATTACGGTTCCTGATACCCCTAAAGATAGGGTATGGGACGTATAATGGTTGTACCAACGCGCATTTAGGTTGCTTGGTTATTTTCAAACATTTCGTAGAAAATTCGATTTTTCTGGAAATCACCTTACTATAGATCAGCAAATTCTGAGCCAGAAAAATCCAAATTTTGCAATTGTGCTCCGATTGCGGTTCTTGATACCTCTAAAGATAGAGTTTAGGACGTATAATGGTTGTACCAATGCGCATTTAGGTTGCTTGATTATTTTCAAACATTTCGTAGAAAATTCGATTTTTCTGGAAATCACCTTACTATAGATCAGCCAATTCTGAGCCAGAAAAACCCAAATTTTGCAATTGTGCTCCAATTACGGTTCCTGATACCCCTAAAGGTAGGGTATGGGACGTATAATGGTTGTACCAATGCGCATTTAGGTTGCTTGATTATTTTCAAACATTTCGTAGAAAATTCGATTTTTCTGGAAATCACCTTACTATAGATCAGCCAATTCTGAGCCAGAAAAATCCAAATTTTGCAATTGTGCTCCGATTGCGGTTCTTGATACCTCTAAAGATAGAGTTTAGGACGTATAATGGTTGTACCAATGCGCATTTAGGTTGCTTGATTATTTTCAAACATTTCGTAGAAAATTCGATTTTTCTGGAAATCACCTTACTATAGATCAGCCAATTCTGAGCCAGAAAAATCCAAATTTTGCAATTGTGCTCCGATTGCGGTTCTTGATACCTCTAAAGATAGAGTTTAGGACGTATAATGGTTGTACCAATGCGCATTTAGGTTGCTTGATTATTTTCAAACATTTCGTAGAAAATTCGATTTTTCTGGAAATCACCTTACTATAGATCAGCCAATTCTGAGCCAGAAAAACCCAAATTTTGCAATTGTGCTCCAAATACGGTTCCTGATACCCCTAAAGGTAGGGTATGGGACGTATAATGGTTGTACCAATGCGCATTTAGGTTGCTTGATTATTTTCAAACATTTCGTAGAAAATTCGATTTTTCTGGAAATCACCTTACTATAGATCAGCCAATTCTGAGCCAGAAAAATCCAAATTTTGCAATTGTGCTCCGATTACGCTCCCTGATACCCCTAAAGATAGGGTTTGGGACGTATAATGGTTGCACCAATGCGCATTTAGGTTGCTTGATTATTTTCAAACATTTCGTAGAAAATTCGATTTTTCTGGAAATCACCTTACTATAGATCAGCCAATTCTGAGCCAGAAAAATCCAAATTTTGCAATTGTGCTCCGATTACGCTTCCTGATACCCCTAAAGATAGGGTTTGGGACGTATAATGGTTGTACCAATGCGCATTTAGGTTGCTTGATTATTTTCAAACATTTCGTAGAAAATTCGATTTTTCTGGAAATCACCTTACTATAGATCAGCCAATTCTGAGCCAGAAAAATCCAAATTTTGCAATTGTGCTCCGATTGCGGTTCTTGATACCTCTAAAGATAGAGTTTAGGACGTATAATGGTTGTACCAATGCGCATTTAGGTTGCTTGATTATTTTCAAACATTTCGTAGAAAATTCGATTTTTCTGGAAATCACCTTACTATAGATCAGCCAATTCTGAGCCAGAAAAACCCAAATTTTGCAATTGTGCTCCAATTACGGTTCCTGATACCCCTAAAGGTAGGGTATGGGACGTATAATGGTTGTACCAATGCGCATTTAGGTTGCTTGATTATTTTCAAACATTTCGTAGAAAATTCGATTTTTCTGGAAATCACCTTACTATAGATCAGCAAATTCTGAGCCAGAAAAATCCAAATGTTGCAATTGTGCTCCAATTACGGTTCCTGATACCCCTAAAGGTAGGGTATGGGACGTATAATGGTTGTACCAACGCGCATTTAGGTTGCTTGATTATTTTCAAACATTTCGTAGAAAATTCGATTTTTCTGGAAATCACCTTACTATAGATCAGCCAATTCTGAGCCAGAAAAATCCAAATTTTGCAATTGTGCTCCGATTACGCTTCCTGATACCCCTAAAGATAGGGTTTGGGACGTATAATGGTTGTACCAATGCGCATTTAGGTTGCTTGATTATTTTCAAACATTTCGTAGAAAATTCGATTTTTCTGGAAATCACCTTACTATAGATCAGCCAATTCTGAGCCAGAAAAACCCAAATTTTGCAATTGTGCTCCAATTACGGTTCCTGATACCCCTAAAGGTAGGGTATGGGACGTATAATGGTTGTACCAATGCGCATTTAGGTTGCTTGATTATTTTCAAACATTTCGCAGAAAATTCGATTTTTCTGGAAATCACCTTACTATAGATCAGCCAATTCTGAGCCAGAAAAATCCAAATTTTGCAATTGTGCTCCGATTACGCTCCCTGATACCCCTAAAGGTAGGGTATGGGACGTATAATGGTTGTACCAATGCGCATTTAGGTTGCTTGATTATTTTCAAACATTTCGTAGAAAATTCGATTTTTCTGGAAATCACCTTACTATAGATCAGCCAATTCTGAGCCAGAAAAATCCAAATTTTGCAATTGTGCTCCAATTACGGTTCCTGATACCCCTAAAGGTAGGGTATGGGACGTATAATGGTTGTACCAATGCGCATTTAGGTTGCTTGATTATTTTCAAACATTTCGTAGAAAATTCGATTTTTCTGGAAATCACCTTACTATAGATCAGCCAATTCTGAGCCAGAAAAATCCAAATTTTGCAATTGTGCTCCAATTACGGTTCCTGATACCCCTAAAGATAGGGTATGGGACGTATAATGGTTGTACCAACGCGCATTTAGGTTGCTTGGTTATTTTCAAACATTTCGTAGAAAATTCGATTTTTCTGGAAATCACCTTACTATAGATCAGCAAATTCTGAGCCAGAAAAATCCAAATTTTGCAATTGTGCTCCGATTGCGGTTCTTGATACCTCTAAAGATAGAGTTTAGGACGTATAATGGTTGTACCAATGCGCATTTAGGTTGCTTGATTATTTTCAAACATTTCGTAGAAAATTCGATTTTTCTGGAAATCACCTTACTATAGATCAGCCAATTCTGAGCCAGAAAAACCCAAATTTTGCAATTGTGCTCCAATTACGGTTCCTGATACCCCTAAAGGTAGGGTATGGGACGTATAATGGTTGTACCAATGCGCATTTAGGTTGCTTGATTATTTTCAAACATTTCGTAGAAAATTCGATTTTTCTGGAAATCACCTTACTATAGATCAGCCAATTCTGAGCCAGAAAAATCCAAATTTTGCAATTGTGCTCCGATTGCGGTTCTTGATACCTCTAAAGATAGAGTTTAGGACGTATAATGGTTGTACCAATGCGCATTTAGGTTGCTTGATTATTTTCAAACATTTCGTAGAAAATTCGATTTTTCTGGAAATCACCTTACTATAGATCAGCCAATTCTGAGCCAGAAAAACCCAAATTTTGCAATTGTGCTCCAATTACGGTTCCTGATACCCCTAAAGGTAGGGTATGGGACGTATAATGGTTGTACCAATGCGCATTTAGGTTGCTTGATTATTTTCAAACATTTCGTAGAAAATTCGATTTTTCTGGAAATCACCTTACTATAGATCAGCAAATTCTGAGCCAGAAAAATCCAAATTTTGCAATTGTGCTCCAATTACGGTTCCTGATACCCCTAAAGGTAGGGTATGGGACGTATAATGGTTGTACCAACGCGCATTTAGGTTGCTTGATTATTTTCAAACATTTCGTAGAAAATTCGATTTTTCTGGAAATCACCTTACTATAGATCAGCCAATTCTGAGCCAGAAAAATCCAAATTTTGCAATTGTGCTCCGATTACGCTTCCTGATACCCCTAAAGATAGGGTTTGGGACGTATAATGGTTGCACCAATGCGCATTTAGGTTGCTTGATTATTTTCAAACATTTCGTAGAAAATTCGATTTTTCTGGAAATCACCTTACTATAGATCAGCCAATTCTGAGCCAGAAAAATCCAAATTTTGCAATTGTGCTCCGATTGCGGTTCTTGATACCTCTAAAGATAGAGTTTAGGACGTATAATGGTTGTACCAATGCGCATTTAGGTTGCTTGATTATTTTCAAACATTTCGTAGAAAATTCGATTTTTCTGGAAATCACCTTACTATAGATCAGCCAATTCTGAGCCAGAAAAACCCAAATTTTGCAATTGTGCTCCAATTACGGTTCCTGATACCCCTAAAGGTAGGGTATGGGACGTATAATGGTTGTACCAATGCGCATTTAGGTTGCTTGATTATTTTCAAACATTTCGTAGAAAATTCGATTTTTCTGGAAATCACCTTACTATAGATCAGCCAATTCTGAGCCAGAAAAATCCAAATTTTGCAATTGTGCTCCGATTACGCTCCCTGATACCCCTAAAGATAGGGTTTGGGACGTATAATGGTTGCACCAATGCGCATTTAGGTTGCTTGATTATTTTCAAACATTTCGTAGAAAATTCGATTTTTCTGGAAATCACCTTACTATAGATCAGCCAATTCTGAGCCAGAAAAATCCAAATTTTGCAATTGTGCTCCGATTACGCTTCCTGATACCCCTAAAGATAGGGTTTGGGACGTATAATGGTTGTACCAATGCGCATTTAGGTTGCTTGATTATTTTCAAACATTTCGTAGAAAATTCGATTTTTCTGGAAATCACCTTACTATAGATCAGCCAATTCTGAGCCAGAAAAATCCAAATTTTGCAATTGTGCTCCGATTGCGGTTCTTGATACCTCTAAAGATAGAGTTTAGGACGTATAATGGTTGTACCAATGCGCATTTAGGTTGCTTGATTATTTTCAAACATTTCGTAGAAAATTCGATTTTTCTGGAAATCACCTTACTATAGATCAGCCAATTCTGAGCCAGAAAAACCCAAATTTTGCAATTGTGCTCCAATTACGGTTCCTGATACCCCTAAAGGTAGGGTATGGGACGTATAATGGTTGTACCAATGCGCATTTAGGTTGCTTGATTATTTTCAAACATTTCGTAGAAAATTCGATTTTTCTGGAAATCACCTTACTATAGATCAGCAAATTCTGAGCCAGAAAAATCCAAATGTTGCAATTGTGCTCCAATTACGGTTCCTGATACCCCTAAAGGTAGGGTATGGGACGTATAATGGTTGTACCAACGCGCATTTAGGTTGCTTGATTATTTTCAAACATTTCGTAGAAAATTCGATTTTTCTGGAAATCACCTTACTATAGATCAGCCAATTCTGAGCCAGAAAAATCCAAATTTTGCAATTGTGCTCCGATTACGCTTCCTGATACCCCTAAAGATAGGGTTTTGGACGTATAATGGTTGTACCAATGCGCATTTAGGTTGCTTGATTATTTTCAAACATTTCGTAGAAAATTCGATTTTTCTGGAAATCACCTTACTATAGATCAGCCAATTCTGAGCCAGAAAAACCCAAATTTTGCAATTGTGCTCCAATTACGGTTCCTGATACCCCTAAAGGTAGGGTATGGGACGTATAATGGTTGTACCAATGCGCATTTAGGTTGCTTGATTATTTTCAAACATTTCGTAGAAAATTCGATTTTTCTGGAAATCACCTTACTATAGATCAGCCAATTCTGAGCCAGAAAAATCCAAATTTTGCAATTGTGCTCCGATTGCGGTTCTTGATACCTCTAAAGATAGAGTTTAGGACGTATAATGGTTGTTCCAATGCGCATTTAGGTTGCTTGATTATTTTCAAACATTTCGTAGAAAATTCGATTTTTCTGGAAATCACCTTACTATAGATCAGCCAATTCTGAGCCAGAAAAATCCAAATTTTGCAATTGTGCTCCGATTACGCTCCCTGATACCCCTAAAGATAGGGTTTGGGACGTATAATAGTTGCACCAATGCGCATTTAGGTTGCTTGATTATTTTCAAACATTTCGTAGAAAATTCGATTTTTCTGGAAATCACCTTACTATAGATCAGCCAATTCTGAGCCAGAAAAATCCAAATTTTGCAATTGTGCTCCAATTACGGTTCCTGATACCCCTAAAGGTAGGGTATGGGACGTATAATGGTTGTACCAATGCGCATTTAGGTTGCTTGATTATTTTCAAACATTTCGTAGAAAATTCGATTTTTCTGGAAATCACCTTACTATAGATCAGCCAATTCTGAGCCAGAAAAATCCAAATTTTGCAATTGTGCTCCAATTACGGTTCCTGATACCCCTAAAGATAGGGTATGGGACGTATAATGGTTGTACCAACGCGCATTTAGGTTGCTTGGTTATTTTCAAACATTTCGTAGAAAATTCGATTTTTCTGGAAATCACCTTACTATAGATCAGCAAATTCTGAGCCAGAAAAATCCAAATTTTGCAATTGTGCTCCGATTGTGGTTCTTGATACCTCTAAAGATAGAGTTTAGGACGTATAATGGTTGTACCAATGCGCATTTAGGTTGCTTGATTATTTTCAAACATTTCGTAGAAAATTCGATTTTTCTGGAAATCACCTTACTATAGATCAGCCAATTCTGAGCCAGAAAAACCCAAATTTTGCAATTGTGCTCCAATTACGGTTCCTGATACCCCTAAAGGTAGGGTATGGGACGTATAATGGTTGTACCAATGCGCATTTAGGTTGCTTGATTATTTTCAAACATTTCGTAGAAAATTCGATTTTTCTGGAAATCACCTTACTATAGATCAGCCAATTCTGAGCCAGAAAAATCCAAATTTTGCAATTGTGCTCCGATTGCGGTTCTTGATACCTCTAAAGATAGAGTTTAGGACGTATAATGGTTGTACCAATGCGCATTTAGGTTGCTTGATTATTTTCAAACATTTCGTAGAAAATTCGATTTTTCTGGAAATCACCTTACTATAGATCAGCCAATTCTGAGCCAGAAAAACCCAAATTTTGCAATTGTGCTCCAATTACGGTTCCTGATACCCCTAAAGGTAGGGTATGGGACGTATAATGGTTGTACCAATGCGCATTTAGGTTGCTTGATTATTTTCAAACATTTCGTAGAAAATTCGATTTTTCTGGAAATCACCTTACTATAGATCAGCCAATTCTGAGCCAGAAAAATCCAAATTTTGCAATTGTGCTCCGATTACGCTCCCTGATACCCCTAAAGATAGGGTTTGGGACGTATAATGGTTGCACCAATGCGCATTTAGGTTGCTTGATTATTTTCAAACATTTCGTAGAAAATTCGATTTTTCTGGAAATCACCTTACTATAGATCAGCCAATTCTGAGCCAGAAAAATCCAAATTTTGCAATTGTGCTCCGATTACGCTTCCTGATACCCCTAAAGATAGGGTTTGGGACGTATAATGGTTGTACCAATGCGCATTTAGGTTGCTTGATTATTTTCAAACATTTCGTAGAAAATTCGATTTTTCTGGAAATCACCTTACTATAGATCAGCCAATTCTGAGCCAGAAAAATCCAAATTTTGCAATTGTGCTCCGATTGCGGTTCTTGATACCTCTAAAGATAGAGTTTAGGACGTATAATGGTTGTACCAATGCGCATTTAGGTTGCTTGATTATTTTCAAACATTTCGTAGAAAATTCGATTTTTCTGGAAATCACCTTACTATAGATCAGCCAATTCTGAGCCAGAAAAACCCAAATTTTGCAATTGTGCTCCAATTACGGTTCCTGATACCCCTAAAGGTAGGGTATGGGACGTATAATGGTTGTACCAATGCGCATTTAGGTTGCTTGATTATTTTCAAACATTTCGTAGAAAATTCGATTTTTCTGGAAATCACCTTACTATAGATCAGCAAATTCTGAGCCAGAAAAATCCAAATGTTGCAATTGTGCTCCAATTACGGTTCCTGATACCCCTAAAGGTAGGGTATGGGACGTATAATGGTTGTACCAACGCGCATTTAGGTTGCTTGATTATTTTCAAACATTTCGTAGAAAATTCGATTTTTCTGGAAATCACCTTACTATAGATCAGCCAATTCTGAGCCAGAAAAATCCAAATTTTGCAATTGTGCTCCGATTACGCTTCCTGATACCCCTAAAGATAGGGTTTGGGACGTATAATGGTTGTACCAATGCGCATTTAGGTTGCTTGATTATTTTCAAACATTTCGTAGAAAATTCGATTTTTCTGGAAATCACCTTACTATAGATCAGCCAATTCTGAGCCAGAAAAACCCAAATTTTGCAATTGTGCTCCAATTACGGTTCCTGATACCCCTAAAGGTAGGGTATGGGACGTATAATGGTTGTACCAATGCGCATTTAGGTTGCTTGATTATTTTCAAACATTTCGTAGAAAATTCGATTTTTCTGGAAATCACCTTACTATAGATCAGCCAATTCTGAGCCAGAAAAATCCAAATTTTGCAATTGTGCTCCGATTGCGGTTCTTGATACCTCTAAAGATAGAGTTTAGGACGTATAATGGTTGTTCCAATGCGCATTTAGGTTGCTTGATTATTTTCAAACATTTCGTAGAAAATTCGATTTTTCTGGAAATCACCTTACTATAGATCAGCCAATTCTGAGCCAGAAAAATCCAAATTTTGCAATTGTGCTCCGATTACGCTCCCTGATACCCCTAAAGATAGGGTTTGGGACGTATAATGGTTGCACCAATGCGCATTTAGGTTGCTTGATTATTTTCAAACATTTCGTAGAAAATTCGATTTTTCTGGAAATCACCTTACTATAGATCAGCCAATTCTGAGCCAGAAAAATCCAAATTTTGCAATTGTGCTCCAATTACGGTTCCTGATACCCCTAAAGGTAGGGTATGGGACGTATAATGGTTGTACCAATGCGCATTTAGGTTGCTTGATTATTTTCAAACATTTCGTAGAAAATTCGATTTTTCTGGAAATCACCTTACTATAGATCAGCCAATTCTGAGCCAGAAAAACCCAAATTTTGCAATTGTGCTCCAATTACGGTTCCTGATACCCCTAAAGGTAGGGTATGGGACGTATAATGGTTGTACCAATGCGCATTTAGGTTGCTTGATTATTTTCAAACATTTCGTAGAAAATTCGATTTTTCTGGAAATCACCTTACTATAGATCAGCCAATTCTGAGCCAGAAAAATCCAAATTTTGCAATTGTGCTCCGATTGCGGTTCTTGATACCTCTAAAGATAGAGTTTAGGACGTATAATGGTTGTTCCAATGCGCATTTAGGTTGCTTGATTATTTTCAAACATTTCGTAGAAAATTCGATTTTTCTGGAAATCACCTTACTATAGATCAGCCAATTCTGAGCCAGAAAAATCCAAATTTTGCAATTGTGCTCCGATTACGCTCCCTGATACCCCTAAAGATAGGGTTTGGGACGTATAATGGTTGCACCAATGCGCATTTAGGTTGCTTGATTATTTTCAAACATTTCGTAGAAAATTCGATTTTTCTGGAAATCACCTTACTATAGATCAGCCAATTCTGAGCCAGAAAAATCCAAATTTTGCAATTGTGCTCCGATTACGCTTCCTGATACCCCTAAAGATAGGGTTTGGGACGTATAATGGTTGTACCAATGCGCATTTAGGTTGCTTGATTATTTTCAAACATTTCGTAGAAAATTCGATTTTTCTGGAAATCACCTTACTATAGATCAGCCAATTCTGAGCCAGAAAAATCCAAATTTTGCAATTGTGCTCCGATTGCGGTTCTTGATACCTCTAAAGATAGAGTTTAGGACGTATAATGGTTGTACCAATGCGCATTTAGGTTGCTTGATTATTTTCAAACATTTCGTAGAAAATTCGATTTTTCTGGAAATCACCTTACTATAGATCAGCCAATTCTGAGCCAGAAAAACCCAAATTTTGCAATTGTGCTCCAATTACGGTTCCTGATACCCCTAAAGGTAGGGTATGGGACGTATAATGGTTGTACCAATGCGCATTTAGGTTGCTTGATTATTTTCAAACATTTCGTAGAAAATTCGATTTTTCTGGAAATCACCTTACTATAGATCAGCAAATTCTGAGCCAGAAAAATCCAAATGTTGCAATTGTGCTCCAATTACGGTTCCTGATACCCCTAAAGGTAGGGTATGGGACGTATAATGGTTGTACCAACGCGCATTTAGGTTGCTTGATTATTTTCAAACATTTCGTAGAAAATTCGATTTTTCTGGAAATCACCTTACTATAGATCAGCCAATTCTGAGCCAGAAAAATCCAAATTTTGCAATTGTGCTCCGATTACGCTTCCTGATACCCCTAAAGATAGGGTTTGGGACGTATAATGGTTGTACCAATGCGCATTTAGGTTGCTTGATTATTTTCAAACATTTCGTAGAAAATTCGATTTTTCTGGAAATCACCTTACTATAGATCAGCCAATTCTGAGCCAGAAAAACCCAAATTTTGCAATTGTGCTCCAATTACGGTTCCTGATACCCCTAAAGGTAGGGTATGGGACGTATAATGGTTGTACCAATGCGCATTTAGGTTGCTTGATTATTTTCAAACATTTCGTAGAAAATTCGATTTTTCTGGAAATCACCTTACTATAGATCAGCCAATTCTGAGCCAGAAAAATCCAAATTTTGCAATTGTGCTCCGATTGCGGTTCTTGATACCTCTAAAGATAGAGTTTAGGACGTATAATGGTTGTTCCAATGCGCATTTAGGTTGCTTGATTATTTTCAAACATTTCGTAGAAAATTCGATTTTTCTGGAAATCACCTTACTATAGATCAGCCAATTCTGAGCCAGAAAAATCCAAATTTTGCAATTGTGCTCCGATTACGCTCCCTGATACCCCTAAAGATAGGGTTTGGGACGTATAATGGTTGCACCAATGCGCATTTAGGTTGCTTGATTATTTTCAAACATTTCGTAGAAAATTCGATTTTTCTGGAAATCACCTTACTATAGATCAGCCAATTCTGAGCCAGAAAAATCCAAATTTTGCAATTGTGCTCCAATTACGGTTCCTGATACCCCTAAAGGTAGGGTATGGGACGTATAATGGTTGTACCAACGCGCATTTAGGTTGCTTGGTTATTTTCAAACATTTCGTAGAAAATTCGATTTTTCTGGAAATCACCTTACTATAGATCAGCAAATTCTGAGCCAGAAAAATCCAAATTTTGCAATTGTGCTCCGATTGCGGTTCTTGATACCTCTAAAGATAGAGTTTAGGACGTATAATGGTTGTACCAATGCGCATTTAGGTTGCTTGATTATTTTCAAACATTTCGTAGAAAATTCGATTTTTCTGGAAATCACCTTACTATAGATCAGCCAATTCTGAGCCAGAAAAACCCAAATTTTGCAATTGTGCTCCAATTACGGTTCCTGATACCCCTAAAGGTAGGGTATGGGACGTATAATGGTTGTACCAATGCGCATTTAGGTTGCTTGATTATTTTCAAACATTTCGTAGAAAATTCGATTTTTCTGGAAATCACCTTACTATAGATCAGCCAATTCTGAGCCAGAAAAATCCAAATTTTGCAATTGTGCTCCGATTGCGGTTCTTGATACCTCTAAAGATAGAGTTTAGGACGTATAATGGTTGTACCAATGCGCATTTAGGTTGCTTGATTATTTTCAAACATTTCGTAGAAAATTCGATTTTTCTGGAAATCACCTTACTATAGATCAGCCAATTCTGAGCCAGAAAAACCCAAATTTTGCAATTGTGCTCCAATTACGGTTCCTGATACCCCTAAAGGTAGGGTATGGGACGTATAATGGTTGTACCAATGCGCATTTAGGTTGCTTGATTATTTTCAAACATTTCGTAGAAAATTCGATTTTTCTGGAAATCACCTTACTATAGATCAGCCAATTCTGAGCCAGAAAAATCCAAATTTTGCAATTGTGCTCCGATTACGCTCCCTGATACCCCTAAAGATAGGGTTTGGGACGTATAATGGTTGCACCAATGCGCATTTAGGTTGCTTGATTATTTTCAAACATTTCGTAGAAAATTCGATTTTTCTGGAAATCACCTTACTATAGATCAGCCAATTCTGAGCCAGAAAAATCCAAATTTTGCAATTGTGCTCCGATTACGCTTCCTGATACCCCTAAAGATAGGGTTTGGGACGTATAATGGTTGTACCAATGCGCATTTAGGTTGCTTGATTATTTTCAAACATTTCGTAGAAAATTCGATTTTTCTGGAAATCACCTTACTATAGATCAGCCAATTCTGAGCCAGAAAAACCCAAATTTTGCAATTGTGCTCCAATTACGGTTCCTGATACCCCTAAAGGTAGGGTATGGGACGTATAATGGTTGTACCAATGCGCATTTAGGTTGCTTGATTATTTTCAAACATTTCGTAGAAAATTCGATTTTTCTGGAAATCACCTTACTATAGATCAGCCAATTCTGAGCCAGAAAAACCCAAATTTTGCAATTGTGCTCCAATTACGGTTCCTGATACCCCTAAAGGTAGGGTATGGGACGTATAATGGTTGTACCAATGCGCATTTAGGTTGCTTGATTATTTTCAAACATTTCGTAGAAAATTCGATTTTTCTGGAAATCACCTTACTATAGATCAGCCAATTCTGAGCCAGAAAAATCCAAATTTTGCAATTGTGCTCCGATTACGCTTCCTGATACCCCTAAAGATAGGGTTTGGGACGTATAATGGTTGTACCAATGCGCATTTAGGTTGCTTGATTATTTTCAAACATTTCGTAGAAAATTCGATTTTTCTGGAAATCACCTTACTATAGATCAGCCAATTCTGAGCCAGAAAAATCCAAATTTTGCAATTGTGCTCCGATTGCGGTTCTTGATACCTCTAAAGATAGAGTTTAGGACGTATAATGGTTGTACCAATGCGCATTTAGGTTGCTTGATTATTTTCAAACATTTCGTAGAAAATTCGATTTTTCTGGAAATCACCTTACTATAGATCAGCCAATTCTGAGCCAGAAAAACCCAAATTTTGCAATTGTGCTCCAATTACGGTTCCTGATACCCCTAAAGGTAGGGTATGGGACGTATAATGGTTGTACCAATGCGCATTTAGGTTGCTTGATTATTTTCAAACATTTCGTAGAAAATTCGATTTTTCTGGAAATCACCTTACTATAGATCAGCCAATTCTGAGCCAGAAAAACCCAAATTTTGCAATTGTGCTCCAATTACGGTTCCTGATACCCCTAAAGGTAGGGTATGGGACGTATAATGGTTGTACCAATGCGCATTTAGGTTGCTTGATTATTTTCAAACATTTCGTAGAAAATTCGATTTTTCTGGAAATCACCTTACTATAGATCAGCCAATTCTGAGCCAGAAAAACCCAAATTTTGCAATTGTGCTCCAATTACGGTTCCTGATACCCCTAAAGGTAGGGTATGGGACGTATAATGGTTGTACCAATGCGCATTTAGGTTGCTTGATTATTTTCAAACATTTCGTAGAAAATTAGATTTTTCTGGAAATCACCTTACTATAGATCAGCCAATTCTGAGCCAGAAAAATCCAAATTTTGCAATTGTGCTCCGATTGCGGTTCTTGATACCTCTAAAGATAGAGTTTAGGACGTATAATGGTTGTACCAATGCGCATTTAGGTTGCTTGATTATTTTCAAACATTTCGTAGAAAATTCGATTTTTCTGGAAATCACCTTACTATAGATCAGCCAATTCTGAGCCAGAAAAACCCAAATTTTGCAATTGTGCTCCAATTACGGTTCCTGATACCCCTAAAGGTAGGGTATGGGACGTATAATGGTTGTACCAATGCGCATTTAGGTTGCTTGATTATTTTCAAACATTTCGTAGAAAATTCGATTTTTCTGGAAATCACCTTACTATAGATCAGCCAATTCTGAGCCAGAAAAACCCAAATTTTGCAATTGTGCTCCAATTACGGTTCCTGATACCCCTAAAGGTAGGGTATGGGACGTATAATGGTTGTACCAATGCGCATTTAGGTTGCTTGATTATTTTCAAACATTTCGTAGAAAATTCGATTTTTCTGGAAATCACCTTACTATAGATCAGCCAATTCTGAGCCAGAAAAATCCAAATTTTGCAATTGTGCTCCGATTACGCTTCCTGATACCCCTAAAGATAGGGTTTGGGACGTATAATGGTTGTACCAATGCGCATTTAGGTTGCTTGATTATTTTCAAACATTTCGTAGAAAATTCGATTTTTCTGGAAATCACCTTACTATAGATCAGCCAATTCTGAGCCAGAAAAATCCAAATTTTGCAATTGTGCTCCGATTGCGGTTCTTGATACCTCTAAAGATAGAGTTTAGGACGTATAATGGTTGTACCAATGCGCATTTAGGTTGCTTGATTATTTTCAAACATTTCGTAGAAAATTCGATTTTTCTGGAAATCACCTTACTATAGATCAGCCAATTCTGAGCCAGAAAAACCCAAATTTTGCAATTGTGCTCCAATTACGGTTCCTGATACCCCTAAAGGTAGGGTATGGGACGTATAATGGTTGTACCAATGCGCATTTAGGTTGCTTGATTATTTTCAAACATTTCGTAGAAAATTCGATTTTTCTGGAAATCACCTTACTATAGATCAGCCAATTCTGAGCCAGAAAAACCCAAATTTTGCAATTGTGCTCCAATTACGGTTCCTGATACCCCTAAAGGTAGGGTATGGGACGTATAATGGTTGTACCAATGCGCATTTAGGTTGCTTGATTATTTTCAAACATTTCGTAGAAAATTCGATTTTTCTGGAAATCACCTTACTATAGATCAGCCAATTCTGAGCCAGAAAAACCCAAATTTTGCAATTGTGCTCCAATTACGGTTCCTGATACCCCTAAAGGTAGGGTATGGGACGTATAATGGTTGTACCAATGCGCATTTAGGTTGCTTGATTATTTTCAAACATTTCGTAGAAAATTCGATTTTTCTGGAAATCACCTTACTATAGATCAGCCAATTCTGAGCCAGAAAAATCCAAATTTTGCAATTGTGCTCCGATTACGCTTCCTGATACCCCTAAAGATAGGGTTTGGGACGTATAATGGTTGTACCAATGCGCATTTAGGTTGCTTGATTATTTTCAAACATTTCGTAGAAAATTCGATTTTTCTGGAAATCACCTTACTATAGATCAGCCAATTCTGAGCCAGAAAAATCCAAATTTTGCAATTGTGCTCCGATTGCGGTTCTTGATACCTCTAAAGATAGAGTTTAGGACGTATAATGGTTGTACCAATGCGCATTTAGGTTGCTTGATTATTTTCAAACATTTCGTAGAAAATTCGATTTTTCTGGAAATCACCTTACTATAGATCAGCCAATTCTGAGCCAGAAAAACCCAAATTTTGCAATTGTGCTCCAATTACGGTTCCTGATACCCCTAAAGGTAGGGTATGGGACGTATAATGGTTGTACCAATGCGCATTTAGGTTGCTTGATTATTTTCAAACATTTCGTAGAAAATTCGATTTTTCTGGAAATCACCTTACTATAGATCAGCCAATTCTGAGCCAGAAAAACCCAAATTTTGCAATTGTGCTCCAATTACGGTTCCTGATACCCCTAAAGGTAGGGTATGGGACGTATAATGGTTGTACCAATGCGCATTTAGGTTGCTTGATTATTTTCAAACATTTCGTAGAAAATTCGATTTTTCTGGAAATCACCTTACTATAGATCAGCCAATTCTGAGCCAGAAAAACCCAAATTTTGCAATTGTGCTCCAATTACGGTTCCTGATACCCCTAAAGGTAGGGTATGGGACGTATAATGGTTGTACCAATGCGCATTTAGGTTGCTTGATTATTTTCAAACATTTCGTAGAAAATTCGATTTTTCTGGAAATCACCTTACTATAGATCAGCCAATTCTGAGCCAGAAAAATCCAAATTTTGCAATTGTGCTCCGATTGCGGTTCTTGATACCTCTAAAGATAGAGTTTAGGACGTATAATGGTTGTTCCAATGCGCATTTAGGTTGCTTGATTATTTTCAAACATTTCGTAGAAAATTCGATTTTTCTGGAAATCACCTTACTATAGATCAGCCAATTCTGAGCCAGAAAAATCCAAATTTTGCAATTGTGCTCCGATTACGCTCCCTGATACCCCTAAAGATAGGGTTTGGGACGTATAATGGTTGCACCAATGCGCATTTAGGTTGCTTGATTATTTTCAAACATTTCGTAGAAAATTCGATTTTTCTGGAAATCACCTTACTATAGATCAGCCAATTCTGAGCCAGAAAAATCCAAATTTTGCAATTGTGCTCCAATTACGGTTCCTGATACCCCTAAAGGTAGGGTATGGGACGTATAATGGTTGTACCAACGCGCATTTAGGTTGCTTGATTATTTTCAAACATTTCGTAGAAAATTCGATTTTTCTGGAAATCACCTTACTATAGATCAGCCAATTCTGAGCCAGAAAAATCCAAATTTTGCAATTGTGCTCCGATTACGCTCCCTGATACCCCTAAAGATAGGGTTTGGGACGTATAATGGTTGCACCAATGCGCATTTAGGTTGCTTGATTATTTTCAAACATTTCGTAGAAAATTCGATTTTTCTGGAAATCACCTTACTATAGATCAGCCAATTCTGAGCCAGAAAAATCCAAATTTTGCAATTGTGCTCCAATTACGGTTCCTGATACCCCTAAAGGTAGGGTATGGGACGTATAATGGTTGTACCAACGCGCATTTAGGTTGCTTGATTATTTTCAAACATTTCGTAGAAAATTCGATTTTTCTGGAAATCACCTTACTATAGATCAGCCAATTCTGAGCCAGAAAAATCCAAATTTTGCAATTGTGCTCCGATTACGCTCCCTGATACCCCTAAAGATAGGGTTTGGGACGTATAATGGTTGCACCAATGCGCATTTAGGTTGCTTGATTATTTTCAAACATTTCGTAGAAAATTCGATTTTTCTGGAAATCACCTTACTATAGATCAGCCAATTCTGAGCCAGAAAAATCCAAATTTTGCAATTGTGCTCCAATTACGGTTCCTGATACCCCTAAAGGTAGGGTTTGGGACGTATAATGGTTGCACCAATGCGCATTTAGGTTGCTTGATTATTTTCAAACATTTCGTAGAAAATTCGATTTTTCTGGAAATCACCTTACTATAGATCAGCCAATTCTGAGCCAGAAAAATCCAAATTTTGCAATTGTGCTCCGATTACGCTTCCTGATACCCCTAAAGATAGGGTTTGGGACGTATAATGGTTGTACCAATGCGCATTTAGGTTGCTTGATTATTTTCAAACATTTCGTAGAAAATTCGATTTTTCTGGAAATCACCTTACTATAGATCAGCCAATTCTGAGCCAGAAAAATCCAAATTTTGCAATTGTGCTCCGATTGCGGTTCTTGATACCTCTAAAGATAGAGTTTAGGACGTATAATGGTTGTACCAATGCGCATTTAGGTTGCTTGATTATTTTCAAACATTTCGTAGAAAATTCGATTTTTCTGGAAATCACCTTACTATAGATCAGCCAATTCTGAGCCAGAAAAACCCAAATTTTGCAATTGTGCTCCAATTACGGTTCCTGATACCCCTAAAGGTAGGGTATGGGACGTATAATGGTTGTACCAATGCGCATTTAGGTTGCTTGATTATTTTCAAACATTTCGTAGAAAATTCGATTTTTCTGGAAATCACCTTACTATAGATCAGCCAATTCTGAGCCAGAAAAACCCAAATTTTGCAATTGTGCTCCAATTACGGTTCCTGATACCCCTAAAGGTAGGGTATGGGACGTATAATGGTTGTACCAATGCGCATTTAGGTTGCTTGATTATTTTCAAACATTTCGTAGAAAATTCGATTTTTCTGGAAATCACCTTACTATAGATCAGCCAATTCTGAGCCAGAAAAATCCAAATTTTGCAATTGTGCTCCGATTACGCTTCCTGATACCCCTAAAGATAGGGTTTGGGACGTATAATGGTTGTACCAATGCGCATTTAGGTTGCTTGATTATTTTCAAACATTTCGTAGAAAATTCGATTTTTCTGGAAATCACCTTACTATAGATCAGCCAATTCTGAGCCAGAAAAATCCAAATTTTGCAATTGTGCTCCGATTGCGGTTCTTGATACCTCTAAAGATAGAGTTTAGGACGTATAATGGTTGTACCAATGCGCATTTAGGTTGCTTGATTATTTTCAAACATTTCGTAGAAAATTCGATTTTTCTGGAAATCACCTTACTATAGATCAGCCAATTCTGAGCCAGAAAAACCCAAATTTTGCAATTGTGCTCCAATTACGGTTCCTGATACCCCTAAAGGTAGGGTATGGGACGTATAATGGTTGTACCAATGCGCATTTAGGTTGCTTGATTATTTTCAAACATTTCGTAGAAAATTCGATTTTTCTGGAAATCACCTTACTATAGATCAGCCAATTCTGAGCCAGAAAAACCCAAATTTTGCAATTGTGCTCCAATTACGGTTCCTGATACCCCTAAAGGTAGGGTATGGGACGTATAATGGTTGTACCAATGCGCATTTAGGTTGCTTGATTATTTTCAAACATTTCGTAGAAAATTCGATTTTTCTGGAAATCACCTTACTATAGATCAGCCAATTCTGAGCCAGAAAAATCCAAATTTTGCAATTGTGCTCCGATTGCGGTTCTTGATACCTCTAAAGATAGAGTTTAGGACGTATAATGGTTGTACCAATGCGCATTTAGGTTGCTTGATTATTTTCAAACATTTCGTAGAAAATTCGATTTTTCTGGAAATCACCTTACTATAGATCAGCCAATTCTGAGCCAGAAAAACCCAAATTTTGCAATTGTGCTCCAATTACGGTTCCTGATACCCCTAAAGGTAGGGTATGGGACGTATAATGGTTGTACCAATGCGCATTTAGGTTGCTTGATTATTTTCAAACATTTCGTAGAAAATTCGATTTTTCTGGAAATCACCTTACTATAGATCAGCCAATTCTGAGCCAGAAAAATCCAAATTTTGCAATTGTGCTCCGATTGCGGTTCTTGATACCTCTAAAGATAGAGTTTAGGACGTATAATGGTTGTACCAATGCGCATTTAGGTTGCTTGATTATTTTCAAACATTTCGTAGAAAATTCGATTTTTCTGGAAATCACCTTACTATAGATCAGCCAATTCTGAGCCAGAAAAACCCAAATTTTGCAATTGTGCTCCAATTACGGTTCCTGATACCCCTAAAGGTAGGGTATGGGACGTATAATGGTTGTACCAATGCGCATTTAGGTTGCTTGATTATTTTCAAACATTTCGTAGAAAATTCGATTTTTCTGGAAATCACCTTACTATAGATCAGCCAATTCTGAGCCAGAAAAACCCAAATTTTGCAATTGTGCTCCAATTACGGTTCCTGATACCCCTAAAGGTAGGGTATGGGACGTATAATGGTTGTACCAATGCGCATTTAGGTTGCTTGATTATTTTCAAACATTTCGTAGAAAATTCGATTTTTCTGGAAATCACCTTACTATAGATCAGCCAATTCTGAGCCAGAAAAACCCAAATTTTGCAATTGTGCTCCAATTACGGTTCCTGATACCCCTAAAGGTAGGGTATGGGACGTATAATGGTTGTACCAATGCGCATTTAGGTTGCTTGATTATTTTCAAACATTTCGTAGAAAATTCGATTTTTCTGGAAATCACCTTACTATAGATCAGCCAATTCTGAGCCAGAAAAATCCAAATTTTGCAATTGTGCTCCGATTACGCTCCCTGATACCCCTAAAGATAGGGTTTGGGACGTATAATGGTTGCACCAATGCGCATTTAGGTTGCTTGATTATTTTCAAACATTTCGTAGAAAATTCGATTTTTCTGGAAATCACCTTACTATAGATCAGCCAATTCTGAGCCAGAAAAATCCAAATTTTGCAATTGTGCTCCGATTACGCTTCCTGATACCCCTAAAGATAGGGTTTGGGACGTATAATGGTTGTACCAATGCGCATTTAGGTTGCTTGATTATTTTCAAACATTTCGTAGAAAATTCGATTTTTCTGGAAATCACCTTACTATAGATCAGCCAATTCTGAGCCAGAAAAATCCAAATTTTGCAATTGTGCTCCGATTGCGGTTCTTGATACCTCTAAAGATAGAGTTTAGGACGTATAATGGTTGTACCAATGCGCATTTAGGTTGCTTGATTATTTTCAAACATTTCGTAGAAAATTCGATTTTTCTGGAAATCACCTTACTATAGATCAGCCAATTCTGAGCCAGAAAAACCCAAATTTTGCAATTGTGCTCCAATTACGGTTCCTGATACCCCTAAAGGTAGGGTATGGGACGTATAATGGTTGTACCAATGCGCATTTAGGTTGCTTGATTATTTTCAAACATTTCGTAGAAAATTCGATTTTTCTGGAAATCACCTTACTATAGATCAGCAAATTCTGAGCCAGAAAAATCCAAATGTTGCAATTGTGCTCCAATTACGGTTCCTGATACCCCTAAAGGTAGGGTATGGGACGTATAATGGTTGTACCAACGCGCATTTAGGTTGCTTGATTATTTTCAAACATTTCGTAGAAAATTCGATTTTTCTGGAAATCACCTTACTATAGATCAGCCAATTCTGAGCCAGAAAAATCCAAATTTTGCAATTGTGCTCCGATTACGCTTCCTGATACCCCTAAAGATAGGGTTTGGGACGTATAATGGTTGTACCAATGCGCATTTAGGTTGCTTGATTATTTTCAAACATTTCGTAGAAAATTCGATTTTTCTGGAAATCACCTTACTATAGATCAGCCAATTCTGAGCCAGAAAAACCCAAATTTTGCAATTGTGCTCCAATTACGGTTCCTGATACCCCTAAAGGTAGGGTATGGGACGTATAATGGTTGTACCAATGCGCATTTAGGTTGCTTGATTATTTTCAAACATTTCGTAGAAAATTCGATTTTTCTGGAAATCACCTTACTATAGATCAGCCAATTCTGAGCCAGAAAAATCCAAATTTTGCAATTGTGCTCCGATTGCGGTTCTTGATACCTCTAAAGATAGAGTTTAGGACGTATAATGGTTGTTCCAATGCGCATTTAGGTTGCTTGATTATTTTCAAACATTTCGTAGAAAATTCGATTTTTCTGGAAATCACCTTACTATAGATCAGCCAATTCTGAGCCAGAAAAATCCAAATTTTGCAATTGTGCTCCGATTGCGGTTCTTGATACCTCTAAAGATAGAGTTTAGGACGTATAATGGTTGTACCAATGCGCATTTAGGTTGCTTGATTATTTTCAAACATTTCGTAGAAAATTCGATTTTTCTGGAAATCACCTTACTATAGATCAGCCAATTCTGAGCCAGAAAAACCCAAATTTTGCAATTGTGCTCCAATTACGGTTCCTGATACCCCTAAAGGTAGGGTATGGGACGTATAATGGTTGTACCAATGCGCATTTAGGTTGCTTGATTATTTTCAAACATTTCGTAGAAAATTCGATTTTTCTGGAAATCACCTTACTATAGATCAGCCAATTCTGAGCCAGAAAAATCCAAATTTTGCAATTGTGCTCCGATTGCGGTTCTTAATACCTCTAAAGATAGAGTTTAGGACGTATAATGGTTGTACCAATGCGCATTTAGGTTGCTTGATTATTTTCAAACATTTCGTAGAAAATTCGATTTTTCTGGAAATCACCTTACTATAGATCAGCCAATTCTGAGCCAGAAAAATCCAAATTTTGCAATTGTGCTCCGATTGCGGTTCTTGATACCTCTAAAGATAGAGTTTAGGACGTATAATGGTTGTTCCAATGCGCATTTAGGTTGCTTGATTATTTTCAAACATTTCGTAGAAAATTCGATTTTTCTGGAAATCACCTTACTATAGATCAGCCAATTCTGAGCCAGAAAAATCCAAATTTTGCAATTGTGCTCCGATTGCGGTTCTTGATACCTCTAAAGATAGAGTTTAGGACGTATAATGGTTGTACCAATGCGCATTTAGGTTGCTTGATTATTTTCAAACATTTCGTAGAAAATTCGATTTTTCTGGAAATCACCTTACTATAGATCAGCCAATTCTGAGCCAGAAAAACCCAAATTTTGCAATTGTGCTCCAATTACGGTTCCTGATACCCCTAAAGGTAGGGTATGGGACGTATAATGGTTGTACCAATGCGCATTTAGGTTGCTTGATTATTTTCAAACATTTCGTAGAAAATTCGATTTTTCTGGAAATCACCTTACTATAGATCAGCCAATTCTGAGCCAGAAAAATCCAAATTTTGCAATTGTGCTCCGAGTGCGCTTCTTGATACCTCTAAAGATAGGGTTTGGGACGTATAATGGTTGTACCAATGCGCATTTAGGTTGCTTGATTATTTTCAAACATTTCGTAGAAAATTCGATTTTTCTGGAAATCACCTTACTATAGATCAGCTAATTCTGAGCCAGAAAAATCCAAATTTTGCAATTGTGCTCCGAGTGCGCTTCTTGATACCTCTAAAGACAGGGTTTGGGACGTATAATGGTTGTACCAACGCGCATTTAGGTTGCTGGATTATTTTCATACATTTCGTAGAAAATTCGATTTTTCTGGAAATCACCTTACTATAGATCAGCTAATTCTGAGCCAGAAAAATCCAAATTTTGCAATTGTGCTCCAATTGCGGTTTTTAATACCTCTAAAGATAGGGTTTGGGACGTATATTGGTTGTACCAACGCGCATTTAGGTTGCTTGATTATTTTCAAACATTTCGTAGAAAATTCGATTTTTCTGGAAATCACCTTACTATAGATCAGCCAATTCTGAGCCAGAAAAATCCAAATTTTGCAATTGTGCTCCGAGTGCGCTTCTTGATACCTCTAAAGATAGGGTTTGGGACGTATAGTTGTTGTACTAATACGCATTTAGGTTGCTTGGTTATTTTCAAACATTTCGTAGAAAATTCGATTTTTCTGGAAATCACCTTACTATAGATCAGCAAATTCTGAGCCAGAAAAATCCAAATGTTGCAATTGTGCTCCAATTACGGTTCCTGATACCCCTAAAGGTAGGGTATGGGACGTATAATGGTTGTACCAACGCGCATTTAGGTTGCTTGATTATTTTCAAACATTTCGTAGAAAATTCGATTTTTCTGGAAATCACCTTACTATAGATCAGCCAATTCTGAGCCAGAAAAATCCAAATTTTGCAATTGTGCTCCGATTACGCTTCCTGATACCCCTAAAGATAGGGTTTGGGACGTATAATGGTTGTACCAATGCGCATTTAGGTTGCTTGATTATTTTCAAACATTTCGTAGAAAATTCGATTTTTCTGGAAATCACCTTACTATAGATCAGCCAATTCTGAGCCAGAAAAACCCAAATTTTGCAATTGTGCTCCAATTACGGTTCCTGATACCCCTAAAGGTAGGGTATGGGACGTATAATGGTTGTACCAATGCGCATTTAGGTTGCTTGATTATTTTCAAACATTTCGTAGAAAATTCGATTTTTCTGGAAATCACCTTACTATAGATCAGCCAATTCTGAGCCAGAAAAATCCAAATTTTGCAATTGTGCTCCGATTGCGGTTCTTGATACCTCTAAAGATAGAGTTTAGGACGTATAATGGTTGTTCCAATGCGCATTTAGGTTGCTTGATTATTTTCAAACATTTCGTAGAAAATTCGATTTTTCTGGAAATCACCTTACTATAGATCAGCCAATTCTGAGCCAGAAAAATCCAAATTTTGCAATTGTGCTCCGATTGCGGTTCTTGATACCTCTAAAGATAGAGTTTAGGACGTATAATGGTTGTACCAATGCGCATTTAGGTTGCTTGATTATTTTCAAACATTTCGTAGAAAATTCGATTTTTCTGGAAATCACCTTACTATAGATCAGCCAATTCTGAGCCAGAAAAACCCAAATTTTGCAATTGTGCTCCAATTACGGTTCCTGATACCCCTAAAGGTAGGGTATGGGACGTATAATGGTTGTACCAATGCGCATTTAGGTTGCTTGATTATTTTCAAACATTTCGTAGAAAATTCGATTTTTCTGGAAATCACCTTACTATAGATCAGCCAATTCTGAGCCAGAAAAATCCAAATTTTGCAATTGTGCTCCGATTGCGGTTCTTAATACCTCTAAAGATAGAGTTTAGGACGTATAATGGTTGTACCAATGCGCATTTAGGTTGCTTGATTATTTTCAAACATTTCGTAGAAAATTCGATTTTTCTGGAAATCACCTTACTATAGATCAGCCAATTCTGAGCCAGAAAAATCCAAATTTTGCAATTGTGCTCCGATTGCGGTTCTTGATACCTCTAAAGATAGAGTTTAGGACGTATAATGGTTGTTCCAATGCGCATTTAGGTTGCTTGATTATTTTCAAACATTTCGTAGAAAATTCGATTTTTCTGGAAATCACCTTACTATAGATCAGCCAATTCTGAGCCAGAAAAATCCAAATTTTGCAATTGTGCTCCGATTGCGGTTCTTGATACCTCTAAAGATAGAGTTTAGGACGTATAATGGTTGTACCAATGCGCATTTAGGTTGCTTGATTATTTTCAAACATTTCGTAGAAAATTCGATTTTTCTGGAAATCACCTTACTATAGATCAGCCAATTCTGAGCCAGAAAAACCCAAATTTTGCAATTGTGCTCCAATTACGGTTCCTGATACCCCTAAAGGTAGGGTATGGGACGTATAATGGTTGTACCAATGCGCATTTAGGTTGCTTGATTATTTTCAAACATTTCGTAGAAAATTCGATTTTTCTGGAAATCACCTTACTATAGATCAGCCAATTCTGAGCCAGAAAAATCCAAATTTTGCAATTGTGCTCCGAGTGCGCTTCTTGATACCTCTAAAGATAGGGTTTGGGACGTATAATGGTTGTACCAATGCGCATTTAGGTTGCTTGATTATTTTCAAACATTTCGTAGAAAATTCGATTTTTCTGGAAATCACCTTACTATAGATCAGCTAATTCTGAGCCAGAAAAATCCAAATTTTGCAATTGTGCTCCGAGTGCGCTTCTTGATACCTCTAAAGACAGGGTTTGGGACGTATAATGGTTGTACCAACGCGCATTTAGGTTGCTGGATTATTTTCATACATTTCGTAGAAAATTCGATTTTTCTGGAAATCACCTTACTATAGATCAGCTAATTCTGAGCCAGAAAAATCCAAATTTTGCAATTGTGCTCCAATTGCGGTTTTTAATACCTCTAAAGATAGGGTTTGGGACGTATATTGGTTGTACCAACGCGCATTTAGGTTGCTTGATTATTTTCAAACATTTCGTAGAAAATTCGATTTTTCCGGAAATCACCTTACTACAGATCAGCCAATTCTGAGCCAGAAAAATCCAAATTTTGCGCTCATTTACAATAATAAAAACGCGCTTAGCAAAGCTTTAGCAAATGCTTTCCACCCGTACTTAAATCAAACCGCAAGCTCATCATTACGAAATCAAATTTAAAGTCTGCCATCTCTACATTGGTTTTTTCACTAAAATCAACCAAAGTTAATTTAGTAAAGATCCAAACCATAAGCCAATTATAACATTTGTATGGTTTTCGTATTCGACCAAATTTTTTTTCGATCAGTTTAACCATATTTTTACTCCAAACGTCAAAAAGAACAACAACAAAATCATTATACAGTAGTTGTGTCAGTGTCAGTAAGTGATAAAAATACAAAAATTTGTTCTCCGGTCCCACACAAAACATGACCTTTGATATTCCATGAATTTATAATTAAGAAACGTATAACTACGATAAGAATTTATTGAAGAATCGATTCGTTTTAGTCTAGCCGTCGTCGTGTTCTGTTTTAGAGTATAAACGAGAGTGTTTCAGTGTTTTGTTGTGCCTACCTATCACACACATAAATGTTAAAAATGAGAAGACGGTTTTTTAATATGATGCTAAATGTAATTGACCCGTTTCATATTGTCCGGGGCTATGTGATCGAACCGATAAACGATTTAATATTGGTGCTATTCGAAGATTATCGGAACAAGACGGAGGATAAATTATCGTCTGCCCGTGATGTTGCGTTACGTGTTATACTCGGTTTGTTTGTTGCTGCGCTCGTTGTATGCATTGCGATTTTTTTATATATCGCATTTTATTTCGCCTATATGCCGACCGTAACACATACACGGCCAGTACATTTGCAATTCAAGTGAGTATTTCTTGCGGTGGAGTCAGCAGTCTTGATATTCAACGCTTTGTGCGCTGTTCTTTTCTATAATTTTAGGGCGTGTGACAATGCAAAAGGTCTTTGTACTTTTCCATCGGCTCATGTGTCGCTGACCAAAAAACAACAGCTGTTAATGGTTGGTCAACCGTATCGTGTAATACTTGATATTAACGTACCGGAATCACCCAAAAATAAGGAGCTCGGTATGTTTTTGGTGTGTGCCGAAATGCGTGACCAAACAACTGCGTTACGCGGTCATTCATGTCGCCCATCAATTTTACGTTATCGATCTGAGCTGCTGACCTGGATCAAAACATGGGTGACCAGTCCGTTTTTGTTGCTTGGCCTCAAAGATGAGAAACAAACAATATCAACAGAATTATTTTCAAATTATGAAGATGATCAGTTGCATCCAGTCACCGATGTTTATGTTGAATTGCAATCGAAAGAAATTCAATTCTATTCCGTTGTGCTTCATATTACGGCACATTTTACAGGGCTCCGTTATATTATGTTTCATTGGCCAATTTTTTCGAGTGTCGTTGGTATATGTACGAATCTCTTTTTTGTTTCATTCATTAGTCTGCTGAGTTGGTATCACTGGTCGGATACGACATGGATTGATGAGGCGAAAGAGAAATATAGAAAAATTCGAGCCTCACCAAAATTGGCGGACACCTATATTAAGGCGAAGAAAAATTTTGATCGAGATGATCTGTCGACGTCAATCGATGAAACGAATAATATTCTGGACGATGAGGATATCAGCTTGATGGAAGAGATCAAAACGCTTGAATCATCGAAAATCGATGAGTTCAATGGTGTTGATGGGAATGGGGCGGATGGTGATGGTGTTCGATATCGGAAAGCGGTGTCGGGTGATTAATTTGTTTCGGTATGTTTTAACAATAATTTTTCGATATGACTGTTACGATTCTGTGATATTAGATAACAGTTGGAATGATTATAGCTCTCGTGAATAAATTTTTTTTTACTTAATTCAATATTGTAAGTGAAAACCAAACTTCTTAATATAATTTTAATATTTTCTTCGATAAGATAAGAATTTTTTTTTATTCGCCTATATGTTACGATACGCTTTCTTTAGCCAGACACAATGTTTCTAGTCGGTAAAGTTAACTTGATAATAATGTCAAAGTCTAATTGTATTCGCCGATTACATTTTTTAATAAAGTCAATAAGCTCCGTAAGATTGCTTTTTTGTTCAAGGACCTTAAAATCATAAACCAAGAATGAAATCAAATGAAGGAAATTGCATCCGATCAAGTAAACATCGCGAGGGTGGACTGTTCGACTTTGGTTCCTGTGCGAGAAATGGTGTGACGTTGGGCGATAGGAAGCCATCTCAGCCCTAAGTCAGTATAAGTTGAATGTTGGGACCATGGTATGGTATGTATTGATCCCATTTTCAAATAGAGTCGATAATTTGTTTGTGTCAATGACCTATTATAGTTCCATGTTAACGTCGTAAGTACTGCTAAATCATCAACCGTTGTCCAAATTAACAAATTATAAATCTCGGACACCTTTGGGTTCACGGTCAAATTCGAAAAATAAAAGTAGAAAATTGAAAATCAAAATTTCGAACTAAATTCACCAACAAAATTTTTGTTTGATACTGAGGCAGGCAGATGTTTCAGTAATACCAAGCCAGTTTTTGTCAAAATTAATTAGGTGGACCTAGCATTCATTTTATTCGTAGTAAACGTGACGCCTATACGTGATGTTTACACCTAAATTTTTAGCTTCGTCTTTACAACTAACATACCCCCGGGCAAGTATGAAAGATTTCTATACATTTTGTGTTTAGTCTACTAATTTCTGTCAGTCGTAATACATTACTTTCAACTAAGTTTGTTTGTTTGTTTGTTTCTATCTCTGCAATCTTTTATGGGGCTCAAGGCACTCCCAACTCTTTCGCAGTTCGCTTTTTACGTCCTATTACGCAGTAGCCAAATCGAGGACGTACAGCACCATTCCATTGCTTGATGCCAGACCTATACTGCTGACATGAAAGGTGGGTCTGCCCATGGATTCCGCACTCTCAATAAGGGGGGAGGGGGTTATTATTATTATTATTATTGATTGAAGGGCCATGTGGGCGATAAGCCAGTGGAGGACTCCCACAGTATATCTTCATTTGTCCCATTTGTCCCTCCCAGCTCTTTCCAGTGGAGGACTCCCCCAGTATATCTTCATTTGTCTCAGTTCCCAATTCCTTATGCCATTTGCCAGATGGTTCTTGGAGTAACCAATACTAGGCTCCGGGCCAAGGAAAGAGCCCTCCGCTGCCTCCTTTGCACAGCGGTCTGCCGCCTCGTTTCGCTGTATATTAGAATGGCCAGGGGACCACAAAAGGGTTACTTTATTCTCCCTGCTGAGTTCTAGAAGGTTGCGATAGCAACTCCAGATAATCTTTGAGTAGAAGACAAATGCTCCTATGGCAAGCAATGCCGCCTGGCTGTCCGAGATCACGTAAATCTCGGTTTTCCTATATTTTTTTGTGAGACATCGAAGCACACATAACTCGATCGAAAAAATCTCTGCTTGGAAAGCTGTGGGGGTTTTACCCAATGGGATACAGAGTTCGAGACCCGGCCCGATTATACCCGCACCTGTGCCCACCCCTGATTTCGAACCGTCAGTGTACCATATGGTGGCGTGACGGGGTAAGGAGGAGATGATACTCCCCGCTTGTTCTCTGTCGGGTATCTCTATCGTGAAATTCCTCCGGCAGTCAATAGTTTTAACCATCACGTCTGATAGTTTAATTATTTCCTCGTTCAAATCCAATTTCTGTAGGATACTATTATGTCCTGGTTTAATGATTTTAATTTGAGACGTTATTTTTAGATTGACTGCTCTTGAACCAGCTACTTTTGTAAGGTGCAAGTGTAGTGGTGAGAGCCCTAGTAGCTTCTCAAGAGCAGCTGTAGGGCAGGTTTTCATTGCTCCCGTTACACTTAAACAAACTAATCTCTGAATCCTATCCAATATAGAGCAGCCACCACTTTGCTCTGTCTTAGGCCACCACGACCACACAAACGCCACATAAGAGATTATTGGTCTTACGATGGTTGAGTATAACCAAAGCGCCATTTGGGGATTCAGACCCCACGTTTTGCCAATCATCCTTTGGCAAGAGAAATGCGCCCTATTTGCCTTGTTTGTGATATATTTTAGAAACGGGTTCCATGTCAGTTTCTGATCAAGTATCACTCCCAGGTACTTAACCTCTGTCGCCATATGGAGAATTTCCCCATTTAGAGACAGAGGTGGGAGAACTGTTTTCCTCCGATTTGTAAAGAAAGTGCAAATAATTTTGCTGGGGTTTACTCTAAGGCCCGTCTCAATACACCAGTCGCTTACCAACTCGAGGGCATATTGCATACGTTCCGCTATTGTACTCTCGAATTTCCCCCCGACCATTAAGACTAAATCGTCCGCATAGGTGATATTCGTGAAGTGAGAGTTTCTTAATCTTCTAAGTAGTTCATCCATCACGAGTAGCCACAAAAGTGGTGAGAGAACTCCCCCCTGGGGACAGCCCCTGGTAGCCGCAATCGTGATGGTTTTATTACCGAAGGAGGCCGTTATCCTCCTGTTCCTAAGCATATTAATTATCCACCCTATGGTGTAGGAGTCTATTCCCCTTGCCTGTGCTTGTTCTTGAATCATTTCGAACCTGGTATTGTCAAAAGCCCCTTGAATATCAATGAAGGAGCATAACAAGACCTCTTTATTCCGAAGTGTATCTTCGATGTTTGTTGTCAGCTCGTGAAGCGCTGTTTCTGTCGATCTTCCAGTCTGATATGCATGTTGGCTGGGGTCTAAGGGATGCCTTAGGAGGGCATTGGATCTAATATGTAGGCCCAGTATCTTCTCCATGGTTTTCAGAATAAATGATGTGAGGCTAATGGGTCTATAAGACCTGACGTCCTCTGCAGATCTTCTTCCAGTTTTCGGGATAAAAATCACCCGCACCTCCCTCCAGCTTCTTGGAACATATTGCAAGCTGTAGCTGGCTCTAAGGAGTCTAATTAAATAAGGCAACAAAATTTCTAGGCCTTGCTGTAAGAATGCAGGATATATAAAATCCCCTCTCGGCGATTTAAAGGGACCAAAGGAGTTAACGACCCATCTTATTTTTCCGGGAGTGAATATATCTTTTGAAAGCCTGTAAGCTTCCTTTGGAACCAAGTAGGGATGCACGCTGTCTGCATCGAGGTCTACCTGGCCTTCAAGGACCGTACACTCTGGGAAGTGGCCTCTCAACAGGCATTCGAGAGTTTCCTCCCTGGATGTGGTTGTCTCTCCATTCGATTTCCTTACGGATCCCAACGGATTTCTGTGGTCCAAGGAGAGTGCCTTCTGGAGTCGACAAGCCGCAGGCAGCCTATCTATTTTCCCACAAAAGTCTCTCCAGCTCGACTTCTTGCTTTTCCTAAGAGCGACATTATACTGGGTAAGAGACATTCGATAGGTTGTCCAATCGTTTGTCCTCTTAGCCCTGTTGAAGAGTTTTCGAACCTCACGTCTTTTGGTTTCCAGAGTATGGTTCCACCAAGGAACGTCCCTTGTCCCCCTGAACGAACCAGGGGTGAACTAGAGTGGTAGGCATCAATGATTGCCTCGGTTACATTGCTTGAAACTCTATCAAGATCCTCAATAGAGTTGATATTGGTCTGTAGACCGGTTAAGTTATCACAAAGTCTTTCATTGTAGACTGGCCGATTAGTACGTTTTGGTATTCTTACCACCGACTCGTTTTTTGAAGGGGTTTTAATATCAAGTCTGATATACATGTGATCCGAGAAGGATGCTTCCTTTGATACATACCAATCCAGAATTGTACCAGAGGTACCCATGTCAGACAGGGTAAGATCTAGCACCTCCTTCCTGACTGCATTCACAAAGGTCGCGTCGTTCCCTTTATTATTAATGATAATACCTATTATTTGTTAAACAAAATTCAAAAAGTTGCTCACCTGTGATGTTGGTGTCGCTGCTTCCCCAGACTATGTGGTGTGAATTTGCATCGCAGCCGATGATGAATTTTTGGTGATGAGTCGTGCAATAATTAACGAATCTCTGTACCGGTTCTTGAGGTGGGTCGTTTTCGTCCCCGGGAAAATATGCTGAGGCACAGTTGAGCGTGCTTCGGCCTCCTTTGGGTAGAAGCGTCTCTATCGAGATCGCTGTTATGTCTCTGGAAATAAATTCATTAATGGAGAATATGTTAAGTGTCGAGCGACAGAGAATTGCTGTCCTCGGCCTATCCTCTTCCGTGTTGTATATTAGCTTACCTGTTTTACTCGGCAAACCTTTGATTTTTCCATTGTGGGCCCACGGCTCCTGAATGAGCGCTATGTCCCAGTTCTTTGTTAAGAAAAGGCGGCTTAGATTACAAGTGGCCGCCTTGGATTTATGGAGATTTATATGCACAAATCTCAAGGATGTGTGGTGTGTTGAACCATGCACCATCTTACTATACCTTATCCTTGGGCTCTGAAAAGCCTTGTTCTCCCTTTTTAGGGTGTGGTTGTGCCACCTTGCCCCTTGGGCTTAAGCCGTGGCTTTCCCCTTTTTACCTTGGCTCGGTCTTGGCCTTGCCACACCTGATCTGCTAGGCCTATTTCTCCCGCCATGTTCTGAGGTATCTCTAGCGCGTACCACGTCTTTCGCCGCTGCCATCTTTGGTGGTTCCGGTCCCCTCCGCTCGACCCCTCTTGTGGTATACCCATCCCTAGTTTTTTCCTTCTTAGGGCGAAAGTGTACGGCGCCGAACATCCAATTTACTCTATAGTTGGAGCTTTTGAGGATCTCCGTTGTTTTGTGAGAAACGGACATGGTCACCTGGAGGAGGTCACCCTCCCGCTCCTTCCTCGCCACAACCCTCCAGTCCGCTCCTCTCAATTCTTTATTTTGAATTTCCAATCGGCGAAGTATCTTTTCATCCGTCTCCTTGCCGCAACGTGGCAAGTAAACAAAGAAGATCTTGGGGCGAGGAAGCTCGTCTTCCTTAACCACTTTGATGGTTGCCCCCTCCCATAGTTTTAATTTGGGTATGACGGCTGTAAGCTACTCCGCCGTGTCCTCGTCCGCACAGTTGACAGTTAGCCATCCGTTGCTGGTACGGCAGCCCAGGAAGTTGGGGCTGACTCCGTCTGGCGGCAAATCTGTCACCGTTTCCATGATGGCATCCTGAATTTGCAAGATCTGGACGATACCCAGCTTGACATCCGGGAAGCCTTGGTCGATGATTTCCAACCTGATAGATTTGACTGTTTCGCTGTAGCTGAGTACGGTCGTATCTCTACGATCCACACTCGCCACAACCTGGGGGACGACTCCCGTTCCCTCTGGTGAGGGGCTGGACCTCCTCTCCCGTTTTGGTGTTTGACCTTTAGGGGTAGATCCCTTTGACCGGCTCCGCTTATTGGTTCTATTAGGATCATTAGGATCTCTGTCCTTTATTTTTGTTCGGCACTGTTCAACGGCGACATCGTGAGGCACACCTGACTGTTTTAAATGGGCCAGGCGCTTCCTTGCGGCACCGCTAAGGCGTGTCCTTTTTTTGTTTTCAAGCTCAAGGCCCGCGAGATTCTCTCTAACCTCTGTTGTTGTTGATGTTGATTGGGTCTCAACTTGTACTGGCAAATGAGTGCCATGAGTCGGTGAGCCAACCATGGTGTCCATGCTAGAGCAGTTGCTCTCGTTATCTGAAAAAGTTATTTCTGTAGCAGGGCCTTGTAGGTCCTTGTCATCTACCGAGACTGGTGCGTTTAGAGGAGCACCGCCCTCATAGTTTTTTATTTTATTTCTGTCCATACATTAGATCTTGTTTGAGGAAGGAAGGTCCACCACAGCAGCTTCTCTTACTGTGGTAAGGCTAAATTGAAACCGGAGGTCGCCAGGTATCCGGAGTTCCGTGCTAGAGACCAACTAACCCATGATCATTCATCCCTCGGCGCACGTGTCTCACCTTGGATTTTGGTTTTTTTATCAAGGTTATTTCTTCCTTTAGCGTCGCACTTTAGCCTGTTGTTCTGGTAAACAAAACAACAGTTACCGGTGGTCACCACGGGGAGGTAGTACGTACACTTGCGAATTACGATTAAGGGACCCTTTACGCGATCGCGAGCCCCAGGCAGGACTGCCTAAAACATGACCAGAACAGCCTGCCGGAGCTCACCCTGCTGAAGGTTACGGAGCTGGGAGTTACTACGCAGCTTGTTCCCCCCTTCACCAGACGCCAAGACCACCCCGTACCGTGACCTAAAAGATCTATTGTGCTGGACCCTACTTAATTATCCGTCCAGTCAATATTCAGGCTCTTAATGAATCTGATAATACTATTGGACGGTACATGATACAAACTATCCGGGCTCATTGTTTACCCTCCTAGGTGTTGCAATCTTTGCTGGAAAATGGCTGGGCAATGGCACAGAACATGTTCCGCTGATTCCGCTTCCAGATCGCAGAAGCGGCATCCATCTGTCGTACTTATGCCCATCTTCTTAAGGTGATACAATAAGGGGACATGACCTGTGAGGAAGCCAATAAGCAGCCTCAACTCAGGTTTCCTAAGTTCAAAACACTCTTTAACCCTGACAGACGAAGGTGATATAAATTTCTTCGCCTGCCGTAAACCTGGAATTCTGCGCCAGTAGGAGGACTTTTGAACATCCTCCCAGCGTTTTACCGCTGCTCTAAGGTGTCCCTTAGTGACACCGCAGAAGGGTTCTGCTCCAATAAATGGAGAGGCAGAACCCTCACGAGCGAGGCCATCAGCTGCCTCGTTTCCTTCGATTCCAGTATGACCTGACACCCATATAAGTGTTACCTTATTTGAGCCTGCCAGATGTTTAATAACCTTCAGACAATTCCATACCAGCCTTGACTCAACGGTACAAGACCTAAGAGCTTTTAAGGCCGATTGGCTGTCTGATACAATATAAATCTTTGCATTGTTTAGACCTTTTGCTATGCCTATCCTAGCGCAAAGTTCTATAGCATGTACTTCTGCTTGAAAAACGGTAGCATTGGTACCCAAGGACTTCGAGAGGGTAGTGCCCCACACAGTCGGAAGGCATTCCTATGGTAGGGTCTGTCTGAAATTCCGTAAGGATTTCCAGATGACCCACCACATTGCCTAGTTTGATATTTCTTTCCGCCTGCATTTTCAGGGCCATAATTGCAGCATCCCAGCCCCAAGTACGCCTATAGAGTCTTTGGTGGCTCTTTTTTTATTTTGTTGGTTGTAATCTATGCAATCTGTTCTGGGGCTCAAGGCACTTCCAACTCTTTCGCAGTTTACTTTTGTAGTTTTGTAGCTTTTTGGTCGTCTTCACGATTTATGCATTTGATGATTAGAAGGGTAATTTACTCGACAAATTTCGTTACACCAAACGATTTAAAATAAAAGTTCAATTTTATTGTAAACTATAAACTATAAATTATTTCTTCTTTTATTTATAATAATTTCAGACTCGTGTGTTGGTCTCGGTAACTAAAAATTGACTGACTGATTATATTTATACAAAACAAAAGAAAGAGAAACGAGACAACACGAGTATTTTACATACAGTATAGGTATAGTAGTACTAAATACAGCACCGCCATGATCAACGGTTATTTCGATTTCTGTTTTGCTACAACGCGCACATTAAAATCCTTATTTCAAATCTTCTTTCTTATTACTCGCACAAACGTTCCTATGATGAGCTACGGTGTTGTACAAATACTGTTGTTGTTCTACACTCCTCCCTGCTAGACCATTGATATCTTGAGCTAGAGAAATTGATCGCTCCGCGACATCATTGACGACCTTTAGTTCAGAAATTTTAGATCAGATTCAGATAAGATGCGCGATTTTTCCAGGATGCCGGATCAGAATTCAGAAATTCCATATTAATATCATAGCTAGTAAAAAAGTTTCTCGTATTTGTATTTATAAAATCGTCAATTTGATAGGTATGGATGTCATGATTATTAGGTTTTAAAAATGTATTCCCCTCATTAGGTACGGTGACTGCTCTCAATTTTTCGCACATCTTCATTCTCATCGATCTAGGTATTCTGTCATCAAAAAATGATAAGGCAGCGAAACTCTCGTGCAAATACCAAAGGTGTTTTGAAAATTGGTTAACTGTCGCCAGTGAAATTTGTTCATTTACCGTTCTATAATTAGTGAGCTCCTTAAGTAGGCACAGGTCATTGAATGGCGCGAAACGGGCACTCTCACATTGGAACCAGTATCGAACATAAATTTTGACAATGAAAAAATTGAATTCTCGTAGGGCATGGACTTCTGACGGTTCCAAAAAAAATTGATCTCTCAACAGGTATGTTTTTAATGAATAAATCAATTTAGCCATCCATCGAGCGCGATGAACAGCATGAGGCGGGCGAATAACAATCCCGGGATTCAGATTTTCACCGACAAATAATAGGCAAAGTTGCAGTAATTCCGAGTAATCTGCTCGAGCATGATTAAATTTCAGGTGCTCCTCTACAACGAGCCTTGCTTGACGTTTTCTTTCTGTCACACGATCTGTCGTCCAGGATTGCTGACTTATACTCCTCTCGGGATATTCCTTCAAAATCCCACTCCTTCCTTAATATCTCAAATAGTTGGATATTTGGGCCAGTTGACTTTTCAAATAAAGTATTGAATGCAGCCGATAATATGAGCTCCAAAACGTGGTGTCTACAAGCGAAATAAGAAAGTCTTTTCCCCAAAAGTCTTTCCAAACGAACGCAAGCTCCCTTATAACGCCCAGTGTTGCTTGAAATCAAAACACATCTCATTTATATTTCAAGCTAAGTTGTGTTCTTGAATCAAATTATTTAAGATGTCCGCCATGAATTCACCGGTTCCTGACGGTATCTTGGGGATTCCAAGAAATTGCTGGATCCGAAACCCAGTAACAATGACCGCCATTCCATCCACTTTTCCTCGCTGTTCGTTATCGTCCATAATTTTTCGATCCCAATGAATTGTTAAAAAACTATTTGGGTGAAATCCCTCTATTATAGATCTTGATAATTCTTCTCGTTCATTCATACGATGTCTTCTGATTGTGCTCACAGAGCAAGATACCTCGTCTATCGAATGGCCGAAGGCGGACGCCGCTGTTCCGACAACGTATGCCATTTGACCATTTGATAATGTTGCGCGATCGGCAGTATTACCAACGAATGAATTCAGAGGCTTTTTTTGGCGATCCATCTCTTCTTGGGTTCAGGTGACGGGCAATAATAACTCTCAGACGAGGAACTCGATTCACGGCTAGATTCTTCATACATTTCGATAATCCTGGGTCTTGAACTTTCATATGTAATCTGACTTACACTGGCTTGTGCTTCTACTGAAGAGTTATTCCGGAATTCAGCGTTGAATTGTGAAGCGTATGAGCACCGTTTATTGTCTTTATTACAATTATAAAAACATAAAAGTTTCGGTGAGTTTGCTACCCACGTTAAAAAGACATGACAAACTGTTTACGAAATTCGTTTTCTTGGAAGAAGCTAATTTTTTGTGCTTTTTCAAATTATACTAAGACTTGTGGAGTTTTCTGAATTTTGTAACCATGTTCCGGTGTTCAGCTGTTGGTAAATCAAGTTTCTTCCAGATCCCGATTGTTGCAGCCACTGTTTTGTTCGCACTCTCAGAAATTGTTTTTTTTTCACACATATGATAAAACAAGAAGAGTCGCAAAACATCACTAGTTTTTGGCAATTCTTTGATTTCAGCAAATGATTCTACGGGAGAACCAAGTAACCAAAATTTTCTACTCATATTGTCGAAAAACTTTTTAAACAAAACAAAGAATTTGAAATGACCATAACCACAAATCACGACAAGCGCCTACTTCAAAATGTTTAGTAAAAACTGACTGTGGCAACCTCTAAATTACATCCAAAAAAATTCCTTAAGTAGGCAAAATCATTTTTTTTAGATACGGAATCGATTCCAGGTGAAGCACAAAAAAGATAAAAAACACCCCACAAAATTAACAGGCCTACTGTTAAGATTACTCATATTGATCTATTTATTATACATCTGCCGGGAAATTTAGTCGCAATCAAAGGAAAATAAGAAAAATGGGTGACAGCATGCTAATGTTAGTGCAGGATCCTGGAAGAAAATCCATCCTAATTGGCCATATTACAGAACTTCATCTAAAAACCATTGTAGAATCCCGTTTTCATCACGCATGTCAAATTTCCCTAAAACCTGTTAAGAAAGAGCCATGCTCCATTACAACCGGCCATATTCCAGAACTTAATCCAAAAATCATTTTTGGAATCCCATTTCCAACGCACATGTCAAATTTCTCTAAAATCTGTTAAGAAATAGCCAAGTTTCATCCTAGTTGGCCATATTCCAGAAATTTATCTAAATATCGTTTATCGAACTTTCTTTATTTAATGATATTCAAAGGGCAATTTGTGTGTTACAAAAAATTTTGTTCCCTAATGTATTTTCTTCAATGGCTCTTTAGAATGGGTTGGGAGCGATATTTTTAGCTTTTACGCTCTCTGTTTTAAGAGCAAAATTAAAAATAAAAATTTTAATCACTTTGAAAGAGCGAAATAATTTTTTTTTGTATTTATCATTAGAGGGTAAGAGCGTAAAGGCAAACTGAAAAAAAATTTTATTGGGAGCAAGAGCGAAAATTTTTATAAAGAGCGATAAATTTAAACTCTGGTTTTACCAGTAGAATCGTTAGCAGTATCCTGAGAATTAAACTGTGTTGATACTTTTTCCGGTTTTACCGTATTATGTTCGATTATTTCGTCTTCCGAAGTACGAGGTTTGACATGTACAATATTTCGTCGATATAAATTTCCTTTAACATTCACCAAATAGGATCTATCTTTAAGCTTTTGTTGTATAATTCGTTTTGACCATAGTTTGTTGGATTGTGGATGTGTTTGAACAGCCACATGTTGTCCAATATCTAATTCAGGTAACTAGTTTGTTTTTTTATCAAAATAGAATTTACTGTCACGACGTAATTGTACCATTTGTTCCGGTACATATTTCACAATTTTCGGACTGTACTCTTGTACAGCTGCAGGTATAGAAGTTCGAGTTTTACTAGAGAAAATTCTTTGTACTGGGCTCGAATTCATTTTGTTCGGAGAATTACGTAGATGTAATAGACCAAACCATAAATCTTCGTTAGATTCTTCAGCTTACCGTATTAAATCTTTAGCAATTTGAACTCCTGATTCCGCTTTACCGTTTCCCCATTTTCGAGAAAATTCTTTAAACTGCTTGTTAACAAAATTTGTTCCATTGTCAGAACAAACACGTTGAGGTATTCCGTGGCGGCTAAAATTTCGTTTACAAATTTCAATAAGTATACTGTTGCCGATAAGCTGTTTAGTATATCCAGTTCGAAAAAATTAAAATATTTATCTATTGTAATCAACATTGTATATGGTTCTCCTTTATATTTAATTGAAAACACATCCATGGAAACAAATTGAAAAGCATATGTTGAAATTGCATGTGACTGCATCGGTGGATTGGGTTGCGATTTAGAAAACTTCATACATACTCGTATATCGCACATTTGCACTTTCTCTTTTATTTCCGAAGACATGTTAGGCCAAAATATGTTTTCCTTTGCAAACTTAACTGTATTTTCAATTCCTAGGTGAGAAACATGAACTTTTTCTATCATTAATTTTCTCAAAATATACGGAATTAAAATTTTATTGTTACGAAATATCAATCCTTGTTGCGCAAATAACTCATCTTTATATTTAAAATACATTTTAATATTTTCAGGAACATCACGAATATTCTTCGGCCATCCATTTGCAATAAACTTAACCAATGTTTGTAGAGATGGATCACTTGAAGTTTCTAATTGTATATTTTCCACTCATTGATTGGAAACATCTAAACACTTTATTCAATTTAAACATCGAATATTTTCAAATACTTGTTCTTCCGAAGATATTTTGAAAATATTAGCACGATTGATTTCCCTATTAAATGAATTATTTTTGCATATTAGTATGTCGTAAGAAGCTCTTGACAAAGCATCTGCGATAATGTTTGCTTCACCTTCAACATATTGAATATTAATGTTATATCTCTGCAAAATCATTAACATTGGCTGTAGTCTCTTTGGAGCTTTTAGTAGAGGCTTTTTGAAGATCGAAACCAATGGTTTGTAATCTGTTTTGATAATTGTTGTCACATTTCCCACTATCATATGATCTCTATTGCTAATAGTTCTTTTTCGATCACCAAAGTTGGCGATGCATAGCCAATAATCTTATCATCTTGAAAAACAGCTACACCAAGTCCTGTGCTACTAGCATCACATTCTATCGTAATTTGTTTTCCAACTTCAAAATATTTTAAATTTTTTACGTCAGAGACTAGATCTTTTAGTCTTTGGTATTGATGATCTTCACTCGCAGTCCATTTCCACTTAGTTTTTTCTAATTTCAATTTTCTAAGTTCAGCACATTCTGTACTCAAATTCTTGATATATCTACTTAGGTAATTAAGCATACCCATAAAGCGTTGACGACACAAGCCCTGCTTGTCCTTGGGAGATGCCACATTTTTTATTGCTAATATTTTAGTTTCATCTGCCATCAGACCTTGATCGGTTAAAATATGTCCATAAAATTTTACACTTCTTTGACATAATTTTAATTTGGATTTGTTTAGCTTACAATTATTTTGTCTTCATCGTAATAAAAGACCTTCGAGATTTTTATCATGGTCCATTAAAGCATCAGACATTGTTTCACCACAACCGTATATCAGAATATCATCAGTGAGTTTAACATGCCAAAATCCCTTCGTTATGTCAACTGTAGAAAATATTTTAGCTTTTCCAAGCTCAGGTAAAATTTCAACCAATGTATTGAACTGATAGAGAAGACGTTTGATAGCAACATTTAATGGAATCGGATCTAAGCAGATTCTAAATGAGTTGTTCATTTTTACTAACAAAATGTTACTCATCCAATCGGTATTTTTTCTTCTTTTGTTATAATTTCATCCTTCTCTAATGTATCCAGTTCCGTTTTTAATCGTTTTCTTAAGACTATCGGAACCCGTCGAGCTGATTGGATAACTGGTTGTACAAATTGATTTATCTCCAGTTCTACTTCACCGCGCAATAAACCGTGGCCAGTAAACACATCACTATATGTATTTTTCTATAATTTTTCCTGCATTCCTATTTATTATATTACTGTTTATATTTTTACTTAACGCGACTTTAATATCCACTTCGTTATTATTTCCGTTCTTATCGAACGGTAGCTCATCATTGCAATACTTTATAAGTCCGATAGATATACATGCACTATTTGACAACAATGGTCCATGGTTAACATCAACTACTTGGAAAGTTATAATATATATTTTATTTTTATGATCACATGGTACTTCAATTTCACCAAAAACTTTTATCGGATTACCACCAAAACTGCTTAATTTTATTTTTGATTTATTTATTTTCGGACATTCCACTAAACTATAATACTGTTTACATCTGATTAAACACATCTGCACCTGTATCGATATCGCACAATATTTTTTCTCATTTATCAAATTTTAGTTTTAATTCAGCTTTTGTACCACCGCCGTATTTAGAGTTGTCAACAATCTTATCAATTTTTAATGGATATTGTGAACATGAATCGCTGCTATTAGAACTGTCACTTTCATAATTCAATTCTCTCACATTTTTACTGTTCTTTTTACACACTGTATCAAAATGATTTTTCTCATTACATGCTGTAAACTTTTTTCCGTAGGCTGGGCATACATATTTATCGAATACGTGATATGTACCACAGAATTTACACTTACGATCATTGTTTTTCTTCTTATCTTGAATCTTTTTTTGTTTTAGTTTATTGACAGATTTATTTTCGTCCACAATCTATTATTAAATCTATCCTCCGTGACTCATTTATTTTAAATATTGATCTTATATACCGAACGCAATCCTGTCTCTTAGCATATCGTCGGCTGTAACCGCTTGATCGTATTTACATACATCCACCATCACCATCACCATCACCATCACCATCACCATCACCATCACCATCACCATCACCATCACCATCACCATCACCATCACCATCACCATCACCATCACCATCACCATCACCATCACCATCACCATCACCATCACCATCACCATCACCATCACCATCACCATCACCATCACCATCACCATCACCATCACCATCACCATCACCATCACCATCACCATCACCATCACCATCACCATCACCATCACCATCACCATCACCATCACCATCACCATCACCATCACCATCACCATCACCATCACCATCACCATCACCATCACCATCACCATCACCATCACCATCACCATCACCATCACCATCACCATCACCATCACCATCACCATCACCATCACCATCACCATCACCATCACCATCACCATCACCATCACCATCACCATCACCATCACCATCACCATCACCATCACCATCACCATCACCATCACCATCACCATCACCATCACCATCACCATCACCATCACCATCACCATCACCATCACCATCACCATCACCATCACCATCACCATCACCATCACCATCACCATCACCATCACCATCACCATCACCATCACCATCACCATCACCATCACCATCACCATCACCTCATTTTTGACAGGATTTCAATACTTTCGTATTTATAGACCGAAATAATTATGTTTTTAAAGCTAATCTTGTAACTGTTTTAAACTCCTACGTGTTATTATACAAACATCACCTTCTGAAAACTTTGTTAACACATTGTTTTGGGAACACCGACAAAAACAACATAAGCATTTTGTTCTCATATTTTCTTTGGTTTGAATTTAAACATGCTGCTGATGTTGTTTACTTGTTTGTTTATGTTATTTAACATTTTTTTTTGGTGGTTTTAAGTTGTGGCATTAATGTGGTTAGGGTTAAACACATTTGAATAAAAAATACCATGGCTTACATATGCCTGTATGTAGCTTCTGAATACACATGGTTATATGTATTAAGATACATATTTTTGTTGGTGTTTACATATTTTTTTTTTTGGTTTTGTTTACTAAAACCAAATTATTCATAATTTATTTCCTTACCGGCAAATATATGTAAATGGGGTTTGAGTTGAGTGAAGGTGAAAAAAAATTACATTATTTTGAATAGGTACTCGTATAGAGAGAAGAGGATAATTAAATGTTATCATACATCAAAGTTTGCGAATACTGAGATTTAAGTGATAAAAGTTTACTCAACATCACCTGGTGTACGATAATATTTTAAATTACATATTAGCCTTTTGCACCGTATTAACCTTCATTTTCACGCCAACTTAATTGGTTCGCCGAAAAGCTTTAAACCGGATAAAGTTTTACATATCAAAATATGTTTACCAAATTTTGTCAATTTTTCCATCGTTACTACACAAAATGGGGAATATATACTCATAGCCGCATAATCATTATAACCAAACAAAACAATTAAAAAGTTTCACCTTCTTTTTATCCTCAGGTGGAATAAAATTGTGAAACTTTTTTTTTTTGGTTTTTGTATTTTACTTTGCGTGAATAATAAGAAAATATGTATATAGGAAATCTAACCTTTTCGAGAGAATCTGTTTGATAAACATTTGAAATTGTTAACTAATTGTTCTGTCTCTGTTTGAAAGCTTTTATAATTGCCTATACATACATATATTCAAAAATCCCAAAACTTTTTTAAAGCGCGTAAAAAAACAACTTTTTCTTCAAGAGCCTCCATTTATCTTAATCGCCGCATATTTTAACTGAATTTATGCGCATTACACAACTCTAGTGATAAGAATTGGCATACAAAATAAAAGTTGGGTATTATGGTAATTTAGCAGACTAAAAACAGAACTTTTCAAATTAACACTCGGTAGAACTATTATAACCCAAAATTAACACTCCCATTAAAATTCCGTTCACCAATAAAAAAATCTGAAATCTCGCTATTATGTCCTGAGTATAGTTAATCCTATAAACACGAAACAAAATTAAATTAATTTTTTATATAATTTGGCCAAAAACAATAAAAAATTATGATCCAATATTATCTGTCCCAACTGTGTGTGTATATTTTTGAAAACAAAATCAACTAAAAGTTAAAAAAAAAAAAAAAAAGTAGAAAAGCTCTCGAGTCGTTTTGTGTTGATTTTCGTCTCATTTATGTATACGAACAAAAGCACACAAAAAACGTATAAAAAGCTTAAAAAAAACTAAAAAAGTTCTGTTTCAAAACCACAGACGAAATGAAAAAAGTTTGTTTGGGTGTGTATGTCCTAGTTTTGTAGTAGTTGTAGTTGACAATTTCCTTTTTAGTTTTTTCATATTTTTAATTTTCATGAAAATTAAATTAAAATGAAATAAATTTTAATTGGATGATAATTTCTCAAGAGTGAAATTTATGACTGTGTGTGTGTGTGTAAATATTTCTAGGAGATATACTCTAGTCTAAGTTCGAGTACATTCATATATATATATATATATATATATATATATATATATATATATATATATATATATATATATATATATATATATGAAAGCACGATGGTACACAATTAAAATAAATAAATTTCATTTTTGTAAGATATAAACAAAAGAAACAATCGTTGAATAAGATAAAGCTTGACTTAGTGTTTTCTTTTGTTTTTTGTTCGGGTTATCTTATACAAAAAAATGTATTTTTGTCCAACTAGGTAGATGTATTGTTCTTTTTTAGTACAAGGATTGTTTACTGATGGCATTACAATTTGTTGGCAAATAAATTAAACCAATTTTTCTTCTATCTAAATAGTTCATCTACTCGTGTAGCGATGAATCGTGCTTCTGAAATTCTTAGAATTTACAACAATGTTTTACTTATATACGATTTCTCTAAGTAAACGCTTTGCTTTTTTTAACCTTCACTCTTTGTATAGCTTACTATCACGTTGTCTGTGTAAAGGGGTCAATCTGATCCCATGAATATTTTCATAGACTTCATAGGGAAACTAAATAATTACATTCACAAGAAAATCACATTTTAATTAGTCAAATTTACGTTTTAATCAGGTGAGTCATCTGATACCCCTTAATCTTTCGAAACCATAGTTTTGACAAAAGGGCTCATTACAAAAATCGTCGCTTGATAAACTTTGAAGCGTGATAATTCTGAAAGCATTAAAATCGTGTTGTGATAGAGTGAAAAAAATAACTACATGTATAATCTTTAATTCGCCATTAGCTAGTTTGTGTCCGTCGGAGGTATTACCGTAAATACTTATCCTCAGTTAATAGAAATTATTTAGATTGTTGACACAAAATTATTTGTTGCATATGTATCGACTCGTTATTTTGCAATCAATACGTTTTTTACATTCTTGTCGATTATAGAATCCGATGCGGCGAATCAATCGCGGATCGACCTACTACTATATTCCTAATTAATTTCTGGAATCTAACCCCAGGAGCGATTTTGGTCGCAAAATGAGGATTGAGGATTGAGAATATTGTATATGTACACGGCGTATAAATATTTTAATTAGATTAGTGTGTTTTCTTATGATGGTAAGTATCAAAGATAAGCGAAGCGGGTGAAATCGGTTCAAATTTTTGGTGCTTACGCTCGCCTTGAGTTATTTTTCCCTTTCTTCTAACATAAGGAATTCATGTTGTCAAAATTCAAAACTAAATATATAACTAAACGAAAAAATTGCTCGTGATCGTCAATAAAAAAAAAAAAACCAAAAGCAACATAAATAATTGTCGGCCACATTCGTAATGTTTTTAACGTTTTTTTTTTGGAATTTGTTGTTTTTTTGAGTTATTGGGAGCGAGTATACAATATAAGAGCATAATAAAGTGTATTGTAATGCTTTCTAAATATACAAACCATACCACTGCAAGCAAACATTTTTTTGTAATGATTTGTAATGAAATTAAAGAGTGATAAATAAATATTAACTAAAAATGGAAAACAAGTTAGAAAAATATAGATAAACTATTGTAAGTGTTATGAAAAATCATATGACCATATATCCTCCCTTTCCTACGCTTGGATTAGCACTAAGTCAAAATCAGTAGTTTACTTCTTATATTTTTCACATGTTTTATTCTCTTCTAACATTACCCACCAATGACAGTGCTATTGAAGTGAGTACGATCGGAGTATTTGTACTACTTTCGCCTGTACTCCGCACTTTTATTTTGTACTCCCCTGTTCTAATAACTGCTGTACTAATAATACTTTTACCACACAATATTTTAAATTATCGGCTTTTGCTTGCAATAATTATAATATTCTGGGAGATAGCTGACTTTTTCTTAAAGCTTTTTATCAAAGCTAATTTGTAATGGTCGTTCTTCGACAAAAAACCATAAAACGGTTTTCTTGCAGTAATGTATCAGTCACCACTTCATAAGACATAAATGCCTAAAAAAAAATTTTTTTGGCTCGCCAACAATTGATAATAGAATGGTCAGCTAAATTAACAAAGATATCAGCAAACTATTAAATAAGTCTATTCAGACAATTACTAACAACAGCATGAGCAAGTTAGAGCTCAACAGTAGCGGCTCTCAGCAAAAAACACTGGCCTCCAAAAATTTAGACGGTGGCAATATGAAACGGGCTGGAGACGGCTCGATCAATTTTAAAAAATCAGCCGACATAAAGCGTCAGCCCAGCAACTGCGACAATATCAGGCGTCTGACGATGTTCGTCAGACCATCAAAAATTTAATTAATCGCGTTCTGAATCAGACATGGATGAGGACGTGGATCTCACATACAACTTACCAAATACCGCGTTGGGTGGCAAGTTTGAACAACTGAATAAGGATGTGCCTGCCGTATTTAGTCAGACAGTGCAAAAAGCCTTTAGGGAGATATCACTGTGTTTTACACAAAAACATCTGAGGACCACAAAAATATTATGGAGAAGCTGAAGCAAGCTGATCAACGCTTTAATACTTTAAATTATAAAAACAATTGGCCTAAAGTAATGATACATAAGGGTATTCACCAAGAAACGGCCACTGAAGATATAAAAAATGACCTCTTGAACAAAGGTCTTAAAGTGATTAATCGTCTACCCCATATTAAAGAAAATCAGGGACAACAACGGCTTTGAGAAGCAAGTCAAACTCCCATGCTTCACAGTATCTTTTGAGCACAACACAAAAAAATCGGATATTTTAGTATTCGGAGGATATTGCGGTTACAAAATTATTTGGGAAACTAAACGAAAGCAGTCGGTGACACAATGTCGCAAGTGTCAGGCGCTCGGTCATGTTACATCAGCCTGTAAAATGGGGTTCCGATGGGTGAAGTGTGCCGATACTCATGTTCCCGGCGACTGCCCTATCAAAAAAATAGCTGTTGCATACAATAGCGCACCTTCAGGTTATAAGCTAAACAAGAACAAAAACTCAAAAGCACATTTTATAATAGATAAACGGGCCAAAGCTAATTCCTTTAATTCAAATTTCATTAAACCAAGGGTCTCATTCTCTGATCACTTTAAAAACAATAACCAGCCTGTCTATATTTCTTCACCTGGATTCTATCAGCCGAACGGGGGCTCGGATAACGTCTCAGGCGGACTCGGTGAGTTTTTTAGGTCTTTCTCAGCAGCTTTTTGGAGTTTACTTTTTCCACTCACTGGTCAGGTATCCGGCTTTCTTACTAAGCTAAATTTAGTTCAGGACATAGCCGATCGTAAGGCTATGTATTTGTCTGCCAATTTTTAAAATAAAAGTTTTAGCCCTAAATTGCAATGGTTTAGTTCGTCAGGAGCTGAGGTTTCTCTTAAAAAATCATAATCCCCATTTTGTTTTTCTTAACGAAACTAGATTGTCGTCCGGCCACAGGACTAGAAATAGCTAATTTTTCGGTATACAGAACCGACTCAAACCAGAGCAGAGTTTTGGTCCGGAAGGACATATTACATTCAAAAACCTAAAGCTTATATTAGCGAAAATTTTACTGCGACCACGGTACACATTGGGACGGGTGTAAATTCATTTCTAAAAGCGGCCGTATGTTTTCGAAAGATTGTGTCGGCCGACATTTCTAAACTTCTCAGACTTGCAGACAGAGTAGTGCTCTGTGGGGACTTTAACGTCAGACATTCTTTTTGAAATGTTACAGTTCAAACACAAACGGTAAGAGACTCTTTGAGTATTGCGAAGCAAACGATATCCGTCTTCTTTTTCCCTCTGAATGCACTCGAGGTTTTGCAGTATTGGATTTTGCTATATCTAAAAATATTTATGTGGCGGATAATATGGAGGAATTCGTTCCAACTTGTGACATAAATGAATATGCTCTGCCATATAACATTGTAAGTCTAATTAAAATGAGGAGTTACGTCAGAAATAGGCCTAGGAAGGCACCCTTCATTTTTACCTCCACTCTCGCCGCTGCGATTCGGCAGTCTTGGCAGGATAATATTAACAAAAATCTCTCCTTTATTAAGCCTGATAAGTCCAACTTATTCAAGAACATCAGGAAATAGAACCCTTATACTTGAGAATCAAGATGGTCCCGTCATTGATCCTTCTGTTGTGGTTAACAAATAGGCTGACTATTATGAATCGTATTCAGTGCATCTGATCACGTTGCCAGACCTAATATTGCGGATGAGCAAGTCTAGGAAGCCTAGTAAGAATTGAAACCAATTCTGATGAGATAGCCTTCCACGTTAGTAGGTTAAAAAACAAAAAAAAAAACAGCGGAAGTAGATACTATTTCTAATCGGGCCATCAAAAATCTTCCTAAATCTGTTTTTTTTTTCAATTGCTGAAACTATTCGCTATGTTTAGTTTTTCATATTTCCCTGATAGTTGGAAGCTATTCAAAATAATTTTCTTTTCTAAGCCCGGAAAACCTTGTGGACCAGAACATACTAGGCCGATTAGTTTGCTCAGTGGACTCAGTAAAATTGCCGAGAGGATCAGTTACTGTAGGTGTAGGGTACGGGACTCTTGTCGCCACCTGATTCCTGAATTTTAGTTTGGGTTTGTTACTCATAGATCATCCACGGAGGCTATTATGAGATTAAGAAACCAACAAAAGAGGGCTGAAAATCGTCGTAAAACATCCGCAATTGCCCTGCTGGAGATTTGGAAGGCTTTTGATTATGTGTGGCACATTGATTTGTTAGCTAAATTAATCCGAGGGGAAGTTTGCACGGTATTGGTCGCTCTGATTAGAGATTATTTACAAAACCGTAAATTTTATGTCAGCATTGACAACAGTTTCATTTCTGAGACTAAAAAAATATTTGCTGGTGTCCCTCAAGGCTCTGTACTGGGCCCACTGCTATACGTAATTTATAACGATTAACGATCAGACAGTCGAAATTGTGGACAAGGCGAGATACCATGGTGTCACTTTAGATAAAAACTTGAGTTTCGGTTCCCACATAAACGAAGTACGTAGACGGTCTGTCATGGCCTTTCATAAGCTATTCATTTACGAATTGTTTATGGGATCCATCATTATGTACGCTGCACCGGCATGGTATGACTTGAGCAACAAAGGCCAACAATTTGGCTTTTTAAATAATCTAAAATAAGGCACTCAGATTCGTATTTGATTTTTGGCCCCGTTCACCTGATTTCAGGCACGAGCGCTGCTCGGCTCTACACAAACAGGCTGATATTCTGTCACTTGGTGAGTTTAATGACAAGCTGCTGTCTAACGTTCTTAATAAATTACTGGCCTCATCAAACTATCTATTGCTTAGTTTTGCCCACAGGTATTGACTACATTGGACCGTTTACCTGTTCATCTATTTTGAGTTTTTGGGCTCAGGTTTAGCACTTAAGCTTAAGTTTATAGTTTTCTAGTTTTAAGTTCAATGAAAAATTGGTTTTTCAGTTGTTCGTCTCAGTTCTTATGAGCGGCAGCATAAATAAAAATCTCGATAAGAGCAAACATTTTCACCAAATTAGTATCATACCAAACACGGTGTTTTTCTGTTGTTTATTATTTTTGTTGGTTATTAATGATGATTTTTTGAAAAGCTAGTAACTGAGTGGCTAGATTTTTTGCTGTTTGTACCGTCAAGTCTTCTCTTTGTCGCAGTAAGTAGAATTTCGCGAGTTCTGGTCTCAATTGGAAGATTTCCACTTTCGGATATCATCAGCAGTTTCAACAATTTCTTGTTCATTACCTCGGTCGTCAGTGCCAAGTTCAAAATTTTCATTATCATCAAAATTTATCGGCTTAACATCGTAATGATAAACGTTTGTCAGCTCAGCTTGTACTTATGAGCAAGTAAAGCTTTTAGATAAAAACTTATTTCTTATTCCTACTGTCGAGCCTCGCATTATTTAAAAGTATCTGTTCTTGACTAGACGAAAGTAACGTGATTCATTTTTAGGGCCTCAAATAAAACGAAACAACTAGCAACTCATTGATATGACGTTTTCTAAATATATCGATGAAGCATCACAAATTTCAGATATAATTGAAAAATATCAAGAGTATCGAAATATTCTCAAAAATGTCGAATTTTCAAAGTAGACATATCTTAAATATTCTTGAAAGTTCTCAAATATCGAATTATCCGTTTAGTTCCTAAATAATTTCGAATTGCCTAAAGGAAGGAATGTCGAAATTTTGGTATAATTTCCAAAAAATCTGCAAATCCTCCAACTCAAAGCTAATCGCAGAACATCGGCATACAAAATTCAAATAAATTTGAAAATCTTTAACAATCTCGATTAATCCTAGAAATGTCGGAAAACTCAACAAATCTAGAATATAACGCAGAACAATCATAGACAATGCTATACGAGGCAAGTTAAGGCTATAAGCTCGACAAAACGATATGCAAAAAGTATGGAACGCTCAAATAGTATTGGATAATTTCTTAAATATCGAACAAACATATTCTTAGAATAGACTCTAAGATTCTTAAATAACATCGAACTGCACTCGAATAATCTCGAAACACCTCGAATAACCTGACCGTTTCTAAACAAAGAATCACCAACTAAGGCTCGAACATCAAACTCCAATAATCTCGAGAAATTTTAAAAAGGATCAAAAGATGAAATCCGAGACAATGGGTATGAAATCGGGAAGCGACGGAAATTTCCAAAATCGGGAGTACCCCGCCAAAAACAACCGAAAAAGACACCATCACTAATTGCGAAATTGCAACGCTAATTGACTGTAGAAACTGACTGGTTTGGCTCAAGTATCTGTTAATTCCCTTTCTAAATACCAAAGGCACTCTTAATGAAGGAAACATAAATTTGTTTTCAGTCACGGATAGATATTTTAACATCAAAATTGGTACTTCGCAATCTGCTTATCAGTATTGCTTGCTGATTTTTAGAAAGGTGATTTTCAAAAAATCAAATATCGCCCTCCTTACTGAAACCATTTTGAGCTGCTAACGAAACGATGGATACTCCTAACGTCCATCTTGCTAAGGTTTGTCAGGTCATTAAAGAGGGGCGCCCCTAGACACTTTAGTCTGTTTCGTGCCAGACGAAGGCAGGTGCAAATAAGTACTGTCTCTTCCTCCTCTTTGTCCTCGCAACTGTACAACAGTCGCCATTTGAGAAAAAACCAAGTCTACTCGCATGCCTGCGTATATGAGACAACCACACTTATCTGACTCCGCTGAAGTTAGATCAGCTATTACGATCTCGCCAAGTCCAACTTTGGCCAAACCTCCCGAGTTATTACGCATGAGGTGTTGCTTGACCCTCTTTCGTTCGTCAATTTACTAGCTTCTTCCTGAAGCACCAGTTTGAATCCAGTTTGCATAATGCAAGAGGCTTTTCAATATGCTTTCTGCTTTTTGAAATATGGCACCCATATGATATGTATCTTGAACTGATCTGTCATCTCGTTAAGAAATGAAAGGCAGTTCTGGACTACTTTCGACGTGATGAGGTGTGCTTTAATGGTAGTCTGACTGTCCCCATATAAGCGAATATTACAATTCGATATTCATTAAACTTCAACCAGTCCATGGACTTCCTTTATCGCAGTTACTTCAGCTTAAAAATGTTACAGTAGTGGGGGAGACAGAAGGAGAGGTTTAACATTAGTTCCTCGTAGAACACTTTTGCCCCGACTTTCCCATACCATTTTTAACCATCATTGAAGAAGTTTATAGCTCCTGGTTCTAAGACATGCTAATCGGTCTAAGGTCTTTGGGGCTGCAATATGAATGTTTTCCCGCCTTAGGTATAAATACAACCTTCACTTCCGTCCATTTGCTTTAAGGATTACCCCTAACTAGGAAATGGTTAGGTCCGTAGGTTGTTGAATATGCGTAGGAACAATCCCATCAGCTCCAAGCGACTTATATGGTTTAATACTATTTATCGCCCACAGGATTTTTTTTCTGTTAATCATTTTGCCTATAAGGGTACTAGTCCTATTACCTAGGTTCAGATTCGGAACAACCAGGAAAATGAGTTTCCAGCGATTCCACACTATTTTGCCACCGTATAGTTTCCAAGATCTGTTCTTGGCACTTCTCCCAGTCTACAGCGGCTCTTGTTTTCCTTGCTGTTCTGAAGAGTCTTTTGCATTTTTGACGTTTTTGTTGAAACCCCTTGGACCACCACAATGATCGAAACCCCTAGGTCTGGTAAGAGGACAAAAGCCCAGTATAGCTTAATTAAAGCGCCGGACAGCTCGTCCACTAAGCCATTGAGCTCTTGCGCAGTCTGGCGCAGTTTTGAATTACCCAGAATTGTTCTAAATGTATCTCAGTTGGTTTTCCTCCTATTTCTGTAGATTAAATTTTTTGAAGAAACCAAGTCCATTTGAAATTAAAGATAAAAATGATCAGAAAAGCGGTGGTTCTTCGACAATTTCCAGTTTAATAGATTAATCGTCAAAAAAATTAACTCACCTTGTTCATTTGTGTCCGTACTTATCCAGATCGTGTGATAAGAATTTGCATCACTCCCCAGGATGACCCCAAACTTATGCTTTCGAGTCTCCAAAATTAGCTTACCTAGAATGACTGGTAGAATATTCATTTCATCGTAAGCTACGTAAGCTGATATTAGCCAGACGTTCTGTTTATCGACCTCAATGCTGACAGCCTCTTCTCCACCTGCCCCTACTCCGACATCAAAGCCCTTCCCTGATAAAAAGTCGTTTGAGAGCCGTTCTTAAGACTCCATGGACGTTGACATCTCTGTGTCCATGGAGAGAGTTAGTGTCTGAAGCTGACCTCGGAGATTCCTGCTTGTCCGCGTCCTTCTTGTACACCTTGAGTGTGACTGCACTAAAACCATAGTTAATTAAATCTTTGTTTTTTTCCAGTGCAGTCAGTGACCCCCTGTTTAAAATAAAAAATGTGCGTTGGCAAATACGGGTCGCCAACTTGCAACAACTGGAGTATCACCTTCGGATCACTAGGCTCCGAAGGGCTGTACACCCTAGCTCTTTGTCCACAGGGATCTCCTTCCTATCAATAACAGCCAGGCTGGCTTCGGGCCATACCTCGCCAAGGTCCCTCCATTGCCACCATGTAAAGCAGCAGGGTCCTCTGATCTGCATAGGCAGTCAGTTTCACCTGATTCTTGTGCCAGCCCCCATCCCGACAAGCCGGAGCAGGTCCTGGATTTTCTTATAGGACTTTCAGGTGGATGGTGGCTAAGGCCCCTTCTACCTTCCTCCAATTGGCGAGCGTGATACTGCCATCCTCTTGGGATTGGTCAATGAGTGCCACAACCAGCTGATCCTGGATTACCTCATGAAAATGGTTCATACCGATAGCACGGAGCTTCATCCTCTTGGTGATCTTAGGACTTTCCCCCTGCTACTTAAATGTTATTTAGTTTGACTAGGGCCCTCCAGACCTTTCTCCTAGTATTATACGGTGGGCTTGAGGAACCAGCTTCCTTCGTGCTGTGGTTCCGCTTTTTTAGTCCAGGTTTAGTGACCCGAGTGGTGGGACCAGCCTTCCTTTGTTGTAGACTTAGAGTTTACGGCCAAACAGAACAAAAAAGTTTTATGTAATAATGAATTTACCATTTAGAGAAATTAGAATTAAAATGTTTTTGGTTTCTAATTTTTTTTAACAAAAAAGCTTTATGCTGGCAAACACGTAAGTTTTTTTTTAAATTTACGATGTTGAGGGAATACAAAAATTTGCTTTCAATATAAAAGTGTTAACAAAGCTTTTAGTCATACCTTCTATATATTAAAATTATTCTCCGTATTTTACCACCAACCAATTTCTTTATTTGATTAATACGAAGCGAAAGTAAAAGTGAACTCAGGTGGGAATTTAGCACGTCAAATACCTTTAATTTCTAAAAAGCATTATGATATATGATTGACAGTATAAGTTGTAGTCGCTTCCTATTTTTTTTTTACATGAACACATATAATCTAAATATAGAAATTGTACTATACAATATCACGTTTTAATCGTTTATTGATTGTTTACTTTTATAAACTAACAAGTTGACGTCATAGAAATTATATAGTGCATGATATGGAGTTATAAAAATCTAAAGTGACACCACAAATTAATTTTTATTCACCTCGTTGCTTTGCTCTCGTTGTACATTATAGAATAAAATTAAATCCAATATAAATACAGGGATATCATATTTATGCTATTTATAGAATTTCTATTTTTATAACGAAACATAATTTTATACCCTTAACCTAATTTCATTTTGAAATACGACAACAAACAGGCTAAAGTGTTTGTATTCATATATAGAGTTGAAGTGTATTTTTAGAAATCGATAAGAGGATCTCTAATTTAATATAATAAAAGTTTGAAATATAATTGCCACTTCAGAAGTGGTTTGAAAAATAGCGTTGCCCAAAATGAGATAAAGTGTTATGTTCGTATATTCATTATTTGGTTGCCGTTGGCTATTTTAATCAACAAACTCAAAATTTGATGATTTTGTACATTTAAACATATATAACAACATCGATCCGTCCGCATAGAGTGGTAACAAAGCATTTATACACAACAAAGCACAATAAAAGAAAATGTAGAGTATATAAATAAAATGCTTTTCCACAAAATTTTCATTTTAATTTATAATTTTTGCACCCTCCAATTTAGTTAAATTTTACTTCTCTCAGTGCGTAACTTGATTTTTACGATAATATACTATGAGTATGTATAATGTGTATACGAGGAGCAATTCCGTACGTACTGAGTTTATTACACCAAAAATAAAATGAAAAACTTTTAGGGAAAAAGTTGAAAATAGGAAAAATGTGTCTCGGTAACCTTGATGATTTTTTCTAAATCTACTAGATATATTCATGTTATAGATTTACGTGCAGGATTGTTACGTAGGGACGGTTTTGACTTATTTTGTCAAGTGAAAACACTAAAACTAATTTTATTTCCTAATTTAAAGGACATTGCAGGTTTCGCCTGCTCTAATTCAAACATAAACAAACAATTCTTGACATCTTAAGCACTAGTGCACTCTCTTCAAGCAACGATTCATTTCGGAATGAGGAAAATCTTCATTCAACAAGTGGCATATAAAACTTGCAGTAAAAATGGCAGAACCAGCCAAATTTAAGAACCTTATCATGTATAGATTAGTACCATTGTGATTTGGTTGCTCCCCAAGAAACTTGATGGCCTTAAAGTGGAGGCGCATATGTTATTGATTTTTTCTTTGGTCCCAGCCAACAATCAGTTTGATTGCGCCGAAAATCTCAGTGAGGTGATAACTATGCTTAATCATTGATTCAATCTTTTATAGTTTACTAACCATGACATTTATTTTGACAAATTAGTTAGACAAGTTAAATAATACAAGTTCTGTAGCACTTAGTGGTACCAGATTGGTATTAAAAATGCAGGAGTTGAGAAAATTTTCGAGGACGCCATCCCAATGATAAAATATAAAGGGCTGAAACCCCTTAAGGTGATCAGAACTTCGGTCTTAATTAATTCAACTCCCAAGTCAATCCCGTAATGAACCCTTTAAGTCAATCTTAAGCTTAACCTCCAGCTCAATTTACAGGGTAACCTCTATCTTAATCGCAATACAATCCTATATTGAATTACCAAATTAACGGCCAACCTGGCTATCAAATAAATCACCAAATCAAATTTCAAATCAACCCTTAACCTATGGTTAGGTTAGGTTAGGTTAGAGTGGCTGCTATCGCACACTTAGTCCAATAGTGGCCCATTGTGATACCAAAGGATCTTATCTCCTCTTTACGCCTGAAGCCATCCAGTGCTACTTATGTAACGTAAAATATCTCGCACTCCACAGTTCGCGAGTTCCGAAAGGCTGTCCATACCGTACACACCCAAGTATTTATGTCTTCTGTATGATAGTGCCGGACACGAGCATAGTAAGTGATCTAAAGTCTCTTCCTCCTCCTTGTCCATGCAACTTCTACAAGAGTCATTTGTCTGTAGACCCAGCCTTCTCGCGTCTTCCCCAAAAAGGCAGTGTCCTGTCAGTATCCCTAAGACCAATCCTAACTCTCGTCTTCCCAGGGATATTAGAGCCTTGGAGCGCCGAAGGCCAGTTTTGGCCAAACCTGTTTTGCTACCCTGCACGTGAGAGTGTTAGTCCATCTCTCATTTGTCAAGACGATTGTCTTTCAACTGAGCGCTAATTTGAGCGCTGCTATAGGCCTCCCCAGACCTGCCCTTTTCGTCTGCATCTAGAGAGTCGTACCGTACCTAGATAGTTCGTCCGCCCTGCAGTTCATCGTGAGTTTCGAGTGACCAGGGACCCAGATTATCTGGATAATGAAATACTCGCTCATCTCATAAGGAAATGATCGGCAATCCAGCGCTACCCGTGACCTTAGACAAACCGCCTCTAATGGCCTGACCGCCGCCTGACTGTCCACATTAATTGCGATATCCCTTACTGATACCACATTATTCTTAAACCATGTCACGACTTCCCCGATCGTTACCACTTCGGATTGGTATACGCTGCAGTAGTCAGGAAGACGAACAGAAATATTAACATTAAGCTTCACACAGAAGACTCCGGCTCCTACCTTACCATCTAGCTTAGAGCCGTCAGTGAAAAATTGCACTGCCTCATTTTCCTGTATTGATCCGTCCTTTCAAGATTCCCTTGAAGGACAGTTCATCTCTTAGTGATCCAACTATCGTCGAGTGCCCTACCTGCAGAAACTTCCACTGAGAGACAGCCGTAAGTCGCATTGCTACCTCGGCTGCCTTCTGCTTACTAAAACCTCTACTGGAATAAGGTGGAACATAACCTCCAAAGCGCAAGTAGGTGTTGTCCTAAGCGCCCCGCTTATAATCATGCAGGCCGTTCTTTGCACCCTTTCCATTCTACTCCCGTATGTTACCTTGTCCAGAGCTGGCCCACTCCGTACATAAGTACAGGTCTCACTACGGCAGTGTACAGCCAGTGTACCAGCTCCGGTTTCAAACCCCAACTCTTACATATAGCGTTCCTGCACGAGTAAATGGCTACAGTGGCCTTATTTACCCTCTCTAACGTGTTAGGCATCCAGCTGAGTATACTGTCCAAGATTATGCCCAAGAATCTTGCTCTATCAGAAAAAGTCAGTCTAGTGCCGTTTATCTTAGGCGGGCAAACTACCGTAATTTTATACTTCCTGGTAAAAAGTACCAGCTCTGTCTTGGATGGGTTGATCGGGCCCATTTGGTAACGATCGATAGTGCATTCTGCATAACATCTCTAATCGTGTCCAAATATTGACCTGATACCGCTATCGCTACATCATCTGCATACCCTACAACCAATACCCCCTCTCTCTCCAGTTCCAACATCAATTCGTTAATCACTATACTCCAGAGAGAAGGGGACATTACACCTCCCTGCGGGGTTCCTATAACCACCCACCTTCTAATTGTGGACTCCCCCAGTTCTGAGGTAATAACCCTGCTTAACCGCATATCATTAATCAACCTACTTATAGAGTAATCCACCTTCAAAGCTGACAATCCCTCCATGATCGCCTCCGTCTTTACGTTATTAAGGTACCTTCAATATCGAGGAATGAGACTATACAGAACTCCTTCGAGTAAATTGACTTCTCAATTGTGCGTACCAAAGCGTGCAAGGCTGTGTCCACCGACCTCCCTTTACAGTACGCATGCTGTGACATTGCCCAATTGCTGGGTTCAATTTTTGATCGTATAAATACATCCACCATCCTTTCCAATGTTTTCAGCAGAAAGGATGATAGAGTTATAGGCCTCAGGTCCTTCGGGTAAGCATGCGAGCTTTTCCCCGCTTTCGGAACGAAGACCACCTTGACCTCCATCCATTTCCTAGGAATATAGACAAATTTCAGACATCCTCTGAAGATCATCTCCAGCCAGGGAAAGATGACCGCCAAGTTCCTCTGAATCTCCGCTGGTATAATCCTATCTGGGCCAGCCGATTTATAAGGCTTAACCCCGTTCATTGCCCACGCGATCCGTTCCCTATCCACGATGCTCTCCATTTCTATTGAAGGTATTTTTCGATGAGCCCCCGGCTCCGTCGAGTCATCGGGGCTTCCCGGAAAGTGCGTATTTATTAGAAGCTTTAGAGATTTCATACTAAAAGCTATCCATAACCCATACGGCCTAATTAAATAACTAGGACTGGTTGGGTTGGTAGAAAGAATCTTCCTAAGGCGGGAAGTCTCAGATACCTCTTCCATTTTACCACAGAAAAGTTTCTAGGACCCCCTTTGTGCCTTCCTGAACTCACTTTTATAATTCCTCAGGTTCTCCTTATATGAGTCCCAATGCTGAGCTTCCCTGGTATTCTTGGCCCTATTAAATGCTACCCTACGAGCCTTCCGATAGGTCCTCAACCCAGTGGATTACCATGTCGGCTTCTGTTTCCCCCTAGGTTTTATCAGGGGGCACGCAGCATTAAATGAAAGATTGCTTGCCTTTGGGACAATATCAACCATGCAATCCAGTTCTTCTACCGTCGCCGGAAGTTCTGGAACCTCCAACGGCAATACCTTCTCTAACACCTTCCAATATTTGTTCCAGTTTGTCCTTCTAGGATTTCTGAAGGCTTTCCGGGTAACAGGGTTGACGTTGGGGTCTCATTCTCCACTCTCCATCTCCTGATCATATGAAAAATAGTATCTGACGCAAATGTCACATCCAAGACCTCCTGTCGATTCCTAACAATAAATGTTGGCTCTCGCCCAATATTGCAAACTAAAAGGTTAGTATTTAATAAGTATTCAAAAAATAACTCACACCTTTCATTAATGTCTGTGCTTCCTCAGATTGTGTGATGCGCGTTTGCATCACATCCAAGTGTGACACCTACCTTTCTTTGACCTGCTTCGCGGATCAGTTTCCTCAGGTTATCCGGACTACTAAACCTCCATCTCCCGATCCATATAGGCTGACGCTAGCCATAATTTTTCACAGCCACCCTCAACGCTCGCGCGGTAACATCCCCACTACTAAACTGAGGAAGAAGAAAAATATTCAAATTATTTTTCGCCAAAACACACGATCTGATCTTCTCAGAATTGCCTGAGTCTAATTATTTATACCCTTTCGTTCTGAGGTCACAGATCCAGTTATTGTTAATCCAAGGTTCTTGGATTAGCACCAAGTCCTCATCTGACTTTGTCAGTCTGAGAACGAGAGCTGCCGAGGTAGCCTACGTGTGATGCAGATTTATTTGTACAATGTTAACCATTGTGACCTTCCTTATTCCTCTCTTCCTCTACTTCCCGTATCGGAAATGTAACCACAGGACAACCGCCGCTATCTGTCGTTTCGCCGCCCATCTTCTCTTTTGATCCTTTTATGTGGTCGCCGTTGCCATGCCCCTCTCGCGGAGACTTCAACAGGTTTTCCCCATCAGAGTCCAGAGAAAGGGCGCAGGCTTGAACAACCATCATTTCGGCATCCGTATCCCTCTCTGGTAGATCAACACCTTCCTTCCCGATGTTTACCACAGGCTGGTTTCCCACTTGCGTGTCCACCTCATCCTTCTTATACACATTGAGAATGATCGACCCGAATCCGAAGCTGATCACGCCTTTTGTTTCTGCGAGGAGAGTTAGGGACTTCCTGTTTAACAGCATAACAGTCAACCTATAGCCCCCTTTGGCCTCCTCTTGTTTAAAAATCTTCCAGTTCTTTGAAGGAAGATGTGGGTTACTGGCCTGGATGATCTCGGTGTGCTCAGAATTTCTTCCTAACTGACCACCTCCAGCTTTGCGCCCTGCCATACCTCGCCTACTTTGGCCAATGCCATTCTGTACAGATCCACCGATCTTTTATCTGAGCACGCAGTCAACTTAACGCTCCCCTGATATCACCCCGCATCCCTACAGGACGGTGGGGGTCCCGGATTGTCTCTCAGGATTTCCAAAAATAAAGAGTTCAGTTCGTTGTAAACCAACTTCAATTTTTCAGCCGTAATGCTCCCGTCTTCCTAACCCCTGTCAATGACGGCTAACATCAAGGCATGCTCCTTCAAGATTTCGCTGAACAGCTTCATCTTTTGGTAATTGTGGTCTCCTGTGGTCACCTTGGATCGTTTAGCGTCGCCCGGTACTTCCTCATCAAGTAACCTCATTCTTTTCGAACCAAGATCCTTATTCAAAGTGCCGCTGCCGACAACTTTCCTCGCCCATGCCACAGATTCTTTTTGTTCTGCTGTTAACTACCCCTCTGGGGTCGCAGTCAGCCTTTCCAAAATTCTGTGCGCTGACTGTTTTTCACGATATCGTCGCTTCCCTGGAAGAACCTGTTCCAATCCTCTGCTTTGGCTCCGATTCCGCCTCTACCTGGCTTTAATGTCACGGTATTGTTCCCCCCCGCCGCTAAGGAGGGATCCCTACCTTTAAGGTTCAAGCTACTCCCTTCCTTGTTGCTTCCCGGTTTTTGAAGGGTACCGGCCTCTATTTCTTTTATTTTTGTATTGTTCATGCTATTCCCACGAGTATCGGAGAAACAAGGGTGCACCTGTGCAGAGATTCGTATACACAGGAAGGCTAAATACAACTGGAGGTCGCCAGGTATCCAGAGGGCTCCGTTAGCGATTGGGCTTAGTTAAATGGGCCCCCAGCCTAGTTGATTATCTGCACGGGTCGCTTCAGCACCCCGGCATCCCAGCACCCCTTCCCTCCGTTCCACATTCTCTCTCTCTCATTCACCTATTCACATGGAGAGCCCAATCAAATGGGATCGATTTCATTCCTAGGATCATCCGTTTATAGGGTGCGTACACCAGTCATCACCCTCGGAGACTCCGGAGGTGCAGAGAGGACGTGACGCACAGTCCACCGTGGTTATTGGTCGATGGTTTTCTGGTGCCATCCGTTCGCCTTTTCATGCTGTGCATCATAGGCACTAAGAATTTAATAAACTCAGGTTAACCATTCCCCCGTTCCCTGAGACGAAATTGGGTTCATTTTAAAGGTAAATGAATAGGAGTTATAAAATAATTATAAAAATGGTACCATCTATCACTTCGTCCTTTTCAAAATGTCCGCCAAAATGTTCGGTGTTTATTTTATTTATTAATTTTTTTTTTTTTTTTTACTTTTTCCTTATTAAGTTCTATTAGACATACTAAAAATTCAGCGCAACTTCTTAATTCGTTTTCTTGCAAAATACATTTAAGTATGGCAATCTGCAAATTTTTTGTATCTCAAAATGAAATTTAAACGAAAAGTTATTAATAGAAATATTTAAATTCAAAATAAATGAAAATATTTGAAAATATTTACAACTACAATTTAAATTTTACGTAATCTACACCCTGTTAAAGTTAGCCAAAAGTTTCCAGCCGAATATGAAAAGTCGATAATGCAGATTATGTTATTGACATTCCAGCCGAAAATAAATCAGCCTTTAGAGTGTTATGTCTGGAGATGGATTGTTGGAAATTTAGTTCAAGTTTCCCGTAGGAAATCTCGGAAAATTCGATTTTCCGATTTCGGAAAATTTTCTAATAAATTTTGGTAAATCGAATTTTCCGGGATTTCCCACAGGAAACTTGAACTGAATTTTTTTCCTGCAATAGCTATTGAGAAATCACAACAATTTAATCCATCTCCAGACATAACACTCTAGAGGCTGGATTTATACAAATTTTGTGAAAAATCTTGAAAAATCGAATTTTCTGAGATTTTCTATGGGAACCTTGAACTGAATTTTTTGCCTGCGATAGCTATTGACAAGGCACATCAATGCAGTTCATCCCCAAACATAACGCTCTGGAGGCTGATTTTATACAAATTTTGGAAAATCGAATTTTCCGAGATTTCCCACAGGAAACTTAAACTGAATTTTTTTTCTGCGATAGCTATTAGCAAATCACATCAATGCAATACATCTCCAGACATAACACTCTAGAGGCTGATTTTATACAAATTTTCTAATAATTTTTGGAAAATCGAATTTTCCGAGATGGAAATGGAATCCGGTTGATTTTATACAAAATTTCTAATGATTTTTGGAAAATCGAATTTTTTGAGATTTTCCACGGAAAATTTGAACTGAATTTTTTTTCCTGCGATACATATTGATAATTCACATTAACGCCATCCATCTCCAGACATAACACTCTAGAGGCTGATTTTATACAAATTTTGTAAAAAATTTTGAAAAATCGAATTTTCCGAGATTTCCCACGGGAAACTTGAACTGAATTTTTTTCTTGTGATAGCTATTGATAAGTCACATCGATGCAATCCATCAGCAGACATAACACTCTAGAGGCTGATTTATTTTCGGCTGGAAGTCAATAACATAATCTGCATTATCGACTTTTCACTTTCGGCTGGAAACTTTCGGCTAATCTTAACAGGGTGCTTTTGAAGAAATGACTGGTGGTTTGGATCTTTTTTGGTATTATATTCAGCATCAGAAAAAATTCAAAAATCATGTCAGTCTTATAGATTTTTGCCTATTTGAATAATTCTTCCACATTCGATTAGATACTATCGCATTTGTTGGTGAGGCTTGCCCAATGGTTTTTCTTTGTTTAAACGGTTACTTTATAAGATTGGCTGAATAAAACGTATTTTACAAGAAAAAGATGGAAGATGTTGCGCTGTTTCTTTAGTGTGTCTAATAGAATTAAATTAGGAAAAAGAAAAAAGACAAAAAAAAATGTACGCTGGAGAAAATTGACAAGGGACAGTTCGGCGGCCACATTGAAAAATACGAAATGAAAGCACTTTTATAATATTATTTTATAATTGCAATGCATTTGTCCTTAAAATGATCCTATTTTATAATTTTGTGTCAACAATTCAGTTGATTATTACTTAAGGTGTAAGAAGTTATTTTCAATTATGAATTAAAAAAATTTTTGCTTTATACAAATTTTGTAAATAAGAAAGTAAATTAGAAGCATATTCGCAAAATATTTGACGGTTGTCTAAGAGACTGAGCAAGTGTGTAGCTGAATATATTTAAAGCCGCTTTAAATCAGAATCAGTGATATTTCAAACATAACAAAGAACAAAATATCCCTTCAAAACAATAATATCAAATAACATTAAGATCAATGAAGTCAAGCATCTCCATTATTATTATGTGCATGGCATGTTTTTTTTATCTATAGAATCGACAAAATACATAAATTCATCGAAAATTGTTTTTCTGCTACATTTTTTTGAAAAGTACTCGTACATCATCTCATTTCAGCATATAAAACACTAAAATAAAAAGTCAAATGTTATATAAAAATGACTTGATACACAACATGCCTCTTTCATGTTTAAAACATTCATTCATTGTTTTTGATAGGCTAAATAGTCGACAAAAAAAAAGAAACTGTAAAATTGTTATTTCTAAAAAATTTGTCAACAAATTCAAACAGAATGGTAAAACAAGAAAAAAAAAGTTTTGAAAATCCAGCTTGATGTTGTTTTGCAATAAGAGGAGCTGAAATTTTATTTTTATTCCATTTAACATATTTACAAACGTAGGAGATATACGGAATAAACAGATGTGATTGTTGAAGTGAATAATCGGGTAAAATAAGTAGATATTTTCAAGATGTTTACTTTTTTTTGTATAGGAAAATGCGAAATTTGTGTTTTTTTTATAAAAAGGATAAACATTTTTTGAATTGTAAATGAAGATAATATTTAAATAATAAAATAATACGATGGATGAGCTTTCATATCTATCAAGTACAAACACACACATATACATATTATATTCACTCACCACAAACATACGATTTTATTCTTATAACAATAAATAGATCATAAAATTATGTTGCAATAAATCTATGTCAAATCATGTACCATTTTCTGTCTCTCATCATAATAATTTGCAATACAAAAAAATGTATGGAATTTTTTTAGTTTTTTTGTGAAATGAGATGAAAAAATAGAAAGAATATGTTATGAGTGAGTTTGTGTAGCATCACAGTCAAATGGGAATAAATTATAAAGTAAATATATGAGTACGTTTGAGACGAGAGTATTTTGCTGTGTAATATGGTTGTGCTATTTATTAACATTACTTAAAGCAAGAAATTTTCTTATCCATTATACAATATGCAATATATGAATTTATAAAACCAGACGGTTAGATGCTTTTAAAGTAAAGCTCGAAACAAACTGTTATTATTAAAAATTATGATACAAGGATTTTTACTATCTGGTTTACTTTTTTTTTAACATAAAAGTGTCTGGAATGCTTTTATTTCATCGTTTACATCATACTCTAAGGGTGGTACGAAATCATCAATAAAATTATTGCAAATAAATTAATAGGACTTAATGCTGCATTATGTTTTTATTGGTTTTGGATGGAAATAGTTGTTATATCCTCTGTGAGCCAGTTAGGCCGAGTGAAAATGCAGCCAATTTGATATCGGATGATCCGCTATTTAAAAACTACGTCCTTGAATCGAATCAGTTCACGATTATGGTGTGCAATTAGCTATACAGGATTCAAACATGAATAATTTTTCGGTCGCCTACAAACTAAACGGTATTTGTTCAGTAATGGCCATTGTAGGGATATAAATAGTGTCATTTGGTTTAATTTAAATAAAAGTCCAAGAACTGGATAATTTATTTTAGTCCTTTATTTCGATTCCAGAGATGGATTATACACATCCTCTTTTCTCCTCTGCTTTCTACCAAAACTAAAAACAAAGATATTGCTTTCTTGGACTTTTAAAACAAATTATTTTAATATTACACCGTGGGTTCAAAGGTTTGGTCCAACAGCCAATAAGTGGTGCGATGGTTGTGGCTGGTATGTCGCTTCTGTGAATTGTTGCTTGTATTCTAATTGAAATCGTTTTTAAAATTGCGAAAATAGTTGTGTTAATTGTTGCCATTAAGTAGGCCGCTTGGATCGCAACACACTAATATTTGATTCGACGCATGTATTTACCGCTTTGTCAATAATAAAATGATCTGGAGTTAACAGTGACAGTTCAAGATAATCTGATAATAATTCACACAAAGGACATGAATTAATTATCCTATTAATATGCACCGTGAAGAAATTCTATTGTTCTAATAAGCGAAATGACTGCGGCAAATACCACTAACAATAGAATATGATATTTGCAAATGATGTGCCTGCTTGCATTTAAATTGCATGGTCATTATTTCATTTTATTTCTTTAACATATTTAACAGAAAATTGGATTTTTATAGGAAATCACTTTTTGATACATTTAAAAAATTCTGGGTCAAAACTGTATACTCTGGTGCCACGAATCGATTAGCATGGCCTATACCAATAATAACAAGTTTTAACATTTGCAAATATTGGGACAATTTGTGTTTAAATCTCCAATAATACTACAGATATCATAGAAAAAGTTGGTTTTTATATGAAATCATCTTTTGAGACATTTCAAAAATTCTGGGCCAAAACTGTATACTCTGGTGCCACATTTTGATTGATACAGCCTTCACCAATAATAGTAAATTTTGATATTAGCAAATATAGGGGCAATTTGCGCTTAAATCGTCTGGACAATAATACAGATTTCAAAGAAAATTTTGGTTTTCATATGAAATCACCTTTTGAAACATTGCAAAAATTCTGGGCCAAAACTGTATACTCTGGTGCCATGTTTCGATTAATATGGCCTACGCCAATAACAATAAGTTTTGATATTTGCAAATATTGGGACAATTTTTGTTTAAATCTCCTAGATATTACTACAGACTTCAAAGAAAATTTTGGTTTTTTTAGGAAATCACCTTTTGAGACATTTCAAAAATTCTGGTTTAAAACTGTATACTCTGGTGCCATGTTTCGATTAATATGGCCTACACCAATATTAATTATTTTTGATACTTGCAAATATTGCCGCGACTTGTGTTTAAATCTCCTAGACATTACTACAGACTTCAAAGAAAATATTCGTTTTTATATGAAATCACCTTTTGAGACACTGCAAAAATTCTGGCCCAAAACTGTATAATCTAATGCCATGTTTCGATTATTATGGCCTACACTAATATTAATAAGTTTTGATATTTGCAAATATTGCGAAAGTTTGTGTTTAAATCTCCTAGACATTACTACAGATTTCATAGAAAAAGTTAGTTTTTATATGAAATCATCTTTTGAGACATTTAAACAATTCTGGCCCAAAACTGTATACTCTGGTACCACATTTCGATGGCTACAGCCTTTACTAATAATAGTAAATTTTGACATTTGCAAATATTGCAGCAATTTGCGTTAAATCGTCTGGACAACCATACAGATTTCAAAGAAAATTTCGGTTTTTATATAAAATCACCTTTTGAGACATTTCAAAAATTCTGACCCAAAACTGTATACTCTGGTGCCATGCTTCGATTAATATGGCCTACACTAATATTAATCAATTTTGATATTTGCAAATATTGTAGCAATTTGTGTTTTAATCTCCTAGACATTACTACAGACTTCAAAGAAAATTTCGGTTTTTTTAGGAAATCACCTTTTGAGACATTTCAAAAATTCTGGCCCAAAACTGTATACTCTGGTGCCATGTTTCGATTAATATGGCTTACACCAATATTAATTATTTTTGATATTTGCAAATATTGCCGCAACTTGTGTTTAAATCTCCTAGACATTACTACAGACTTCAAAGAAAATTTTCGTTTGTATATAAAATCACCTTTTGAGACATTTCAAAAATTCTGGGCCAAAACTGTATACTCTGGTACCACATTTTAATTGACACAACCACCCATAATATTAAATTTTGGCATTTTCAAATATTGGGGCAATTTGCGTTTAAATCGTCTGGACAATAATACAGATTTCAAAGAAAATTTTCGTTTTTATATAAAATCACCTTTTGAGACATTTCAAAAATTCTGGGCCAAAACTGTATACACTGGTGCCACGTTCCGATTATTATGGCCTACGTTAATAATAATAAGTTTTGATATTAAAAATCATTGGGACAATTTGTGTTTAAATCTCCTAGACATTACAACAGACTTCAAAGAAAATTTTGGTTTTTTTAGGAAATCACCTTTTGAGATATTTCAAAAATTCTGGCCTAAAACTGTATACTCTGGTGCCATGTTTCGATTAATATGGCTTACACCAATATTAATCAATTTTGATATTTGCAAATATTGCAGCAATTTGTGTTTAAATCTCCTAGACATTACTACAGACTTCAAAGAAAATTTTGGTTTTTATATAAAATCACCTTTTGAGACATTTCAAAAATTTTGGGCCAAAACTGTATACTCTCGTGCCATGTTTCGATTAATATGGCCTACACCAATATTAATAAATTTTGATATTTGCAAATATTGCAGCAATTTGTGTTTAAATCTCCTAGACATTACTACAGACTTCAAAGAAAATTTCGGTTTTTTTATAAAATCACCTTTTGAGACATTTCAAAAATTCTGGGCCAAAACTGTATACTCTGGTACCACAATTTGATTGACACAGCCTTAACCAATATTAATAAATTTTGACATTTGAAAATATTGGGGCAATTTGCGTTTAAATCGTCTGGACAATAATACAGATTTCAAAGAAAATTTTCGTTTTTATTTAAAATCACCTTTTGAGACATTTCAGGAATTCTGGCCCAAAACTGTAAACTCTGGTGCCATGTTTTGATTAATATGGCTTACACCGATATTAATCAGTTTTGATATTTGCAAATATTGCAGCAATTTGTGTTTAAATCTCCTAGACATTACTACAGACTTCGAAGAAAATTTTGGTTTTTTTAGGAAATCACCTTTTGAGACATTTCAAAAATTCTGGGCCAAAACTGTATACTCTGGTACCACATTTCGATTGGCACAGCTTTTACCAATAATATTAAATTTTGACATTTGCAAATATTGCAGCAATTTGCGTTTAAATCGTCTGGACAATAATACAGATTTCAAAGAAAATTTTCGTTTTTATATAAAATCACCTTTTGAGACATTTCAAAAATTCTGGCCCAAAACTGTATACTCTGGTGCCATGTTTCGATTAATATGGCCTACACCAATATTAATAAATTTTGATATTTGCAAATATTGCATCAATTTGTGTTTAAATCTCCTAGACATTACTACAGACTTCAAAGAAAATTTTCGTTTTTATATAAATTTACCTTTTGAGACATTTCAAAAATTCTGGGTCAAAACTGTATACTCTGGTGCCATGTTTTGATTATTATGGCCTACACCAATATTAATTATTTTTGGTATTTGCAAATATTGCCGCAACTTGTTTTTAAATCTCCTAGACATTACTATAGACTTCAAGGAAAATTTTCGTTTTTATATAAAATCACCTTTTGAGAAATTACAAAAATTCTGGGCCAAAACTGTATACTCTGGTGCCATGTTTCGATTATTATGGCCTACACTAATATTAATAAATTTTGATATTTGCAAATATTGCGAAAGTTTGTGTTTAAATCTCCTAGATATGACTTCAGATTTCAAAGAAAATTTTGGTTTTTATAGGAAATCACCTTTTGAGATATTTCAAAAATTCTGGGCCAAAACTGTATACTCTGGTACCACATTTTGATTGACACAGCCTTCACCAATAATAGTAAATTTTGATATTTGCAAATATTGGGGCAATTTGCGCTTAAATCGTCTGGACAATAATACAGATTTCAAGGAAAACTTTGGTTTTCATATGAAATCACCTTTTGAGAAATTACAAAAATTCTGGGCCAAAACTGTATACTCTGGTGCCATGTTTCGATTATTATGGCCTACACTAATATTAATAAATTTTGATATTTGCAAATATTGCGAAAGTTTGTGTTTAAATCTCCTAGAGATGACTTCAGATTTCAAAGAAAATTTTGGTTTTTATAGGAAATCACCTTTTGAGATATTTCAAAAATTCTGGGCCAAAACTGTATACTCTGGTACCACATTTTGATTGACACAGCCTTCACCAATAATAGTAAATTTTGATATTTGCAAATATTGGGGCAATTTGCGTTTAAATCGTCTGGACAATAATACAGATTTCAAAGAAAATTTTGGTTTTCATATGAAATCACCTTTTGAGACATTGCAAAAATTCTGGGCCAAAACTGTATACTCTGGTGCCATGTTTCGATTATTATGACCTACACTAATATTAAAAAAATTTGATATTTGCAAATATTTTGACAGTTTGTGTTTAAATCTCTTTGATATGACTTCCGATTCAAAAGAAAATTTTGGTTTTTATAGGAAATCACCTTTTGAGATATTTCAAAAATTCTAGGCCTAAACTGTATACTCTGGTACCACATTTTGATTAACACAGCCTTCACCAATAATGGTTAATTTTGATATTTGCAAATATTGGGGCAATTTGCGCTTAAATCGTCTGGACAATAATACAGATTTCAAGGAAAACTTTGGTTTTCATATGAAATCACCTTTTGAGAAATTACAAAAATTCTGGGCCAAAACTGTATACTCTGGTGCCATGTTTCGATTATTATGGCCTACACTAATATTAATAAATTTTGATATTTGCAAATATTGCGAAAGTTTGTGTTTAAATCTCCTAGATATGACTTCAGATTTCAAAGAAAATTTTGGTTTTTATAGGAAATCACCTTTTGAGATATTTCAAAAATTCTGGGCCAAAACTGTATACTCTGGTACCACATTTTGATTGACACAGCCTTCACCAATAATAGTAAATTTTGATATTTGCAAATATTGGGGCAATTTGCGCTTAAATCGTCTGGACAATAATACAGATTTCAAGGAAAACTTTGGTTTTCATATGAAATCACCTTTTGAAAAATTACAAAAATTCTGGGCCAAAACTGTATACTCTGGTGCCATGTTTCGATTATTATGGCCTACACTAATATTAATAAATTTTGATATTTGCAAATATTGCGAAAGTTTGTGTTTAAATCTCCTAGATATGACTTCAGATTTCAAAGAAAATTTTGGTTTTTATAGGAAATCACCTTTTGAGATATTTCAAAAATTCTGGGCCAAAACTGTATACTCTGGTACCACATTTTGATTGACACAGCCTTCACCAATAATAGTAAATTTTGATATTTGCAAATATTGGGGCAATTTGCGCTTAAATCGTCTGGACAATAATACAGATTTCAAGGAAAACTTTGGTTTTCATATGAAATCACCTTTTGAGACATTGCAAAAATTCTGGGCCAAAACTGTATACTCTGGTGCCATGTTTCGATTATTATGGCCTACATTAATATTAATAAATTTTGATATTTGCAAATATTGCGAAAGTTTGTGTTTAAATCTCCTAGATATGACTTCAGATTTCAAAGAAAATTTTGGTTTTTATAGGAAATCACCTTTTGAGATATTTCAAAAATTCTGGGCCAAAACTGTATACTCTGGTACCACATTTTGATTGACACAGCCTTCACCAATAATAGTAAATTTTGATATTTGCAAATATTGGGGCAATTTGCGCTTAAATCGTCTGGACAATAATACAGATTTCAAGGAAAACTTTGGTTTTCATATGAAATCACCTTTTGAGACATTGCAAAAATTCTGGGCCAAAACTGTATACTCTGGTGCCATGTTTCGATTATTATGACCTACACTAATATTAAAAAATTTTGATATTTGCAAATATTTTGACAGTTTGTGTTTAAATCTCTTTGATATGACTTCAGATTTCAAAGAAAATTTTGGTTTTTATAGGAAATCACCTTTTGAGATATTTCAAAAATTCTGGGCCAAAACTGTATACTCTGGTACCACATTTTGATTGACACAGCCTTCACCAATAATAGTAAATTTTGATATTTGCAAATATTGGGGCAATTTGCGCTTAAATCGTCTGGACAATAATACAGATTTCAAGGAAAACTTTGGTTTTCATATGAAATCACCTTTTGAGACATTGCAAAAATTCTGGGCCAAAACTGTATACTCTGGTGCCATGTTTCGATTATTATGGCCTTCACTAATATTAATAAATTTTGATATTTGCAAATATTGCGAAAGTTTGTGTTTAAATCTCCTAGATATGACTTCAGATTTCAAAGAAAATTTTGGTTTTTATAGGAAATCACCTTTTGAGATATTTCAAAAATTCTGGCCCAAAACTGTATACTCTGGTGCCATGTTTCGATAATTATGGCCTACACTAATAATAGTAAATTTTGATATTTGCAAATATTGGGGCAATTTGTATTTAAATCTCCTAGACATTACTACAGACTTAAAAGAAAATTTTGGTTTTTCTAGGAAATCACCTTTTGAGACATTTAAAAAATTCTGGGCCAAAACTGTATACTCTGGTATCATAGTTCGATTGACACAGCCCTAACTAATAATATTTAATTTTGACATTTGCAAATATTGGGGCAATTTGCGTTTAAATCGTCTGGACAATAATACAGATCTCAAAGAAATTTTTGGTTTTCATATGAAATCACCTTTTGAGACATTGCAAAAATTCTGGCTCAAAACTGTATACTCTGGTGCCATGTTTCCATTAATATGGCTGACACCAATATTAGTAAATTTTGACATTTGCAAATATTCCGGCAATTTGTGTTTAAATCTCCTAGACATTACTACAGACTTCAAAGAAAATTTTGGTTTTTTTAGGAAATCACCTTTTGAGATATTTCAAAAATTCTGGTTCAAATCTGTACGCTCTAGTGCCATGTTTCGATTAAAATGGCCTACACCAATATTATTCAATTTTGATATTTGCAAGTATTGCAGCAATTTGTGTTTAAATCTCCTAGACATTACTACAGACTTCAATGAAAATTTGGGTTTATACTGGAAATCACCTTTTGAGACATTGCAAAAATTCTGGTCCAAAACTGTATACTCTGGTGCCATGTTTCGTTTAATATGGCCTAATCCAATATTAATAAATTTTGATATTTTCAAATATTGCAGCAATTTGTGTTTAAATCTCCTAGACATTACTACAGACTTCAAAGAAAATTTTGGTTTTTATATGAAATTACCTTTTGAGACATTTCAAAAATTCCGGTCTAAAACTGTATAGTCTGGTGCCACGTTTCGATTAACATGGCATATACCAATTTCAATAAGTTTTGACATTTTAAAATATTCTGGCAGTTTGTGGTTAAATCTCCTAAACATTACTACAGATTTCATAGAAAAATTTGGTTTTTATAGGAAATCATTTTTTGCTACATTTCAAAAATTCTGGGCCAAATCTATATAATCTGGTGCCACATTTCGAATAACATGGCCTATACCAATAATAATAAGTTTTGACATTCGAAAATATTGGACAAATTTGTGTTTTAATCGCATTTACATTACTACATAGAAAAGATTTCATTAGAAAAATTTGGTAATAATAGGAAATCACTTTTTGATACATTTAAAAAATTTTGGGCCTAAACTTAATAACCTGGTACCGTGTTTCGATGATTATGGCCCTCGCTAATAATAATAAGTTTTGACTTTTCTAAATATTGGGGCAATTTGTGGTTAAATCGCCTGGGCATTACTACAGATTTCATACAAAAATTTTTGTTTTTATAGGAACCCATTTTTTTTGGTAAATTTTAAAAATTCTGGGCTAAACCGGTATACTCTGGTGCCAGATTTCGATTAATGTGGTCGACGCCAATAATAATATTATTTAATATTTGCAAATAGTGTTACAACTTGTTCTTGGCGAAAATTTGTTTCTCAAACGTTTCTGAAGCACAAGACATTTGCCCTTAAGGTCTGTCTCTATGTAAGTTCGGCTCTGGAAAAATTTTACCTAACCCTTGCTTCAAAATAACATTAAAAATACAAAATCAAAGATGTTTCTGGGTTGTGAAGAAATTACAATATATTCGAAAGTAAACAGGAGGGTTAAAATAATGAACAGCTATCCAAAAACGCAAAGGTTAAGATTTCTCCCCAAATCCCCAAAAATTAAACGTTGTCGAAAATTTTATATAACTCTGGCAATAAAGTTGTTAACTTTTATGATATTTTGCTATATTGCAAAATATGTAAATTTCCTGTTCTAAAATCTAAAATTGTAGTATCTTCCGTCGAAAATGAATAAGATTATTTTTTATAGTTCCGCATCATAAACAAATAGTTTTTACATAATTAACAAGTAAATGCTTTACAAATTACCATTTTTTATTTAAATTATTTTTGACGCACAATGGAAATGCTTGACTAATGGCGCATTTTCATTCTTTGTATAGTCTAATTATAATGGGGCGAGAGCATATAGAGATTATAATTTACAATGAAAATTAATTCCAGACGATAAAGCTGAATCAACAAAAAAAAAAAAAAAAAGTAAAATCATTAATTTGCTTAGAACCTATATAGAGTATAATACCCAGGAGAGCCCCAATCATCAAAACAAAAAAATTCGTATCGCGTACAAATCTTTCACACTTACAAACACAAACAAACAAAACATCTACATTAGCAAATTTAAATCACGTCTTATCTTTTATACTGCAAACCAACAAAAAAAAAAAAAAAAAAAAAAGAAGCAAAATTTGAAAGATTTTCTTTAATCGAGTAGATACATAACCTTTCCAGAGAATAATCCTGAACGAGCGTACATACACACACTTAGCAAATGAGATAAACTGCTTACCAAATAAAACTCAATATTTGGGATGGTGTTAGACATATTTCGTCCCATGGAGTAGACTCAAGGAAAATTACTTTGTCTTTCTTTATTTACCTGAATTTTCTTTTGAAAATAATTTATCTCCGTTATTAATTTTCTTTATACCATATACAAGTAATATACGCAGTCGTTTATATTTAAAAGTATATTAGATTTCTTATTTAGTGTTTTTAGAAGCTTTATATAAATATAAAGAATACGATTTTGACTTTAATTTTAAAGATAAGAATGATTAAGTGCAGGAATTGTGTTTTTCGAATTATTTCTTTTGTTCTATTTATACGTGTTTGTGGATGGAAGATCATTATTTTGTACTGGGGATTGGAAAAAATTGTGAAGGAGATGGGGTTTTCCGAATTTCTTTTGGCTGGGTAATTCTCTATCGATTGTATAGAACAATAATAAAGAGAAAAAAATTACGATTTAAGAATAAACTATGACATGTTTAGCTAGCTTATTGAGCATCATCAAGATAAAAAGTTCAGAAAAACGTCGTTTTGGATCATTGGCGTTGTTTAAGCTCTTCTTGTGTAACAATTATTAAAAAATCCCGAAAAGTTACCATTCTGGATTATTATTAAGAGTATTACTAAAATTTTGGTAGCACAGATAAAGACGAATTTAATCAATACATTTATTTTGGTTAAATTACAAACCTCAACTTATTTTTGGTTTAGAAATGAGTTTTTTTTTCTGGGATACAAACCCAAATATAAAGTTTTGTATACGAGACTATCAGATGCCACTTTGAAGATATGAATTTTTATAACATTAAGTGCAAACAAAGTAGAAGTCTAAAAGAAAACCAACAATAATAGCTTCAAGTTATACATTAAATAAATAAATAAATAATAATCAAATATCCTTTTATCCCTTCTCCTAGTAGATCGGTATATCGAAAAAAGCTTTACACTTTTTGGTATATGAATAAATCGTTTCAATTTTATTTATCTGTAAAATCTAACATTTCATTTCCATCTTCTATTATACTTAAAGGTGATGTAATTTAAAGGAATATAAGTACTTGTGTAACCATGTACATATATACAGTAAACGAGTATATGAAAATAAAATGATGTGCCGAAATGAATGTGGTATTTTGACATTCTCAAATGAGTTTATTTATATTATGAATACGTTTAGAAAATTTATTTGTTTCGAAATTTCACTGTTTTTGTAAGTGGAGCACACAATGAATAAATAATCATTACAAAATGTAAAAGCGACATCTAAATCACTGAGTTATTTAAAGCTTCATTGAATTTTTAAATTGAGCTGAGCAAAATGGTAAAAACAAACACGCTATTTGCAGTTAATAAACTTTATATATAAAAGCAATAAAATTATTGGTGGTTGACATGCTATATGCACGAGTATGTATGACTGCATGAAATTGTAAAATTTATAAGTTTCTAATTTTATATTTATAGCTCTTCATATACATTACGAACATAACAATTCTTCCCGGTATGTATAAATAAAGACATATACATATTTAATCGAAAATGCACGGTATAGTACGGTATGTACTTAGGTTGTAAGAATCTTACCTATAAGCTTAGACTAAAATTTCCAATAATCCACGGAGATATAAAAAAAAGAATACTTCTTATCAAAGTTCCATATGGCAAATCGTACATCAAAACATGAAGAAAATTTAAAATTGTTCTATTCCATAATTAACAGCCCAATTTGTGGCAACTGAGAGCAAGTATATTGAAAAATATTTGATAATTTCTATAAAAGAGAACTGTGGGCGACAGTCTTGATATAAATAGTCCTGAAGAGCTGATTAATGTTTTCACTATTCGAGCAGCCACTCCAAAATGTGTAAAATAAAGTGCGAATGTGATGTATACGAGTAATATACAGAACTGATGATCATGGTTTTTGTGTGGCAAAAATTTTTAATTGGAATTAGTGGTCGAGGATTAGTCCCAAATATTTGTATATTTTTATTCTTCCGATATTTTTATTTTTATAAGTAGCTTAGGTTAGGTTAGGTTAGAGTGGCTGCTATCGCACACTTAGGCCAATAGTGACCCATTGTGATAACACATGACCTTATCTGCCCTTTACCCCTGAAACCATCCAGTGCAACTTATGTAGCGTAAAACATCTCGTACTACACAGTTCGCGAGTTCCGAAAGGCTTTCCATACCGTACACACCCAAGTATTCATGTCTTCTGTATGATAGTGCCGGATACGAGCATAGGAAGTGATCTATAATCTCTTTCTCCTCCTCATCCTTGCAACTTCTACAAAAGTCATTTGTCTGTAGACCCAGCCTTCTCGCGTGCTCCCCAAATAGGCAGTGTCCTGTCAGTATCCCTAAGACCAATCCTAACTCTCGTCTTCATAGGGATATCAGTGCCTTGGAGCGCCGCAAGTCCAGTTTTGGGCATACCTGTTTTGCTACCCTGCACGTAAGAGTGTTGGTCCATCTCTCATTTGTCAAGGCGATTGCCTTTCTACTGAGCGCCAATTTGAGCGCTGCTATAGGCCTCCCCAGACCTGCCCTTTCCATCTGCATCTGGAGAGTCGTACCGTACCTAGCTAGTTCGTCCGCCCTGCAGTTCCCTGTGATGCCCGAGTGACCAGGGACCCAGATTACGTGGAGACTGAAATACTCGCTCATCTAATTAAGAGAAGATCGGCACTCCAGCGCCACCCGTGACCTCAGACAAACCGCCTCTAGTGATTTGACCGCCGCTTGACTGTCCACATAAATTGCGATATCCCTTACTGATACCACATTATGCTTCAACCATGTCACGACTTTCCCGATCGCCACCACTTCAGCTTGATACACGCTGCAGTAGTCAGGAAGACGAACAGAAATATTAACATTAAGCTTCACACAGAAGACTCCGGCTCCTACCTTACTATCTAGCTTAGAGCCGTCCGTGAAAAATTGCACTACCTCGTTTTCCAGTATTGATCTGTTCCTCCAGGATTCCCTTGAAGGACAGATGGTCCGGAACCCTTTATCGAAGCACAAGGTTGGTATAACATGATCTAGATTCACTAGTTAATCCTTTAGTGATCCAACTATCGTCGAGTGCCCCACCTGCAGACACTTCTCCTGAGAGACAGCCGTAAGTCGCTTAGCCACCTCAGCTGCCTTCTGCTTACCAAAAACCTCTACTGGAATAAGGTGGAACATAACCTCCAAAGCGCGAGTAGGTGTCGTCCTAAGTGCCCTGCCTATAAGCATGCAGGCCGTTCTTTGCACCCTTTCCATTCTGCTACTGTATGTTACCTTGAAGCTGATCACCAAGCGCCTTTGCGTACATAAGTATAGGTCTCACTACGGCAGTGTACAGCCAGTGTACCAGCTCTGGTTTCAAACCCCATCTCTTACCTATGGCGTTCCTGTACGGGTAAATAGCTACAGTGGCCTTATTTACCCTCTCTAACGTGTTAGGCATCCAGCTGAGTTTTCTGTTCAAGATTATGTCCAAGAATCTCGCTCTATCAGAAAAAGTCAGTCTAGTGCCGTTTATCGTGGGCGGGCAAACTACCGGAATTTTGTACTTCCTGGTAAAAAGTACCAGCTCTGTATTGGGCGCGTTGATCCCTAATCTACATTTGCTGGCCCATTTGGTAACGATCAAAAGTGTATTCTGCATAATATCTCTAATCGTGTCCAAATATTTACCTGATACCGCTATCGCTACATCATCTGCGTACCCTACAACCAATACCCCCTCTCCCTCCAACAGCAATTCGTTAACTACTATACTCCAGAGAGAAGGGGACATTACACCTCCCTGCGGGGTTCCTCTAACCACCCGCCTTCTAATTGTGGACTCCACCAGTTGTAAGGTAATAACCCTGCTTAACAGCATATGATTAATCAATCTACTTATAGAGTAATCCACCTTCAAAGCTGACAATCCCTCCATAATCGCCTCCGTCTTTACGATATTAAAGGCACCTTCAATATCGAGGAATGAGACCATACAGAACTCCTGCGAATAAATTGGCTTCTTAATTGTGCGTACCAAAGCGTGCAAGGCTGTGTCCACCGACCTCTCTTTACAGTACGCATGCTGTGACATTGCCCAATTGTTGGGTTCAATTTTTGATCGTATAAATACATCCACCATCCTTTCCAATATTTTCAGTGAAAGGATGATACAATTATAGGCCTCAGGTCCTTCGGAGAAGCATGCGAGAATTTTCATTACGTTTAAACGTATCGATATTTGACTTTTACATTATCCAATTGGTCTCTCTTTCTAAATCTTCTTCGTCGGTTTGGTACTCAATTAAGTTAGCACATTCCGTTTCTTTGTTGTTATTTTCCTGGTTTAGGGCTTCTACTTCAACTGAAAATTCATGACCAGTTTGGTAGTCCATCTTTAGATTATGTTTAAGGTTTTTAACTTCTTTTTCAAGAAGTTGTATATGGTGCTGCATCCATTGCATTGCTTTATTTAATTCTTTATTTTCTTGTCTAGACTCGGCTAGAGCTTTGATTACTTCCTCAGATTGAGGGTTATTATTAGTTACTTGGGACGCAGTCGCGACTATCGCAGCCGTCTTTAGTTGTAGTGTACAACTACTTACATTTGGAACCTTTAGAATTGGTGATCTCAACATTTTCGTGCTCTTAGGAAAGTTGTTCCCTTTATTTTGCAATAGTTGGTCCCCCTCAGGATCCATGGTATCGGCATCCAACGATGATGTTTGATTTAATGCTGTTAGAAACACATCCGTCTCGTTTTCTAATTTCGTTAGGTTATTATTATTATTTCCTATAATTTTTATTCCCACGAGTAGCACGAGAAGTAACGGTCACCCATGACAGAGCTCTGCATTATCATGGGAAGGCTACGGGCTTAAACCAAACGTCGCCAAATTCGGAGTAACATACTAACATACTAACCCCGAGTATTTGATTTCCCCGGTACCTGCCATATCTGGCAAGCTTCCCCTATCCGCCACCTGGGGAGGCGCCTGATAGGGGAACTAGCAAACCCCACACAGGCTGGCATAACTATTGAACATTTCCCGTTCTGCGATCAATCAATTAAACGAAATTTGCTTTATTAAGGAAGAACAATTTAGGCGTTGTGACGACTTCTAGACAAATCTGAGTAGAATAAGCGAAGATTGTACGAATCTAAAAAATGAATGTCGTCTATTTGTTCTTTTATACGTCTTGTTTGTTCCGTAGGATATTCGTTACGAAGACCCTCTACGTCAGGCAGCTATCTAATTTCATGTCAATCAGTATATTCTATAAGAGTTTGGTCATATTTCGGATCCTCTGATTCCATTTGTTCATGTACGTATTTAAATTGCGTTTCGTGGTCCCCATGAAACGGTTCTACATTGTAAACTTTTTGCATTTTAACAGGTTGGTATAACTGATTTGAATAGGGTTGTCTTTTTCCAAATTGGTTCATTTGTAATTTATTTGTCGAGAGTATATGGATTGGTTCAGTTTCTTAACCTAGTTTCTATATGTCTTAACTTATATTTGTGATTTGTGTTCACTATTAGGTATTAGATTTGGGTTTATAGTTATTCTGCTGATTGATGATACTACGAAGTTGAAGGGCTAATCTGCTCCTTGCACGGTTCAATTCTCTCAATGTCAACGTCTCGGACTTGAGTCTGCAAACTTTTTTCCGCTGCAAATTTTTATCTAATTTTATTTTCCAATTTTATCCACTAATATAAATTTATTTTCTCTTCTTGTATAATTTGCAGTTAACAAGCGAAACTGTGGTTGAAGCCTATATCGAACGATGTAAAGAAGTCAATCCATACTTGAATGCAATTGTCGAGGAACGTTTCGATGATGCAATCAAAGATGCCCGAAACGTTGATGTATTAATCGCTAATTGTGATAAATCACCAGAAGAAATGGAACATGAAACACCACTGCTGGAATTCCATTAATTTCTCTTCCAAGAGAGTATCAGTTTAAAGGGGGTAAGTAACCAGGCGGGACGAAAGTGCTATTACATTGTGTGTCACAAATATACTCGAGCTATTCATGAATTGGGAGACATACAATAAGGTGACGGAAACAACAAAAAATCCGCATGATTTACGCAGAACACCGCCCGTTCATCGGGTGGTAAAACCGCACTTCTTGGTGCTGGAGCCTTTTTAATCGGCTTGTCATCCGACAATTCTGGATCATTACGTCTTGCTGCTATGTGCACCGGCGTATATGGAGTCACAAACCAACTCCATTTGTCATCAGTTCTACATAAAATTCTACTACATGGAAAATGATGGATCAAGCGCAACAATTCATCCCCTAAGTTCAGATATGCGCAAAGGAATTCTAAATGTTGCCCAGTATTTTAACGCGAGCAAAGTAAAAATTGACCAACTCAAGTGGGCACTCGACATTTCAATGTGTGCCAAGCTCAAAATTTAAGAAATCGAAACAATTTACTATAAAACCTATAATGGGGAACCAAAATAAAAAAAAAATCGACGCACCGAACTACTAAAACACCTGTGTGGCATGCTACAGGGTGTCGGCAATTTGATACCGGGATTACGCCCACAAAAATGTAATTCGATTCGAAAAAGTCTTAAGCAGCATTTTAAAAATTTGCTCGACATCGGCCATCGACATCAATTGTATGATCTTAATGCCAATCGGGATTCAGGTATATCTCTTGCATTTATAAATTCATATTCAGTTTCTTCCTCAAGCATTCAACCCCTTTTCGCAAGCATATCAGGTCTTTCATTACCCTCAATCTATAGATGCGAAGGTATCCATTGAATGATCACCTCGCTCCCGCAAGACTTAATGTATTCATATATCATTTCAAAAAACACATTGCTTAGAGTACTCCCATCCCTGTTAATTAAATCCAATCCACTCTGGGAGTCGGAGAATAGAACTACTCCCCTCCTCCCTTCTGTCATTGCCAACTTAATTCCTTCCATAATCCCAATCAACTCTGCATTCATTTCACATTTAATTTTTTTTTTCATAGCTGGAATAAATATTCCCACACCTACCCTATCCTCATTTACACTAGCATCTGTATACACTTCCACATGTGCAAAAAAAATTCAATTGCATTTTTATAAATTCTCTCTTAACCAAAAACTCATTCATCATCGCTTTTGTTGTATCTCCAAAATTCAAACAAACAGTAAGACCGTTCGAAGGATTTCTCAGACACACTTGTGGGATCTTGAAAAAAAGTGAATATTTTCCAAAATTATCTTTGCCCTTTGTGTCTTCCAAAAAACCGTTCCTCCTTGCAGCCTTACTTTCATCTCATTCAATTACACGTTGTCTTTGGTCAACATTCTTACAGTATCTTGCACGGTGATCCATTCTCTCTTATAATTGAGAGGTGAATCACCCAATTCAGACCATAGAGTTTGTATTGGGGTTGAATTAATCGCCACCAGCTTTTCAAACCCGACCTTGGACCCGTCAACATACACGCTTATCCCATATGCAATCTTGGAAGACACTAGCGCCTTTCGCAACATGTCAGTCACACTAGGATGAGCTCCCCATTTTGGTTTACTCACCCTTTTGATCACATTAAATCTGCTCTTGCAATTATCGGCCAACTTTTCCATTTGAACTTTAAAACTCAATCGCTTATCCATCCAGATTCACAAATACCTAGTCAAAGTCAAATTTTCAATACTCTCGTTATATATTTTCACATCAATTCTTCGTTTGGAACGAAAAGCCATACTATAACATTTTCTCGTATTTACACGCAAATTTAATCCCGTTAAACATTTTGTTACCTGATTCACACGTTCCTGAGCCCGATTCAGTGCCTCGTCGTTGTTTCTTCCCTTGCCTATCAAAATAAAGTCATCTGCAAATTACAGAATGACCTTGTCTGCGAAATTAAGTGCATGAATCGAGCTCGTATACAGATTGAAGAGAGTCGGAGAGATCTTACTCTCTTGTGGAAGGCCGATATTCACGGCTCCCTCCAACCTGTACCCCTTATCACACAAAAATAGCTTACACTCATTCATAAACTCATATACCCACTTACAAATTTTCTAAAGGAAACCCAAGTTTAAAAGAACCTGATATAGTTTCCCTGGAACCACACAATCATACGCCCTCTCGATTTCCAGAAAAACCGCCACAACATTTCGCCGGAATCCAAAGGTGGTTTCTGGCAATAAATTACCCTCATTAACACTAGATTTACCATACCAGTCATTTTGACTGGTTTTACCTTTTATTTCATAAATATTTACTATGTATATTTATTTTTTTTCGAAACTATTATATGACTTTTATAACAACAATTAAATACAAATAATTTGATAAGTTAATTTGATTTTGTGTTCATAACAAAAATTTTTTTTTTTGTTTTTGGTACTTATACCGAAACCAGTCATTTTGACCTGGTACACGTTTTTGTAGTTCTATGTGCAAATGCTTTATATTCTTCACTTTTAGGAAATTCCCTTGTTTGGAAAATGGCGTGTAAAGAAAAATGTTTGCACATCCCTGGTAAAATAGTATTGTATAACGTAGTAGTATTGGGGATCTCCCTATTTATTTTTTTTATCAAGAATTTCGTAGGAAACTGTTATAAACCATTATTTATTCATTGAGTTCTGTTCTGTTCAGTAAGAAATAATTTTATTACTTTTGCTACATACAAATTGCTCATAATGGAAAAACGAAAAATTTTGAAATTGGAAGAATTACAAGATATACTTTCGGATCTATCAGACGTTGATGGTGGTGATAGCGAATATGAGTTTTTGGGATGCGACAGTGATACGGATGATGATGGTAATCAAAGTGTTCATATTGAAAGCAGTGATAACGAGGAATTTGATGAAAATGTTGGAGGCGAATCGAGTGACGAAGAAGACAACATAAGACAACAGCATAATACGCAAAAACGAAGATGTATGCGGCTTTCCTCGAGTTCTGAAGAGGAAAACGCACAAAATATGCAAATTGAAGTTTCTGCTGATGGAACAATTTGGAAAAAAATACAAGAAGGGGGTGCCGTTGGAAGGTTACCAAGTCATTGCATTTTCAAAGATTTACCTGGGCCTACAGCACATGCTAGAAGAAATATTATGGAAGAAGAGATAAGCAGTGCCTTCTTACTATTGATTGATCATCATATATTAGAACATATTAGAAATTGCACTGAAATAGAAGCCTCTCGAGTTTTAGGTAAGAAGTGGACCCTTTCGCAGGAAAAACTGAAGGCTTTTATTGGAATATTGTATGGCCGTGGTGCATACGAAGCAAAAGGTTTGAAATTATCATATTTATGGAACAAAAAGTGGGGTCCTGTTTTTTTTTCCGAAAATATGAGCAGGAATGACTTTACGGAAATTTTACGTTTTATTCGCTTTGATAAAAGAAATGAGAGGAGTCAGCGCTTGCAAACGGATAAATTTGCGCTGGTATCAACTGTTTGGGATAAATTTATCGAGAATAGTCAAAACGCTTTCAAACCAGGAGCATTTATCACAGTAGATGAGCAACTGTTTCCAACGAAGGCTAGATGTCGATTTACCCAGTATATGCCAAACAAACCAGACAAATTTGGGATAAAATTCTGGCTGGCTTCTGATGTTGAAACGAAGTATGTTATAAATGGCTTTCCCTATTTAGGAAAAGACGAAAAACGAAATTCGTCAACTCCTCTCAGTGAATTTGTTGTAACAAGACTACTAGAACCTTATATCATGAAAGGAAGGTGTGTGACAACCGACAATTTTTTTACCAGCCTCCCCCTGGCTTCAAAATTATTAGCTAAAAATACTGCATTGGTTGGTACAGTACGTTGCAACAAACGGGAGCTTCCAAAAATTTGCAAAGAAAAAAAAGATGGTATGGAATGTTTTTCAACGCATCTATATGAAACAAATGAATGCACACTTACTGTTTATAAGAGTAAGCCTAACAAAAAGGTTGTTTTATTGAGTACTAAACACAAAGGCGTCAAAATTGATACCAGTTCCAAGAAACTACCTGAAACTATATCTTTTTACAATAAAACCAAATTCGGTGTTGATGTAACTGATCAAATGGCAAGAAAGTATAGTGTGAAATCAGGATCCAGAAGGTGGCCACTTCAAGTATTTTTCAATATTTTAGATTTGGCCGGCATCAATTCCTGGATTTTGCATAGAAGTATAACAGGAAAGAATATTTCTAGGAAAGACTTTTTGTTTCGATTAGCTGAAGAGCTCACATCTGAATATAAGTCATCAAGCCAAGGGAGGGCAAGTGAAATTCTCCGTCCAGCAACCCAGAATCCCCGGCCAGTACGTAAATGGTGCCAAATAGGACTTTGTAATAACAACAAGACAACTACAAATTGTGACATCTGTAAGAAATATGTGTGCGGAAAATGCGTGGAAAAAAAAGTTAGTATTTGTAAAGCATGTAAACATGATCATTCTGAATAAAACTGGAATATAATTGATGAGTTTTTATATTTTTATTTTTTATGGGGGTACGAACTTATGCCTCAAACTGAAACGGAAGTTATGCCCCAATTTTTTTTTGACATTACTTATTTGCCCTGTGACATAAATTGATTTTTGGGATATAATTTCATATTTTTTTGGGCATATTTCATAAATAACCGAGATATTAAATCCCTAAATTTTTAATTTCAATGTTATCAATGCGGGGGGCCTTGCCCCTCACACCCCCCGCTTATTGGAAAAACAACCCTTGCTTCGCCTTAGAACCAATTTTTATATATCTCATCAATTCTCTCAAACGATAAAGCATTATAATATAAATGAATAGAACTTGTCATATACAGTCAAATTGACTGGTTTTGGTATAAATAGGTATGTAAATTTGTTGGTATATCTAGTGTTAACGAATTTATCCAATCTTCCTTTCATCATTCCATTCACCATCTTAACAAAAACATTCAACATACATACTCCTCTGAAATTTGTTGCCAGATTTCTATCCCTATCCTTCTTAGGAATTGGAACCACTCTACTCTCCTTTCATTTTTCCGGTATCTGGATACTCATCCACAACTTATTTAGAATTAGCAGCAACGTTCCCTTTGCCTCAAACTCCAAATTAACAATCATTCTATAACCCACTATATTAGTTCTAGGGGTAGTGGATTTTAATGACTCCAGAACCCCACAGAACTCGTTCCATTCAAATTCAACACACATTTCATTTACAGATTCACTGTTATTTTTAGGTAACACGCATTCATTACTCTCACTCTATTAAATTTATCCCATACATCCTTCGTTGTAGTTCTATGTGTTATATGAGACACATACTCCCGCCAACTTTTTCTTTCCGCTCTACGGATAGCCTTTTTTAGTCTTACATTCGCCCGTCCATACCTTATCCAACACTGGTGGCATATACACCCATTAAATACCATACTGGATTTCATTGTTCCACCAACCATGTACCTTAATTTCATTCACTCTTATTTGCGTACTGCACATATCATTCACTCTTTGTATTTCATCCTCAAGTTGCTTGACCTCATTTATTTCATTCATCATGAGAATTTTATTCATACATCTGACCCATTTTTTGCTATTTATAATCAATGTTGCTCTTTTGCTCAATGTTTAAATTTACACCACCTATACAAGGGTGAATCAAATAATGATCACTACCTAAATTCTCATCAGCAACATTCCAAGTGACTTGGGCCGCCAGCCCGCTAGATACTAAGGTAATGTCTATCGCGCTGGCTGTGGCCCCTACAAACGCCATCCTTGTTGGTCTTCCATCGTTCAGTATTACGAAATCAGAATCCAGAATGAGGTCCGCCAACAAGTTTCCCCATGAATCATTTCTTTCACACCCCAATACCCCCGAATGTGCTTTCATATCACCCTCACAATTATGTCACTTTTTCCACGCACCCAGTTAAAAAATTTCTTAATATCCCTCAGGCCTGTTTCTCTGTCACCCGCAGATTCCATTGTAGTTACATATACATTTACAATTAACAAATTTTTGAGTTTTGACAGCGACGACTTCAATGTGTTCAAAATCAGGAACCTGCACTGTTTACAGCGTGATATTGGATCGCGACAATATCGCTACTCCCCCGTAACCATCGGCCCCTGGTCTGAACAAAAAATTGTAACCATTCACTCGAAACGTCTTGTTCTCACGTTCCCATGTCTCACTTAATAGCATTACGTTCACATAATTATTGGCCACATAAGTCCGCATCCTTTCGCATGCTGCGGATGATAATCTGACCAATACACATACATTCATTGGATCTTACCATTAACTCCCCAATTTTTCACTTTGTTTGTATTTAGTTGTTTGTAATAAAACTGTTTATATGCTTGCTGTATCAGCTGTGTAATCACTTAAATGACCAATTCAAAACACTAAATTAATTAATAATTCCAATAAATGTAACTAAAAAAGAAAAAAAAATATTCTAAATTGATGAGCTGTCAAAATTTGTGTTTCTCGCATGAAATCTCAAACAAGACTGTTGAAGTTATTACTTTGTTACAGGATGAGAATTTAATGCGGTATCGAAAAGAAAATGGTAGGTAGGTAGGTTCATTTTAGGTAAGAATATATTTCGAAAACCAAAATACATAGTTGCAAATAAGCAACGAATAATTTATCTGCATCCTGTTTATAACAATAACCTGTTTATAAATATAACAAGAAAACTGTTTATATAAGAAACACTCTGTACTAAATGCCTCTGTACGTATGCCATAACAGAGACTTTTTTTTTTTGCTCTGCTCGATTGCATAAAACAAACAAATTTATATTCATTTGTATATGATGTGGTAGCTGAGGTAGTAAGGTGATGGATTGGAGTGATGAAGGTGTGGAGTTCGAGTCCGAGCAAAGCCCAAAGTAAAAATTTATTTTTAGATGAAAAAAATTGGGGATAATTCGAGAAGATTATCGGGATCGAGATCGCTGCAAAAAAAATTGGTAAAATTCGAATAAATTCGTGGACATAAAAAAAATCGAATTTTTGTTAAAAAAAAAAAAATATAAAGTCGGAAGTTTCAAAAATCGAACTCCAGACCTTTCGCACATCACGCCTTTATCTTACCACCCAACCACTCATCTGTATATAATTACTACTTAGTTTTTCGTTTAAATACTGATAAATTTGGACTTTGCGAAAAATCGCACAAAAATTTTGGTTATTTTACCAGGCGAACAGAATTTAAAAAACAAAATATTTGTCAGCAACGTAACATTATTTTGTAGCAAAGCGTGCCACTTCAAGTTATGTGACACTTGAACATACAAAATAAAGTCATATTGCTGACAATTCTACCTTCTTGTAATTTTTGTTCGCCTGTTAAAATGACAAAAAATTTTTGCGATTTTTGATGAAAAAAAAAAAAATTTTATTTTAAATTTCTGCTCACCTGGTAAATAAAAATTAACTTTTTTTAATTAAAAAGGCAATCATAACTCAATAGCAACCACCCAAATAGAAAATTTGGAGCTTTTTATTACAAAAAAAAAAATTCCTTCAGCTGCGAGGATCGAACTCGATACCTCAATTTAATTTCCATTTGGTTTGAGTTTTTGATATTTAACAAATTTCTATTTGTTGATTGCCATCTATCGATCACCGATTGATTTAGTTACGAGTTGCTTAATAATTCGGTGAATCAAAACCAAAATAGATAATGGTTGGAGTGATAGCGAGATGTGTTGTAGTGCGGTACTTACAAAAGGCCGCTGAAGTTTTATTTGTTTTTTTTTTCTAATTTACAATGCGTAAAATATGATAAATGTATGAGAAAATAAAATGGTAGGTATAATAAGTACATATGGGACATGCTAATATGCAACTAACAATTTATCTACATCTCTTATACATAACAAAAATATTTTTATTTTATTTTTAAAGTCAAATATTTTGCGTATCATGGTCGAATAAAGCAACTACAAATATTATATGGTGGTAACCGAGTTGTTAGAGCAATGGACTTTAGATTTGTAGTTGACTAGTTCGAATCTGGGATCTTATCCATTTCTTTTTTTGTACGCATAAATCTTTGAGAAAATACAACCTTCAACGTCGTTGAACAAAAACGCGATCAATATTCAGTTTCGGCACCGACTGAAAAAAATTATCTCGCGACTAAAATTCTGAAATGTGGATTTCATCAAACATCTTTGTAAATCAGTCCCAATGCTTTCTACCTGGATAATATTTTAGTTAAATTATTATTTCCTCGGTATACGATTTTACTGAGTATTTAAAGCAAAAATTGAGTACATATTGTATAGAGATGAGTGGTTGGATGGTAAGAGGATGGGCTCAAGTGCCGAAGGTCTCGGGTTCGATTCTACAAAAATCTTATTTTTTTTTAACAAAAATTTGAGAATTTCTGTATTTTCAGCTTTTTTTTCGATTTTTCGCAATTTTCCGATTTATTTTAATTTTATGCCAATTTTTTTTTATTCCGATCGCCGCCGCCGATCGTGCGCGGCTCCGATTTTCCCCGATTCATGTATTTTTTTCCTAAAAACAAATATTTGTGTAGCTCGTGCTCGGCATCGAACTCCGTACCTTGAGCACTCCAATCCATCACGCTGCTATCTCGGCTATCACTACATATGATAATGAATATAAATTTGTTCTTTTTATTCAGTCAAGTAGAGCATAAGACAAAATGTTTCTGTAATATTGTTGTGGTGCCATCTCTGTTGGGGCACATGTATTAAATTTAGTACACGGTGTTTCTGCTAAGCGTGCTAAAATATTTTTTAGTACAAACTAGTGCTGTAATTTTTTTAAATCGCAAAAAATTAGTTTTTTTCTACAATTTTTTTGCGTTTCTAAAATTATAATTAAAAACTACATTTTCACATCGTTTTTTTAATTTGTCACGGGATACATTACAGAGCGTCGAACTTGGGACCTTGCACACTATAGCATATTACGCTACTACCTAAGCTATCACATGTTATATTGCTTATAACAAATTTCTACGTTTTGTGCAACCAAAAATATAAAAATAATGACCACTGTTAGATCGATGATAACAATAATATTTGTACTTACCCAACTCATATCGTAATTTCTCACTGTAAGAGCATGTTCATGAGCTTAGGACCTTTTATTTAATAACTGATTTCGATTTTTATTGCTTTATTGTTAAAATTTGTGAATTGAAATTTTCTGCCAAACAATTATTAGTCATTTACAAACAAATTCTCGAGCTGCGGTATTCAAATCCTCCTCGCAGTTTGGTAACTAGTTGAATTCGTCTTCATCCATTTCCTCTAATTTAGCTTCCTGAACTGAATTAGTAATAAGTAAGGAATTTATTTAAATCGTTTAAAAATACTCAAGTTACATCCTAATTGGCCATATTTTGGGCGAAAATCGATTACAATGGATTTCGTTATATATGATGACGATAATGGGATTCTAAAATAATTTTTAGATCAAGTTTTCAAATGATAGTGAAAGACGATGAAACTTCAATATCACTAAACCGGTTATGATCAAATTTCTATTGTTAGATGAAAGTCGAATCGTAAAATATTTGTACATTAAAGTTCTGGAATAAGGCCAGTTAGGATGGAATTTCACTGTTTCTTACTGCAATCAGAGCACTGCACAATTTACTGAACTGTAGTGCATATGTATGGTAATAATCAAGCCCTCTAAATGTGGGTTGCCACAACAATTACAGGCCTAGAAATCTATCTTTAGAGGTATCAAGAATCGCAATCGAAGCACAATTGCAGATTTTGGATTTTTGTGGCTCAGAATTAGCGGCAATCAAGTTGTTGTGTGAAAACTATCCCAGTGAAGCTTGCGCCTTTATAGATGAACTCAAAAGTAGACGGTCATAAAATCTTCTTAGGAATTGGAACCACTCTGCTCTCCTTTCATTTTTCCGGTATCTGGATACTCATCCACACCTTATTTAGAATTTGAAGCAACGTTCCCTTTGCCTCAAACTCGAAATTAACAATCATACTATAACTCACTCTATTAGTACTAGGCGTAGTGGATTTTAATGACTCCAGAACCCCACAGAACTCGTTCCATTCAAATTCAACACACATTTCATTTACAGATTCACTGTTATTTTTAGGTAACACGAATTCATTACTCTCACTCTATTAAATTTATCCCATACATCCTTCGTTGTAGTTCTATGTGTTATATGAGACACATACTTCCGCCAACTGGTGTTTTCGCTCTACGGATAGCCTTTTTTAGTCCTGCATTCGCCCGTCGATACCTTATCCAACACTGGTGGCATATACACCCATTAAATACCATACTGGATTTCATTGTTTCACCAACCATGTACCTTAATTTCATTCACTCTTATTTGCGTACTGCACATATCATTCACTCTCTGTATTTCATCCTCAATTTGGTTGACCTCATTTATTTCATTCATCATGAGAATTTCATTCATACATCTGACCCATTTTTTGCTATTTATAATGCTGTTTTGCTCAATGTTTAAATTTACACCACCTAAACAAAGGTGAATCAAATAATGATCACTACCCAAATTCTCATCAGTAACATTCCAAGTGACTTGGGCCGCCAGCCCGCTAGATACTAAGGTAATGTCTATCGCGCTGGCTGGGGCCCCTACATACGCCATCCTTGTTGGTCTTCCATCGTTCAGTATTACGAAATCAGAATCCAGAATGAGGTCGGCCAACAAGTTTCCCCATGCATCATTCCTTTCACACCCCAATACCCTCGAATGTGCATTCATATAACCCCCACAATTATGTCACTTTTTTCACGCACCCAGTTAAAAAATTTCTTAATATCCCTCAGGCCTGTTTCTCTGTCACCCGCAGATTCAATTGTAGTTACATATACACTTACAATTAACAAATTTTTGAGTTTTGACAGCGACGACTTCAATGTGTTCAAAATCAGGGACCTGCACTGTTTACAGCGTGATATTGGATCGCGACAATATCGTTACTCCCCCGTAACAATCGGCCCCCGGTCTGGACAGAAAATTGTAATCATTCACTCGAAACGTCTTGTTCTCACGTTCCCATGTCTCACTTAATAGCATTACGTTCACATAATTATTGGCCACATAAGTCCGCATCCTTTCGCCGTTGGCATACGTGCTGCGGATGATAATCTGACCAATTCACATACATTCATTGGATCTTACCATTAACTCCCCAATTTTTCACTTTGTTTGTATTTAGTTGTTTGTAATAAAACTGTTTATATGCTTGCTGTATCAGCTGTGTAATCACTTAAATGACCAATTCAAAACACTAAATTAATTAATAATTCCAATAAATGTAACTAAAAAAGAAAAAAAAATTCAAAATTGATGAGCTGTCAAAATTTGTGTTTCTCGCATGAAATCGCAAACAAGACTGTTGAAGTTATTACTTTGTTACAGGATGAGAATTTAATGCGGTATCGAAAAGAAAATGGTAGGTAGGTAGGTACATTTTAGGTAAGAATATATTTCGAAAACCAACATACATAGTTGCAAATAAGCAACGAATAATTTATCTGCATCCTGTTTATAACAATAACCTGTTTATAAATATAACAAGAAAACTGTTTATATAAGAAACACTCTGTACTAAATGCCTCTGTACGTATGCCATAACAGAGACTTTTTTTTTTGCTCTGCTCGATTGCATAAAACAAACAAATTTATATTGATTTGTATATGATGTGGTAGCTGAGGTAGTAAGGTGATGGATTGGAGTGATGAAGGTGTGGAGTTCGAGCCCCGAGCAAAGCCGAAAGTAAAAATTTATTTTTAGATGAAAAAAATTGGGGATAATTCGAGAAGATTATCGGGATCAAGATCGCTGCAAAAAAAATTGGTAAAATTCGAATAAATTCGTGGACATAAAAAAAATCGAATTTTTGTTAAAAAAAAAAAAATATAAAGTCGGAAGTTTCAAAAATCGAACTCCAGACCTTTCGCACATCACGCCTTCATCTTACCACCCAACCACTCATCTGTATATAATTACTACTTAGTTTTTCGTTTAAATACTGATAAATCCGGACTTTGCGAAAAATCGCAGAAAATTTTTTGTTATTTTACCAGGCGAACAGAATTTAAAAAACAACATAATTGTCAGCAACGTAACATTATTTTGTAGCAAAGCGTGCCACTTCAAGTTATGTGACACTTGAACATACAAAATAAAGTCATATTGCTGACAATTCTACCTTCTTGTAATTTCTGTTCGCCTGTTAAAATGACAAAAAAATTTTGCGATTTTTGATGAAAAAAAACAAATTTTTTTTTTAAATTTCTGCTCACCTGGTAAATAAAAATTAACTTTTTTTAATTAAAAAGGCAATCATAACTCAATAGCAACCACCCAAATAGAAAATTTGGAGTTTTTTATTACAAAAAACAAAATTCCTTCAGCTGCGAGGATCGAACTCGATACCTCAATTTAATTGCCATTTATTTGGTTTGAGTTTTTGATATTTAACAAATTTCTGTTTCTTAATTGCTATTTATACGTAAAATAAATAATTAGACATCAAAGTTTAACACCGATTGATTTAGTTACGAGTTGCTTAATAATTCGGTGAATCAAAACCAAAATAGATAATGGTTGGAGTGATAGCGTAATGTGTTGTAGTGCGGTACTTACAAAAGGCCGCTGAAGTTTTATTTGTTTTTTTTTCTAATTTACAATGCGTAAAATATGATAAATGTATGAGAAAAGAAAATGGTAGGTATAATAAGTACATATGGGACATGCTAATATGCAACTAACAATTTATCTACACCCCTTATACATAACAAAAATATTTTTATTTTATTTTTAAAGTCAAATATTTTGCGTATCATGGTCGAATAAAGCAACTACAAATATTATATGGTGGTAGCGGAGTTGTTAGAGCATTGGACTTTAGATTCGTAGTTGACTAGTTCGAATCTGGGATCATATCCATTACTTTTTTTGTACGCATAAATGTTTGAGAAATTACAACCTTCAACGTCGTTGAACAAAAACGCGATCAATATTCAGTTTCGGCACCGAGTAAAAAAATTATCTAGCGACTAAAATTCTGAAATGTGGTTTTCATCAAACATCTTTGTAAATCGGTCCCGATGCTTTCTACCTGAATAATATTTTAGTTAAATTATTATTTCCTCGGTATACGATTTTACTGAGTATTTAAAGCAAAAATTGAGTACATATTGTATAGAGATGAGTGGTTGGATGGTAAGAGGATGGGCTCAAGTGCCGAAGGTCTCGGGTTCGATTCTACAAAAATCTTATTTTTTTTAACAAAAATTTGAGAATTTCTGTATTTTCAGCTTTTTTTTCGATTTTTCGCAATTTTCCGATTTATTTTAATTTTATGCCAATTTTTTTTTATTCCGATCGCCGCCGCCGATCGTGCGCGGCTCCGATTTTCCCCGATTGATATATTTTTTTCCTAAAAACAAATATTTGTGTGGCTCGTGCTCGGCATCGAACTCCATACCTTGAGCACTCCATTCCATCACGCTGCTATCTCGGCTATCACTACATATGATAATGAATATAAATTTGTTCTTTTTATTCAGTCAAGTAGAGCATAAGACAAAATGTTTCTGTAATATTGTTGTGGTGCCATCTCTGTTGGGGCACATGTATTAAATTTAGTACACGGTGTTTCTGCTAAGCGTGCTAAAATATTTTTTAGTACAAACTAGTGCTGTAATTTTTTTAAATCGCAAAAAATTAGTTTTTTTCTACAATTTTTTTGCGTTTCTAAAATTGTAATCAAAAACTACATTTTCACATCGTTTTTTAATTTGTCACGGGATACATTACAGAGCGTCGAACTTGGGACCTTGCACACTATAGCATATTACGCTACTACCTAAGCTATCACATGTTATATTGCTTATAACAAATTTCTACGTTTTGTGCAACCAAAAATATAAAAATAATGACCACTGTTAGATCGATGATAACAATAATATTTGTACTTACCCAACCCATATCGTAATTTCTCAAAATTCTCAAATAAATTCGAAATAAAAACACTGTTAGAGCATGTTCATGAGCTTAGGACCTTTTTATTTAATAACTGATTTCGATTTTTATTGCTTTATTGTTAAAATTTGTGAATTGAAATTTTCTGCCAAACAATTATTAGTCATTTACAAACAAATTCTCGAGCTGTGGTATTCAAATCCTCCTCGCAGTTTGGTAACTAGTTGAATTCGTCTTCATCCATTTCCTCTGATTTAGCTTCCTGAACTGAATTAGTAATAAGTAAGGAATTTATTTAAATCGTTTAAAAATACTCAAGTTCCATCCTAATTGGCCATATTTCGGGCGAAAATCGATTACAATGGATTTCGTTATATATGATGACGATAATGGGATTCTAAAATAATTTTTAGATCAAGTTTTCGAATGATAGTGAAAGAGGATGGAACTTCAATATCACTTAACCGGTTATGATCAAATTTACCTTGGTAGATGGAAGTCGAATCGTAAAATATTTGTACAATGAAGTTTTGGAATAAGGCCAGTTAGGATGGAATTTGGCTGTTTCTTACTGCAATCAGAGCACTGCATAATTTACTGAACTTACTGCACAATTTACTGCACTGTAGTGTATATGTATGATAATAATCAAGCCCTCTAAATGTGGGTTGCCACAACAATTACAGGCCTAGAAATCTATCTTTAGAGGTATCAAGAATCGCAATCGAGGCACAATTGCAGATTTTGGATTTTTGTGGCTTAGAATTAGCGGCAATCAAGTTGGTGTGTGAAAACTATCCCAGTGAAGCTTGCGCCTTTATAGATGAACTCAAAAGTAGACGGTCATTAAATCTTTATGATGTGCCTCCAACTACGAGCTTATTTTAAACTTCTTGAAGCTGTAATTTATGTTGAATAACTAACCAGTTTAGTGAAAAACTGACTTCAGCTTAACAGCAGTTCCTTCCATGAGAGACTAGCTGGTTGATTGTTGTTAAATTGTTCTTGATTGTTTGCGAGACGTCGTCATTCATCAAACTGCCGTGATATTTCCGAGCATCATCTAAAAACTACTGGAAGGTGGCTAGATAGCTTAACTTTTCTTTCTAATTGATTTAAATTAACTTCATCAGGAAGGAAAGTTAAACTGGAAGAAATTGTTGTCACTGCCATGACAACTGCTTTGCAAACGCACACACACACACCCTCGTATTGAGTGAGCAAGCGGGCTCCCTGCCGTCGAGATCGGACGACCGCAATGTTCTAGCAATGGAGTCATTGGCTGCTGGGACAGATAATTATACAACTCTGCCTGCAGAACTCAAGAGTAGGAGGCGCCGGATAAGGCCACACCGAAGACGATAAATCCGTTTATGAAGAGTGGCAATGTCATAGGATCACCAAAAAAGAAGCTGGAAACCGGTGCGGCATCGAATGAGGCAAAAGTGACAACCGGAAAAAACTCTAAGGAGTTAAAGAGGAATAATTAACCCATTCCAAAGGAGTAGCAGCACGAGAATAGGAGTTCGACAGCATTCGAAGTCCCTTTCAGAGTCTGAAGACCACAAAATATCTGATTCACTATCGGATATTAACGAGCCTGATGCTTTTAATCGGCTTGGAAAGAAAATTGACCTTCACTGGGAATACATCAAATCAAGGAGTAATGTACGGGCTCCGACTGGCAGTTGGTCAGCAAGAAACAAAGGAAAAAACGTGGGAGGATTTCGCGTCCACGTCCCGATGCCATCAAAATAACGAAGAATAGATCCCTCACATATGCTGAGATGCTCAAGAAAATTAAAGGGGATTCAAATTTGAACGACGTAGGACAGCAAAGGACGATCTCCTATTTGAGTTGGGGGAAGATATACACCCAAAGGAACTTGGACCCCAATCTGCATTAGAAAATTCTTTTGGTGCAGATTCAAAAATCCAAACGCTAACACAGGTTGATGAGGTTATGGTCGAAGTTAAGGACATTGAAGAGGCCACATCAAAGGCAGACGTACATAAGGCGATTATAACTAAGTTTGTGGTGGCGAAAGACTTAGCGATAGACTGTATCAAGTCATTGAGAGCTGCCTATATAGGCAATCAAACGGCAGTGATGGCTGTTCCAAGTTCGATTGCCAAAACGATGACTGCTGAAGGCAAGGTACGTGTTGGGTAAAGTGCTTCAAATGCTGGCAGTATGTACATATAGCCAAATCTTGTACATTTGACGTGGATCGCGCTGGCCTCTGCTACAAATGCGGAGGAAATGGTCATGTATTTAAAGAATGCAAGGAAGAAGCAAGGTGTATGCTTTGCAAGAAGAGGACGAACCTTAACCATATAGCAGGGAGTGGTCGGTGCATGGTATACATGGAGTCATTCAAAAAAGCACGCCAGCTATGAAGTTCATCCAGCTCAACATAAACCATTGTGAGGTTGCACAGGACGTGCTAGTCCAAATAGTGCATGAAGCCAGAGTTGATGTCGCCATCTTGTGCGAACAGTACAAAAATATCGATGGGTGTGATTGGGCAACCGATCCAACCGGCAAAGCCGATATATGGTCCTGTGACAGACGGACCATACATGAGAGAGCTAATAACCCTGACGCAGGATTTGTGCGAGTGAAAGACCACCTAGTATCACAATTGAAGAGTTTGAGTATTTCCTGGACCACTTGACTGCTGATGCACAACTAACTGCGAACCCCTGTTATCATTGCTGGTGACTTCAACGCTTGGGTAACTGAATGGGGAAATAGAGATACAAATAGAAGAGGGGTGGCACTACTCGAAACATTTTCTTCAATAGATGTTGTGCTGCTCAATGCCGGTGACACACCAACTTTTCGTAAAGGTGGTGCCTCCTCTGTGATTGATTTGACGTTCGGTAGCAGCTGCTTGATGTGAATGTCAACAGCAGTCATGCCAATTCTCTGTAACAAAACAAATTTTATTGTATAACTGTTTACATTTTTCTTACACATAGTTACTTAACTTTATGGGAATGCATACACACATTGTAGTGTCTAATTATATAAATCCAATTTATCCGTTTCGCTATTAATAAGTCTGAAAGAGAAAAGAAAATCTAAATAATTATTAAATCAAAATACTTATTGTAAAATTTTCATGTGGAATTTTTGTGATGTAGTTTCGAAACTTTTTGATAATAAGCTATAGAAATTCGAACATAATTGGCGATTGGAAAACTACAAAATGCGATACCTATAGAAAATAATGCAAACTCTACGCTCTGCATGAAATGATATTTCTCTCCATATAAAACATATGCAGAGTGAAACTACTTGAATTAAATTCAACCCTAGGTTCTGCATGCAAAATCATGGCAGTCCAATCGTAAATTGACGATAGGAAATAGAGAGAAAGCACTACCTATCGGAATAAAATAAAGCTGTAACACCACATTAGCATCAGCGCTCGTAGAACGACTGAAATATCGTATAGTGGAAATTTTTTGAAGTTGTGAAGCCAACAAATATTTTGTCTAAAATCTCGGTTCCAATCGTCAATTGACGACAGTCCAATCTATATCGAATATAAAAGTTACTTACTTCGCTAATCGACTATGAGCAACACGTTTGCTCTTGTACTAAAAATATCATATTTAAATTATATTCGATACGGCCATTAGCCGTTTATGGTATACTAGTCGATGCCCTTAAATAATTCATGTAATTTCTACTGCAATAAATAATGTATCACAGTTTAATAAACAATAAAAATAAATAATAACGATAAGTTTGTGTTTGGTAATTTATTGTAATCGAATAGTGAATTGCCGTCGGTCTGTTACTTTTCCACAGTCGACGGTAAAAGTGAACAGTATTCTCGTACAACCATAGGGAATGCGGAGCGAACCTGGTAGTGACCGATCAGTAGATTACCCCTACCCAAAACAATATTTACAGGCTCCACAGCCACCGGAGTACCCATAAGGGGCCTATAAACTGGTGACTTCAACGTGATCTTGGTACGGCATAATAATCGGTGTGCCAACCAAGCATGTATCAGGCAAAGCGGTAACCCACCATATGGCGTAAGCGATCGGATTCCCGTTAATCCGAAGGCCGATCGCATTGTCCCGGCGAGCTAAGTATCACCTCGCCCAGCCGGTAAAAGCACGCGCAAGAAGCGTGAACAATTATTCCTGGCTAAAGCGCTCACAGACGAAGCGAAAGCCACGTAGTACACCGTGCCAGCCGCACCTTTAATGTCAGCAGTCTCACTTCGAATAGTGCCGTTAACGTCTCAGGATCCTCGATTGTGGTTCCACATGGTCGAAGCCGTATTCAAATTGAGTTGGGTAACGAGGGAAACCACGAAGTATTACCATCTTCTCTGAGCCTTAAACGAACGAGTAAGCAGGAAAGTCAGCGTCATAATTTTGGGATCGTTGTCTCAAACAGCATACGCGGACCTAAAAAAAAGATTTTTGACAGAGTGGGAAAATCATGGCAGACGCAGATTCACCGCTCTCTGCGGGGCATTGAGTTGGGAGACATGAAGCCCTCTCAATTGCTCCGACAGTTCAAAGCCAGCGGTGGATCTGCCGTCAGCGACGAGTTGGTGAAAACACTGTGGCTAAAAAGGTTGCCTCCACAGGCTCAAGAAATACTCGCACCAACCGCCGAAGCATTATCCGCCACGAAATTGGCTAAGTTGGCTGATAGGGTATTGGAAACGATGACGCAGTCTCAGGTACTAACCGTCGCAACTGAAAACCCAGACAACGCCAACAACAATTTAGCCCACTAGATTAACGCCATCATGAAAAGATTGGATCAAATGGATATGAACCAACAGCGGCGAAACCAGAGCCAAGGATGCGCACAAAGTCAGTCGGAACACAGAGGGTCCGAACGAAAGCTGACACCAGGGCCAAAGGAAAAGGATAGCAGCAGCGCACCGCGATTATCCTACTACCACCGGCGTTTCCAAGACGCAGCCCGGATTGGCCGTCCAAATTGCCCACACTGGGAAGAGTACAAAGCAAAAAACTAAGAGTACCAGTACACTCGACGACGTGCTCCAATCAAGGTAATAGCTGTCGCCTCAAAATTTACGACGCCACAACAAACACAAGCTATCTCATCGATACGAGGGCGGACGTATCCGTCATACTCGTAGCTCAAAAACAGTCGAAGATCTAACATTTGGATTTATATTTATATGCAGCAAACGGCGCCAAATTAAAAACCTTCGGAAACCATGGAAGCAGCACCTACAGTACGAATGATAGGAAACACAAATTTGGAAGAAGAGAACCAGAGAAGCAGCACCTACAGTACGAATGATACGAAACACAAATTTGGACACTAGGATAGCAAAAGTATTGCAGAAGTTCGCAATTGTAACAAACGAGAGTCAGACACAGAAACAACCGAATCATCAAGTCACACATCACATAGTGACAAAAGGCCCTCCGGTATTCGCCAGGCCAGGTTGAGTGCCGAAAAACTGGAGATAGCGAGGAAATAGTTCCAGTGTATGGTAGACCAGGGCATCTGTAGACGATCAGACAGCCCATGGGCCAGCCCGTTACATCTAGTGCAAAAGAAAAACGGAGAGTGAAGGCAGTGCGGAGACTACCGGGCACTAAATCAAGCAACAGTGCCAGACCGGTACCCCATTCTGTATATCACGAATTTCGTCCAACAGTTGGAGGGCACAACGGTTTTCTCAACGATAGATTTGGTAAGAGCTTACTATCAAATTCCGATAGAAGAAGGCGAAGTAGCAAAAACGGCAATCTCTACCCCATTAAGGTTATATGAATTCGTCCGCATGACATTCGGATTAAGAAACGCTGGAAATACTTTCCAGCGTTTCATGCATTCCATTTTACAGGGGCTAGATTACTGGTTTAGCTACTTGGACGGCGTGCTCATCGCATCACACTCGATGGAGGAACATGTAGAGCATCTGGAAGAAATTTTCTCACGGCTAAGCACGAATAATTTGATAATCAACATAGAGAAATGCAAGTTCGCCAAAAACAAAATTATATTTTTAGGACACGAGGTTTCCAGTGAAGGGATGAAACCGATCCAAGAGCACATCGAAGAAATTAGCAACATTCCGCTACCGCAAACGGTAAACCACTTGCGTCGGTTTTTGGGCATACACAAGCCACACACAGTTTGGCACATACCGGGGTTGCAGAAACTGTTAATGCAATGACGGAGAAGTATATATGGCCGGGCAATAAGAGAGACGTACGGCGAATGGTCCAGTGCTGCATAGCCTGCCAAAAAGCAAAAGTGACAAGACATACAGAAACCCCTATCAGAAATTTCACACCTGTCAGCAAGCAGTTCCACGAGATTCATATGGGCATAGTCGGTTAACTACGAATCTCCGAAGGACAGCGATATTGCATAACGATAATAGACCGGTTCACAAGGTAGACTGAGGCGGTTTCTTTGCTTGACATACGAGCCGAAACCGTTGAAAGGGCAGTGCTAAGCCACTGGATCGCACACACTCGATGGAGTCAATGTGTCAAGGAAGAGAGGACTGGACGCACGCATTACCGATGATACTGCTCGGACTGGGAACGGCGCATAGAGATGACTTACAATTCTCCTCTGCCGAACTAGTATATGGTCTAAGTATAAGGATACCAAGCCAGCTGATATTAGAAAACAAGTCCAACGCACAACAACCAGAATTCGTAAAGGAATTACACAATCATTTCGAGCGGATTCGCCCCATGCCACCATCAAGACACGGTAACCCGACCACATTCATATCACCCGCACTAAGCATGTACACTCACGTATTTGTTAGGGTCAATCTGACAAAGCGGTCGTTACAGCCACCATATGAAGGTCCTTTCCAGGGGAAAGAGAGACACGAGAAAACGTATCAAATACAGATGCGGGGTCGACGCAGCAACATATCCATCGATCGATAGAAGCTGTGTTACTTACTCGACGAACAAATCGAAGAAACGCGGTGCGACAAAGAACCAGAGAAAAGTATCGAAACATCGACGGCCGAGGCGAAGAGCACAGAAGCCGGAGAGGTATCGCCAATACCGCAGATCGCAACAGGACGGCACGTGAAAGTAAAGTTCGATCTCCGTGAGCAGGTAATAACACATTACGAACCGTCAAGCACAGCCAGAAGTAAGAAGTCTTGCCTGGCAGAGAGCGCCGCAACCACTAACTCACCAGCAACAACGATAACACGAGCCGGGAGACAAACAAGAACTCCGGCACGGTACAAAAATCTCGTTCATCACGAGTTCACTGGTAAGGGGGTGTGTGGTGAATGGCTTTATATTTTAACAACCGACAAAATAAATAAACAATTAAATACGAACAAAGAATTAGTAAGTTTTATTTTTCCCGTCGGCAAAATTTAATGAAATGTTTATCTTTCGAAACGTCAAACGCCGAGTGACCTCTACTGTTAATTCCCTAAATCATTCAAATTATACTCGTTTCTATGGTGTGGTGATTATAATAATAATTTGTAGAATCAAACCTTGCGGCGCAAAACAACGGGTTTAGCAATTAAGGAAAAAAGGTGAATATAAAAGTTAGTTACTTGGCTAATCGACTACGAGCAACACGTTTGCTCTTGTACTAAAAATACCATATTTAAATTATATTCGATACGGCCATTAGTCTTTTAAGGTATACTAGTCGATGCCCTTAAATAATTCATGTAATTTCTAATGCAATAAATAATGTATCACAGTTTAATAAACGATAAAAATAAATAATAACGATAAGTTTCTGTTTGGGAATTTATTGTAACAAATAGTGAATTGCGGTCGGTCTGATACTTTTCCACAGCCGACGATAAAAGTGAACAGTGTTCTCGTACAACCGTAGGGAGTACGGAACGAACGTGGTATTGGCCGATCCGTGGATTATCCCTACCCAAAACAATATTTATAGGCTCCACAGCAACCGGAGTAGCCACAAGGAGCCTATAACTTAAATGATTACCAGTGTTCCGATCCTTGCAATTCATGGTTATTTTTTCTGAAAGAAGGTTATTGACTGTGATGTAGAAATTCCTAATGGAATATCCAGCAAGAAGAAAACAATTAAATCGTTCCATTTGTCGTTTTAATTAAAATCGATGTTCTAATCTGTATCCTTCTCTCTCTCTCTCTCTCTCTCTCTCTCTCTTCCTCTTCCTCTTCCTCTTCCTCTTCCTCTTCCTCTTCCTCTTCCTCTTCCTCTTCCTCTTCCTCTTCCTCTTCCTCTTCCTCTTCCTCTTCCTCTTCCTCTTCCTCTTCCTCTCTATCTCTATCTCTATCTCTATCTCTATCTCTATCTCTATCTCTATCTCTATCTCTATCTCTATCTCTATCTCTATCTCTATCTCTATCTCTATCTCTATCTCTATCTCTATCTCTATCTCTATCTCTATCTCTATCTCTATCTCTATCTCTATCTCTATCTCTATCTCTATCTCTATCTCTATCTCTATCTCTATCTCTATCTCTATCTCTATCTCTATCTCTATCTCTATCTCTATCTCTATCTCTATCTCTATCTCTATCTCTATCTCTATCTCTATCTCTATCTCTATCTCTATCTCTATCTCTATCTCTATCTCTATCTCTATCTCTATCTCTATCTCTATCTCTATCTCTATCTCTATCTCTATCTCTATCTCTATCTCTATCTCTATCTCTATCTCTATCTCTATCTCTATCTCTATCTCTATCTCTATCTCTATCTCTATCTCTATCTCTATCTCTATCTCTATCTCTATCTCTATCTCTATCTCTATCTCTATCTCTATCTCTATCTCTATCTCTATCTCTATCTCTATCTCTATCTCTATCTCTATCTCTATCTCTATCTCTATCTCTATCTCTATCTCTATCTCTATCTCTATCTCTATCTCTATCTCTATCTCTATCTCTATCTCTATCTCTATCTCTATCTCTATCTCTATCTCTATCTCTATCTCTATCTCTATCTCTATCTCTATCTCTATCTCTATCTCTATCTCTATCTCTATCTCTATCTCTATCTCTATCTCTATCTCTATCTCTATCTCTATCTCTATCTCTATCTCTATCTCTATCTCTATCTCTATCTCTATCTCTATCTCTATCTCTATCTCTATCTCTATCTCTATCTCTATCTCTATCTCTATCTCTATCTCTATCTCTATCTCTATCTCTATCTCTATCTCTATCTCTATCTCTATCTCTATCTCTATCTCTATCTCTATCTCTATCTCTATCTCTATCTCTATCTCTATCTCTATCTCTATCTCTATCTCTATCTCTATCTCTATCTCTATCTCTATCTCTATCTCTATCTCTATCTCTATCTCTATCTCTATCTCTATCTCTATCTCTATCTCTATCTCTATCTCTATCTCTATCTCTATCTCTATCTCTATCTCTATCTCTATCTCTATCTCTATCTCTATCTCTATCTCTATCTCTATCTCTATCTCTATCTCTATCTCTATCTCTATCTCTATCTCTATCTCTATCTCTATCTCTATCTCTATCTCTATCTCTATCTCTATCTCTATCTCTATCTCTATCTCTATCTCTATCTCTATCTCTATCTCTATCTCTATCTCTATCTCTATCTCCATCTCCATCTCTATCTCTATCTCTATCTCTATCTCTATCTCTATCTCTATCTCTATCTCTATCTCTATCTCTATCTCTATCTCTATCTCTATCTCTATCTCTATCTCTATCTCTATCTCTATCTCTATCTCTATCTCTATCTCTATCTCTATCTCTATCTCTATCTCTATCTCTATCTCTATCTCCATCTCCATCTCCATCTCTATTTCTATTTCTATTTCTATCTCTATCTCTCTCTCTCTCTCTCTCTCTCTCTCTCTCTCTCTCTCTCTCTCTCTCTCTCTCTCTCTCTCTCTCTCTCTCTCTCTCTCTCTATCTCTCTCTCTCTCTTTCTCTCTCTCTCTCTCTCTCTCTCTCTCTCTCTCTCTCTCTCTCTCTCTCTCTCTCTCTCTCTCTCTCTCCCTCTCTCTCTCTCTCTCTCTCTCTACAGAGATTGTTATCAATCAATACTGACATTCGTTAACAAATTACCAATTGATTTTAGTAAGGCTACACGATTATACAAGCCGTTGAACATCATTTGTGGCCAACACAAATACGTGGCTTTATGCAGCTTTTTAAGATGAAATAAAATTAAATTTAGATTTATTCCTGCTCACACAGTGTGCATCACACTTTGGGGACTGCACGAGGCCATAATAAAATCATACAAATATATACCTTAACATTTGATTAGCTATACAGAATAAGTTCGCAATCTAAGCCATTTTAAATTTTTGCCTATTGAAATCCATCCCATGGGTCCAGTCCACATCGCTTAGACGAAGAAATGTTCTGATCCAGATGTGTACTAATCGATTTAGATTTAACATTAGCTTCGATTTGAACGCGATCGGTTTCCCTTTATTTTAAGTGATCATAAGCTTACAAAATTAGGAGACCTTATAACTGTCACTAATATTTATCTAAGCTTTGCCTTGTCGTGCTGCAAATCCCTCTAATGCAGCATTGAAAGATGAATTCGGCATTATGAACTGCTTTATTATCGGTTTGTTTACCTTTATGTCGATTATTCAATTCATGGTTTATGTACCATATTTTGACCGCAATGATATTATTCTCAGTTACTATGCGGTTTTATTAACTGCATCTAAATACTATATAGTTGAACCTTTCCATAAATTGAATTTCATTTGTGGTACCGTTCATTTCAAAAATTATTTAGGCAGAAATATGCAAATAGTTATTGGTGCCTTGCATCAGCTAATATAAACTTTAAAAAATCTGGATAGAGGCAGCTTTATTCTGTGCTTTTCATTTTAAAGAAGGTCCAGAGATACTCTGTTGCTTTAAGCAGCTATCGTATGTAAAATTAAGCATTAGGATTGTAGGACTTGTATGAAATCTAGTTTTGTATAATAGGCTAATGGAAAATAAAATCTAATTTTCTGCCACCACCTTCCCCATGCCACTAAATTTGATCTCACGCAAAATTATTTATTGCGACAATTAAAGATTTAGTGAAATACAATTATGGTTACAGTATCGCTATCGTATATATAGCATATAATAGTACGCATACAAATAATACACATAAAATGTGACACCACGTTCCAACGATGCTCATACGAAATGAAATTTTATCATCATTTATTATTATGATCATTATTAAAGGATATAACTCGCTTATTTCCCTAGGCCATCGAATCTAAATCATTATGCTTATTTATCCTATGGGACGCAATCTGGTAGTACTATATATGAGATACGCAGATGTAACATTGAATTATGATCAAAAACGAAATAAATTATTTAATCAATACACAACGATGAATGAATAGTAAAATGCACACATACTACCTCTTATGTACACCATAGTAATGAACAAATTCTCTTTCGTTTCCGTTCCAAGGTTATGCTTGTGTGTGTGTGTGTGACCGGGAAAATAAGAAGAAAAATTCCACAAATATAACGCATCGTAAAAACATCATAATTTTCCTCATATTTTTGCGTTTAAGGGGCCAAAAATGGGTTATATGTAGAATGTACATGCAGCATAGTTGATTAGAAAATACAATTTCCTTTTTGGTGGTACGGCGATGGTGTTTCGGATCAACAAAAAACCACCTCAAGCATATATACGCACAAAATAAAAAGGGTTCTTGATACCATTTTGATAATTGAAAAACAAAACCAAATTGATATGTTTGTACATATATTGTATATAAATACGACTTCGATTTGGGATTGTTGTTTTCGATGTCAGGTTATCGGTCGTATGTTGTTAATAAAATCCTGAGTTTGTCGTATATATACTCGAATATACATTATAATTGAAATACGAGAATTATGAGATTTCGATTAAGGTCCTTTATGTTTACAGTGCTTAAAGTTATGGTTCAATTTTCTTTGTTGTAATACGAAGATCATACTGTTTGTTATGTTTCTTATAATTTTGTGGAATGGTATTAATAGCTAAACTTTTATATCAATGAACGACTTTATTAAATGTGAACTTCCCTAAAAAACACATCCTGATTTGCGATGAATGAAACGTCAGTTCAATAGGTCTTAGGAGTGGCACTTAAAAATAGTTAAGAGGTGATTAAACAGCGAAAGCTGTATATGGTGCAAGGGACAAGTTAATGCTAAAAGGTATAATAAAACCATTCATTGGGTCATTTTGATTGTTGCTATAGACAGTTAAAATAGTTAAAAGCTAAATTTTTTGCGGCACTTAAACAGGGTGAACTCTTTATTTGTCTTTTAGTAATTCTGTTAAAAGCATAATTTTTTTTGAAACATTAGGTCATTCCGGAATTAGTCAGATAGATAATTATTTTATGAAGGGGATAAACTGCTGCGAGTTCTGCAATTCAGTTTCGATCTGATGTGGATTAAAGGGGATCGTAACATTTTCTAATTCTACAAGTACATAGTTGATTAAGTTAGCAGTTCAGTCGATAATAAGTCAGTCGAGTAATAAGTTAGCGATATAGCCTGATGTAAAATCAAATTGATTCGACAAATTACAGTTGTGCACAAACATTATTTTTGGAGGTTCTACCAAGATAGTTGTAACTCGAGACAGCTTGTAAATAGTGTAATAAAATAGGAAAAAATAGCGACCGACGAGAAAGCTCTCAATCGTTTATTCGAAAAGCGGCAAAGAATTTTCCGTAGCTTACATCGAGTGGTGACTTTTATTGAAAATGTTAAAACTGATACGACAAGCGAGGCACTTGCAGTTAGGATTGAAGCATTAGATACAAACATGAGTAAATTCATTAAAATTGAAGATATAATAATGGTGCATACATTACAAGTTACCCAAATTGAGGATTTTGAAACACGCTAACATGACGCTAAGGCGTTATTGAAACACATACAGATTGATGGTTTACAAGATTCATTTGATCAATTGAATCAAAGTATTACTCAATTTGCACAAACACCAAAATCATTTTTTCAGGGATTTGCCAAAATTACCGATACACTTACATCAGAAGTAGCTATGCAGAATTTCCGGCATTTTTTTTGGGCGGGGGATTCAAGGTGGCACTTGCTGTCAGCTCCGTAGCTTGCAACTTCCACAAGTGCTCGTGTTACCTCCACTTGGCGACCGCTGGTAACTAGATTGCTGATTTTTTGGCTTCTAGGCTAAAATACGGCGCTAAAAGAGTCAACCTTAAACAAATCGCTGGGCTGGCTCAATATGTTAATCGTACCGTGCCGATAATCGACCAGACTGGGGGCCCAGCTTTAAAACTAGCTCAGTCGCTAACGGTGGATCCGGATACTTGGCGCCCTCCGGATTAAGTGGCCTTATCTGTGTACTGCAGATCTCTGCACAGATGGATACTTCTTTCTCCGCTACTCGTGGTAACAAATATGGATCTTCATAATAACAAATACCACAAAAAGAGTCCGGCTCTTTAAAAAAACCGGAAAATGTGAACAACGAGACTCGGGTCTGTACGCTTGACTCTAAGTCTACAAATAAACAACGGGACCTAAGCTCAAGCGAGGCTAGTCCCTCCACCCCGGCCACTAAATCTGAGTATAGAAATACAAAGCGGAACCAAAGCATGAACGAAGCTGGTTCCTCAAAACCAACCTATAATACTAAGAGGAAGGCCTGGAGGGCCCTGGATAAGATAAACAACATCTCGTTAGAAGACAGGCTTGCGTGGGCAAAAACAGTCAGCGAGAAAAGTCGGAAGGCCCTTCAGCTGGCTCGCAGCTTAAAAGAAATAGATCTCAGGTGAAAAGTCCTAAAATCGCAAAGCGAACAAAACTCCATACTTCCGCCATGAGGCCTTTTAACGAGATCCTCAAGGATCAGCTAGTTGTAGCAGTTATTGACAAATCCCAAGAGGATGGCAGTATCACGCCCGCCAATTGGGGGAAGGTGGAAGGGCCCTTGGCCACCACCTACCTGAAAGTCCTGTCGAAAAATCCAGGACCGGTTCCAACTTGGCGGGACGCAAGCTGACACAGGAGTCAGGTAAAAGTGACTGCCTGTGCATATCAGAGGTCCCTGCTGCTTTATAGGAAGGCTGTGGGGGATACTTGGCGAGGTATGGCCCGAAACCAGCCCTGCTGTGATTGATAGAAAGGAGATCTCCTGCAGACAAAGAGCTAGGGTGTACATCCCTTCGGAGTCTAGTGATCCGAATGTGATACTCCAATTGTTGCAGGTTGGCAACCCGAAGTTACCAACGCACAACTGGAAAGTTCCTAAACTCGAGGAGACAAAGGCTAACTATAGATTGGCTGTTATCATCCTAAACAGGGAGTCACTGATTTCACTGGAAAATACCAACGGTTTAATCAACTATGGTTTCAGTGCAGTCACACTCAAGGTGTACAAGAAGGACGCGGACAAGCCGGATTCTCCGAAGTTATCTTTAGAAACAACCGCGGTGCTTGATAGCTCATCTGCGTACGTGAAGTAGCCGGCCAAGCGGAAACTCTCTCCACGGACACGGAGATGTCAACGTCCATGGAGTCTTCAAAGAGGCTCACAGAGGACTTCTCATCAGGGGATGATTCTGATGTTACTGTGGTGAAGAAGAGGCTGTAGAAATGACACTGACATTTCTTTAAGTCAACCTTCACTACTCTAAGACAGCATCAGCTGCTGTAATTTTAAAAATTGGGAAAGATGCGACAGATGTCGTCTTGATCTATTAACCTTGGGTCACTGAAAACCTAATACTTGGGCTCAAGACTCCCTATTATAAATTAATGACGCGAAAAAAGAAAGTAAGATTCGGTCGTGCATTCTCATTAAAAATAACATAAGTTGCATTCTGTTGCAGCCAGAGAGAACAATCTCTCTGTGGATCAGTGGTGCACTGAGAAGCACATCCACTCAGGCACTAGAGACCCTGCTATTTTAGACTCCTCTAGATATCTTGGGGAAACAGTTGGCAGCTTATACTGCCATCGGCTGAAATCCATCTTAATGTGGACCTGCAACAATACAAGGCACTCATCTATTTTTTGCAACAATTAAATTCCCAAGACCACCGACTATACTGTCCCCTCACTATCTTTTGGCATAAAGTTCTGGACTACGATCCCAGCCAGGGAGGACTGGATGATGAGTGCAGTTTTGGAACCAGGAGGTGTAAACTGCTTCACATATGGTTCAAAAAGGTATGGGAAAGTCGGGGCTGGAGTGTTCTTTGAGGAACTTCTGCTAAAACTCTCCTTCTATCTCCCCGACTACTGTAGCATTTTTCAAGCTAAAGTAACTGCCACAAAGGAAATCGTAGACTGGTTGAGGTATAATGAAATATCAGTTTGTAATATTCGCATATATATGTACGGACAGTCATTAAATGCCATTAAAGCGCTTTAATCACACCTCCTTACGTCGAAAGTAGTCCAGAACTGTCTCTCATCTATTAACGAGATGGCAGATCAGTTCAACATCCACATTTTATGGGTGCCAGGACATTTCATATGTACAGGGAATAAAAACGCAGATGAACTGGCTCGACGTGGTAGAATGGACCACTTCTCAGAAAGCACGAATGACAGATGGTCAAGTATCACTTCTTGCTCAATAAGTCGGCAGGTCTGGCCAAAGTTGGACTTGTGAGGTTCAGTGAAAATTGCGTTCTCGTCAATTCAATACGTAATACATTTAGCCGAGCCTCAATGATCGATAATTACAATGGCAGGAGATATTGCCTCGCTTATCAAAAGGCGCAGTGTACAAAAGGGGCGTTTAACAAAACATAAACCATTTCTCGAGACAAATGAAAAGAAAACTCGTTTTAAAGTTGAAACTCGAATCAAGCAATTGCAGGACTATATGTCTCAATACAATGCAATTTACAACGAACTCGGATGAATTTATTCAATTCGGGGAGGAGGCTACAACATGTTTGGGCAAGTACTACGAAATTGTGGAATCATTATCGAAATCAAACATTGTTGGGGATCCCATACCTGACAGAAGTGCCACGATATCTGTTAATTGACCCACAGATCAAGCATTTTTCGGGCAATTTTGAAGAGTGGAACACGTTCAAAGAAGTGTTTATGGTATATATACACAATAAAACTTTCATGTCGAGTATTGAAAAATATGTTTACCTTCGAGGTTATTTACAAGGTGAGGCATTTGATCGAATCAAAAATATTGCCTTTACGGAGGCGGGCTATGAGGTTGCTTGGGAAGCGCTATGCAAGCGAAATGGAAACAAGCGGCGAGGGCAAGGAACTTCAAGCAGTCGTAGATGAATGCAAGAACCACATTCTCTTCATAAATACGCTCGATATCTTCACGCAAAACTGGAACCTACTAGTCATTGGAATGATTCTGCCCAGATTAGATAATGATATTCGAGAGTTGTGGGAGAGCGAAAAGATAAGTGGGGATCGTGGGAGGAAATAAAGACTTTCCTCAATTCGAGATGTCTAATATTGAAGACAATTGCTGGAAAATAGCTGTTGTTAAAGGAACAAGTAGGAGTTTTGTTACCAACATGGCGACCAACGCCAAAATCCAATGCACGTATGCAACAGAAATGATCATTTTTCTTCGACGTATCCGGATTATCTCGCACTATCTAACAGCGACAGACTTACAAAAATTCTCGATCAATGAAGTGTAAGATATGCCAAAGACCGCACACCACAACATTGCACGAGTTTTACCAAAAGCAGGCAAAGCCGTCGACAGTTATGAATGATGTCGTACAATCAGCATCACAACCGGCAGTTAGCACCACGACAAGTGCCACGGCTCACACACCATCAAATAATTGAATGAGCCGTATATTTCATATTACATCAGTTGATAAAACTGTATTCTTATCAACAGCGCAAATTCACATAATCGGTGCGGATAACCAGGTTTACGTGTGTCGTGCGCTTCTCGATTCGGTATCGGAAAACAATTTCATAACTGACGAGCTCTCACAGAAACTGGGACTTGTCAAACAGCAATACCATAACCAAGCACAAAGTAAAAACTACAGTCAAGTCTCGCATCAACATTTATATTCTGAACATAGAATTTTTGGTGATATCAAAAATTACGGATCGATTACCAAACCATCGCATACATTTTGAAGGTATCGAAATACCTCATGATGTACAACTCGCCGATCAATGTACAACTCGCTTCTCAGACAACAGCGCATCAAAATTTTAGAAGATTTACCACCACTGGAAGGAACCGAATTCGGCTACATCATTGCTGGCAAAATCGATTAGGAATCGTCAGGAAGCATGAATTTCGCGCTTATGACATTACACACTGCAAACGAAAATCTTCATAATTTGGTGTCAAAATTATGGAGCCTTGATACCATCACAACGAAAACACATTTATCCGAGGAGCAAGCTGAGTGTCAAGATAATTTCGTTCGAACGCATACACGCAATTGTACTGGAAGGTACGTCGTAAATTTACCATTTCGTAACAACGTTCAAGCACTTGGTGAATCGAAGAATATCGCGCTAAACCGCTTTCCCTCAATCGAGAAAAAATTACAACGAGATCAATAGGTGAAACGTGAGTATGCAAATTTCATTTAAGAGTATGTTTCGTTGGGACACATATACAGGGTGCCAACAGACAGTTCGATCCAGGAAGCGCCGGCAAAGACTACGTCGGGACTCCCTTTGAATGATACTTCGCTCAACGGGCTAAAGACCCAAGATGATTTATTCAACATTGTTTTGCGATTTCGAATTCCAAAAACCATCTTCTCGAGTGATATCAAGAAGATGTATAGGCAAGTGGAAATCACCCCTGAACATCGACGATTTCAGAGAATCATGTACAGGGAGTCTCTAGACGAACGGATTGCAGCTTATGAACTCGCTACCGTTACTTATTGTGTTAAATCAGCTGCCTATCTAACAACAGTCGTTCTCAAGCAAATCGGCATTGATGAGTGAAGAGCATTGCGTGATTTTTATGTCGATGACGTCATGACAGGAGATGAAGACATCGAGTGTCTTATCAACATAAAGAACCAGTTATGCGAGCTGTTAGCCAAGGGAGGAATGGGATTTGGGGATACTCTCCATCGTAGCCAGCATATTCGACCTGTTGGGTCTTGCACCACCAGTAGTAATCAGAGCCAAGATCTTTTTGCAAAAGCTTTGGCTCTAACAGGTTTCTTGGGATCAAACACTGACGCAGATTTGCTAAATCAATTTCATGAATTTTTGGATGATTTTTGTTCGATTCAGTCAGTTAGAATTGACGCGCGATGGGACTTTTAATACACAACAAGGTTATTGTGTGCCAAAAGTCCGGTTGCATCTCTAAAGCATCAGTCTAGGCTCTACGACAAAATTAGCAATGTTTTAGGCATCAAAATTAGCAATGTTTTTGAGGGCATCTCTTGACTATGAGCAATATGTATTGAACTTGTCTGAAGTCGAGGTAATTGAATGGAAGGACCATCCAATTGTACTTGCAACGCAGTCCAGTTACAACGACATTGGTTGGAAATTGCTGGGAATCCTAAGATATTGCGTTAGATTCATCAATCAAATGATTAAGATTCGCAACAATAAATTACCTAACAAAGAGAAAATTTCAGCATTCATCGAAGGAACTACAGCTTTGTTTATGCTCGTTCATCCAGTTCAAAGTGATGCATTTGTTGAGGAGAAGAGAGCTTTGCAATTTAAGAGACAGGTTTCGCGATCAAATAGTTTGAAGGCTTTCACACCATTCTTGGATAGTTATAGAATTATACGCGTTGGCGGTCGCATCAGTAAAAGTGACCTGCCATATGAACAATGTCATCAAATATTGCTGCCGTATGCACATCACTTCATTGATGTCCTGTTCCGACACTATCACACGCATAACACACGTAACAACTTATGGGTGAGTCACCAATGGACCGAGTGACGCCTCACAAAGCATTCACGGTGATTATAATAGATAACTGTGGGCCGTTTTTAACTAGAATCGCTGGTACTCGATCAAAAAGCACGCTTAAGTCCTATATCGGGGTATTCGTCTGTTTCAGCACAAGGGCAATCCATCTTGAAGTCATCAGCGATCTAACTACGAATGGATTCATAGCAGCGCTTCATTGTTTTATTGCGAGAAGGAGAAAGCCAATATCCATATGAGTTAAATGTGTTAAAATAGCTATGGCAAGAAGGCAAAGGATATATATATATATATATATATATATATATATATATATATATATATATATATATATATATATATATATATATATATATATATATATATATTGCCTATTTTCCACCACTATCCGGAAGCGAGCTGCAAGCTAAATGTTGTGATGCAATTGAAGAGATTTCCATTGCTGCAGAACCACCAGAGCTTTTCTTGTACTTTGCGATTTCAACCTGTGGAGGTCAGCCGTGTTGCCTACCGTTCAATTTAACATCCGACGAGTGCCTATTTGTTAATTCAATGCTTAGTTGTATGCTGGCTCAGAATAACAATATACTAAATAAGAATGGTCTGATGCTGGACTTGATATTTACAAATGAGTTAAATATCTTCAGTGTAGCTCAATCATTATTCCATTTTGTTCTAAATGATGTGCACTACATACCAATAGAAACTCTATTTAATATGCAAGAAGTGCATTGAACAGGAAATACCACAATAGAAACACGATCAAATACAACCTTAGGAAAATAAATAAAACCGAATTCAATGGGCATTGGGGAAACATAAATTGGCAGGAAAAATTTTGTGATAATATTAATACTAAAGTTGATAAATTCTTTGGCAACGTTCTAGTTAATTTAACAATTTTACAACCCAATGCTTTTCGTAAAATGAAAAAGAGCAATTCGGAAACCGATAAAGTTGGATTCATCAACATCAAAATCTGATCCAAAATAATTTTGGAAATACTTTGCCACCAAACGTATAGTTAAATTATCGGGAATCTAAATTGCCTTGAAAAACTTTAACTAGCAATTTACAACAGCTCTGCGGTGATTTTAAATGTAACCCCTACTATTGGTGAGACGGCTATGGATCGTAAAAACCATGGAGAACAATTTCCTCCGCCATTTTGACAACTCTTCAACAAGTCACTAACTTCGGACATTTTTCCCACTAAATGGAAACCTCTAGGATTAAGCTCATATTTAAATAAGGGGAAGGGAATTTTACCTCATGTTACAGAGTAATCTAAATTGATTGAAATGCTTGTATGCAAAAGCTTTAAATCTATCATTCATCGTTATCTTTTTAACTGTCAACATGGGTTTATGCCAGATAGATCGCCCACAGCAAATTTAGTTGAATTTACCACTATTATTTTCAAAACAGACATAGACAGGGATACAAGAGGACACAGATAGAGTTAGCGAGTGGTGCTAATCAACTCCTTAATTTTAACAAATGCAAATATATGTCCCTTCATCGAAAGAAATCACCTGTAATTATGGACTATACTATCAAGGGCAGCCAAATCAACGATGATTAGACGATGTACCACAGTAATAATGAAGGAGTGAGAAATCTCGAATGAATAAATGGATTGTTCTCAAGAATATGTTATGAGACCTAATTTACAGCTGATTTCGCTAACATCTTATACACCATTCAAGATGTAAACCCATTGATGTATTGAACAATGAAGTAGGTTGTCGAAATTTTGTATGTTGAAAGGTAGGTTTTCTGGACCATTTCTGGAATTCAAAGCATAAACAATATTGAAAATTTAATATTAAAATGTGGAAACATCTGGAGTCGAAATCAATCAGATTAGTTTTTGTCTACAAGAACTACCGTACTCTTTTGTCTTTTCATTTTATGCATACATCCAAAAATATTCAATCATACAAATCAACAAATGGTGTTGACAAATTTATCGATTGTTCCTGTAGGAAACATCCAAATGAATGACGATTTTCAATTTTTGCTTTTTATAATGCGATACCATTATTTAAGAGCTTTTCTGTTTCCAAACTGTTAACATGATTTGTGAATGCCATTTATCATTTAAAATATTTACATAAACATAATGATTTCATAAATAAATTTGAATAAAATTTGTTTGTTTAAATTTTAGGGTATACTCGTATACTAAAATAACAAACTTTTCGAATTACGTTTTCACCATATGCGGAATATATCATACATATCTAGCGGTGTTTTGTTATCTGTTTTGGAGAAGTTTTTCTGTGGCAATTAAAAATGGATCCGGTACACATCATATACCTTCATATTTGTATGTATTAATTCCAATTTCATCAACCATAAGTCAAAAATATGTAAAGTAGAAATAGCTATGTGTATGTTTTGGATTGTTCTATGGAAAATTATGATTATATTCGTATACCTTTACATAATAAGTATTTTCGAGTTTTACGCTTTTTAGTTTTTCGGATAAATGTTACTTTTGTATAAAATTAACATAAAAATGAAAAGTTTTTGGTTTGTAAATAAATCGAAATTATCAGCTGTTGTCCTCATAAAATTGATCACAGATTGTCATATGAAACGAACATGAAATCAAAAAGAAAATTTTTGTTATAATGCTTTTACTTACAAGAATAATTTAGGAAGAAAGGTTTACTTTTTTCATTCACTTCGTCCAATTAAATATTCGTCGTACTAGTGAAGGCTAAATATTTCGCTCTGTATTGCTAGTTATCGGAAGTTTTTATGAGATTCCTCGAATGGAAAAAAATTGTCAGATGCGCCAACATATTTACCAGCCGTTGAAATACCGAATGAATCCAATCAGTCATCATATGCCCAAAATTTAAGGCGAAAAAATTAGCTGCGTGAAATAATACGTCAAGCAGCTTCCAATTCATACACGATGAATTTTCATGTTAACGTTGATCGTAATAATTACTCGTTCATGGTAAAAGTTGAAAGTGCCAAACTTACAAGAGTCGAATAATTTACAAGTTCCAGTTATACATAATTTAGTTTTTATCTATGACATCAAACAATTAGAACATAATATCTCTTAATTGATTACACATTACAAAAGGATTTATATAACAGAAATAAATCTATATAGTTAAAAATTAAAATAGATAATCTCAAACTACAATTGAAACATTCCATAAAAATTTATGAACTGAAAACAATATCTCGCTTCATTCTGTTACTACTCGTACATTGTACTGAAAAAATAATCCTGTGTATATAAAACACTATAGTTGACAATCTTGTATAATCTCACCAAACAAATCTTATTCTGTTTTATTATTGTCATTGTCTTTTTATTACAAAAAAGATAAGAAAATTTAAATTTTATGTATTTCAAAATTTTGATTTATACAAAATAACAAAAACAAAAAGATTTATTAATTTTAAAACAAGACTGTTGTTGTTGGTTTAAAATAAATTTTATTAATTATTAAAATTTTAATCTATAGGCACAAATTACATTTTCTATATTTCAATCAATTTCAACATTAACACATTGTAACACATTGATGGCTGGTCACCCCTAAATCCTAAATCAAACCAACATTATTGAAATGAGCCAAACAAAATGTTGATTCAGGTACCATATTGCCAAAACGGATTTCCAAATAGCTATACTAATTGATTGTCAATTATAGGGTTTGAAACTGTGTGTAATGGGTTAAAAATTCAATTAGAATATTTACCCGTAGGATTCTTGTGATATTTATTCATGACAATTTTTATTTTTTTGTTATTAAAATCTAAAAATAAGTGTTATGCTTATTTGAATTTAAATATTAAATTTCTAATTGTTTTTTTTTGGAATTTTATTGTTTAATATAATTTTACTTTATAATTTATTAAGTTTTATACATGTACACCATTTTTGACGTTTAATTTTAACTTTTTTAGTGGTATTCGGTTTTACAATTTTTATATCTACATAATTTTAAATTAATTGATTTTTTCCCCATAATTTTAGTCCAAGGGCCAAGAGTTATACCAATGTATTACTCTTCAAAAATGAAAACACCCCATTAGTTCTTTATGTTGGTAGTTTGGTTTCATACTGAAAAGATGGTCGACACATTACGTAGCACCGACCAAACTGCAAAAGTACAACTCGCGCCTTTCACATTAAGTATCTGGCCAGAACGTACTGACATAGCGAATTATATTCACTACATGAAATATTAAAAACCCATCGAGAAACCTCATTTTTGTCTGTATTATGCCCACACGAATATTTATTAAGAATTTAATTTGTCTGTCTGTAAATAAATCGATTTTTTCGGCTTTTTTAGTACAAAACCAAACTACCAACATTAAGAACTCATGGAGAGTTCTTATTTTTGGAGAGTAATACATTAGTATATTAGCTTTTTTCAGTAGATATATTATGAGGGATTTGTCTCTTTATTTTCCTGATTTACCAAATCGAAAATATTGGGATTCTCATAAACAATTAATATATTTGTCTATAAAAAAGCAGAAAAAATTAATTGTTTTACAGACAGACAAATTAAATTCTTAATAATTTTAAATGATTCATTTATGGATATTCTTCTTTTATATAGAACAATTAATTTTCTTAGGTTCCATAATTTTGCTGGTGACAATAAATCCAAATGATATCTGATCAAATTGAAGAAAGAATTTATCACAATGCATCTCAGTACGTACCTGACTTAGACTGCTTAAAATGTACATTTTTCTCAGACTATCGCAAGTGATTATCATAACATGTTTATTTCATTTTACTATCAATATCTTTGGTGGTTTGGTGGATAAATATAAAATGCTTGCAGTTTAGTGCATATTGAGGATACTGGGTGTATACTCTGAGCCTTATCAGAACCGATGCGCTTTTTGTAGGAGTTACTAATGCACAAACTTTTCTAAAGCTAATGTCTGAATTTAACCAATAGTGAAAAGCTGTATCAAACAAAGATTGCCTTTAAAAAGGCTAGCCTATAAATCATGCCGATCAGTGTCCAGAAAGGAATTTTTCAATTTATGTGAGATAGCAGCGATGAAATCGTCTTGAAAACATGTAATGGCGAAAAACCAAGCTAACTTAGAAAGATTTTTCAAATCAAAGGTTATCTTGAATAAATTAATTGTGGATGACTTTATCAATACTATTAGTGCGAGATGTCACGTCGATTAAATATTTCGTTTGTGAACATTTCATTTTAATTGTCAACCCTCGACTCCGTATTATGCAAATAAAGTTGATTTAAGAGCCAAATAGGTGAATACAATACGAAGATCGTAAAGAAGATAATTTAACTCACCTCATGAGTGGAGATCAGAAAAACTAGGATTCACCAGATTTGGGGAGGAGAGGGCGTAGAGATCACTCAAGTATTGATGCCACTCAAGTACTGTTCTAATTCACTACATAACTAACTGTTTAGTAGTTAACGGAATGCTGGAAGAAGCACCATACTCATTTATTTTAAACAACAAAAATTTCAATTGTCCTTAGGGTTGGGCATTGGCTATTTTAAGTAAAGATGATAAGGGACAAAAACCTATTGCTTTAAATTAAAAACTGAACTTTGCGCACACCGAAAAAATTTGGCCTACATTAAATGTTTGTTTTATGGAATTGAGTTTAAGTTTAATATTATAGGATATTAGTTAGAGGTTTTAAAATATATGAATTAAGGAAAAAAACTTCAATTTTCGGAATATTAAACTTTAAATTATAAAATAATTCATTACATTTAGGAAAAAGTTTCCAATCATTAAGAATATTGAATTTCAAATCATTTTTCTTTAATTTTAAATCATAATAGCAACAATTTAGTACTCACTCCTTAAGTTAAGGTTGGCATTAAATACGTGAAATCACAAATTTTTGGAAGTCATGTTTTAATTTTATGACTTTTATGTTTTGAATTTGTAGTCTTGATTAAAAAAAAATGTTGTTGAACGTGATTTTTGTTGTTGTTGTTTAAAATACAGGGTTTTCTGTGGTTCTACCCAATTTCACATAACTATGATCCGATTCAACACGTCCAGCTATAAATGCCCTTAAATGCTGATCATGTTTTCCAACAGTTTTTGTTTGACTAATGAAATAAACTATGTCGCTTTTAACTATGATGCAAATAATATTTAATAATTTATTTTGTTCTTTCTCATAAATATAAAAATTGACTTTGTACAATGATTATGAAATGGTAATGAGATAACTAATTGAAAATAAGTCGAAGATAAGTAAAGTTTTTCTGCAATAACACTAAAATACGGTTTATCGGGAAATAAGATATAATTTTCCATTTTATTGATGATTAAAGGCTGATTAAATCCAATATTTTCTAAAATTGTAAACGCAAATTTTGATAAATATTTCATGGCTATTGATGCGGGTAAATTTTTTCGAGACGAAGTTGAATTTGTGTAACATTTCATCTCTCGTTGTTTTGATTCAAATCGCATACAACAATAATAGATAGATAGGTAGAATTGCAGATAACTGTCGGATAATGTGATAAAATGTGGTGCTTTGGTTTCAACTAATCGTCAAATAAATTTAAATACATTTCATTATGGAGAGCTATTTTCTCTTTTAAAAAATTTACTACTATCTCTGAAAAATTGTCATAAAGTAATACCTCAACAACCTCATCTAAGAGGCAAATATATTTCCATGCTCTTTCACTTTGTGGTACTTTATCACCAACCAGTAACGAAAAGAACTGTGGAAATTTTAAATTTTCTCGAGCCGACACATGAAGATTTGTATTTTTCAAGTGATCTAGCTTTATCAATGGTATTATATTTGTGCATTGTAGTTCTCCATAATCCAAATATTGAATTCTATTGTTTAATTCGTTCAGAGAGAATTATCACTTTTCGTTAATAAAATCACTAATGGAATTCATCTATACATACTCATTTTGAGTTACGTGTCCTAAGTTTAGCATGGTCTTCATATTTATGATTATTAGTTTCATCCCTCGGTTCTTTGTAAAATCAACAGAAATAATTATAATTGAATGAGGGACTGAAACCTAACAAACAATTTAAGCCTAAATTACCACCAACTAATACAAAAAAGATTTGAAATTTGTTTTCTTTAATATTTTTAGTTATACCATCTTCATCCAGATTCTCTAATATTTGTATTAGCTTGCTGATGGTTTTATTGTAACTATATTTTTGGAATTTAGCTGTTTTAACAAACATTGCTGGGAAAATGGATGACAAACTTGAGCAGTTTTTTGGAAGTGTGGGAAGGTTAAAATAAAAAGCTGCTATCGATTGATTTTCCGCAACACTTCCTAATGCATCTTAATAGAAATTTAAAAGTATTACGTTTTTATCTTTGAATTTTATAGTTTTACCTTTCCAATTTGCACTATAAAGTTTACTTGCTATATTCCAAAATGAAGCATTATTTTCAAGCACTTTAAATTTTCTTAAAGTTTTTTCTAACACTTCAGGCAGGATGAGCGTATTAAAACTCCAAAAAGATTTTTTTTCTAGACGGGTGACCCCCTTTTGAAATGCTACAGTTACTTCCAAATTAATAAATGATTCTCACCAAAATTTTAAAATTTTTTATGAATCAACAATTAAATTAAAAATTTTGTCCAGATTTACCATCATTTTTATATTTACCTGTAAGTTTTCCGAGAACTGCTTTATCGTTGATTCTACTGGTCATTATTGGAATAATTTTCTCTAGGAAGCTGTTTCATTTTTTAGGTACACAAAATTCCTTGCCCGGATATAACATTTTCAATTCGAGATCAATCAAAAAATAAAACATGTTGCAGTTAAATTATAGTTGTTTAATTCCAAAATTTCGCTTACAAGTCTTAAAACGTCTGAATTCCTATAAATTATCCAATTTTTATAACTGTAGTTCGAAAAGTTCTTGCTGGCGACCCTTAAATGAGTATTAAGATGGGCTAAAACATTATTTTAAATATTTCTTTAAAACTACAAAAAATATCAAACAAATTTTCAAACGAGAGCTGAGTGTCTTACTCGTATTAGATTGTTTCCTCCTGCTCACAAAAGCCATTCCCAGCATATTAGTCACGGAAATATACCGATGAAAAGTTAATGATTTTGAACTAACACTTTGCCGTGAAATTTCTCTAATTACCAACAAATTTAATTACATATATCACTGGGTACCTGCCAGATCCAAGTTAAAATGTTGTATCAAAATCTTTGTCAGAGCGTTGATAAAACTCCTTTGCTTTAGTATGCATTCCACTCGAGTTATGGTAATGTACGAATACAGACTTCGTCCTTTCGTAGCACAGGGTAAGGTGATTCGTGAATTATAATTGTCGTTCTTTGCTGCGTTAAGACTAACCCTAAAAGAGTCTAATATTGCTCCGACCTGTCGCATTCTTTAGGCAGTATTATGCAGTAACCCACATAGACCGGATTTTCAACGAACGTATGGTCGATCGTCTAATAATCCCCATTCTGTCTATGCAATGAGTTCTTTCTCTAACGATCAACAAGAATGATGCGGGAGCTAAATTCATTATTAAATATAATCGTTAGCCTTATTACAGACCTTTTTATTTTAATACAATTTGACGTAAAATAAACAAACGAAAACAAAATGGATATAGGTCCTTTTGTCCTACGAAGCAGGTGACATTGTTAATTTATTCAACTTTCTTGTCTCATTTATAAGAGATGGCTATCTATGTCCAGGAAATAACAAAATTTTATTTTAATGTGATTTACTTTTTTATTTTTACTCTTAGTGTTTTTCTTCGTAAATCTAAAGAATATTCCCTTTGTTATTCTTAATAGTCTGGAAGATATAGCTAGATGTTTTTATAAAGCTAGTATACAATTTTTTCAGTTTATTGTCCGGCGACAAATAATAAAATAAGACTGAAACATTACAGATATGCCACTTCATACAAGACAAATACGTGAACTAAATTATTTCAGCTTTAAAAGAGAAGTTCGCCTCAGATATACTCAAACATGCTAGAAATTGTAGCCCTTTCAGGCCATTTTACCAAAACTCTTTATCTGGTTAACACGTTCGATTCAGACCACTTAAATCCATATATCAAAAATAAAATCAAAGACAATTTCGGCAAGGTCGTAAGAAACTAATCAAAACTATTGTCAGCCTGAAACTTTCGATTCAGGCTTCTTGCATACGGTTAAAGTAAGCCGAAAGTGAAAAGTCGATAATGCAGATCGTGTTCGCCCATCCAAAAGTAAAAAAATGGTAATGCAGATTGTGTGAACACAGCTCAAAGTTTGTCAAAATTACCCTGTTAAAGTTAGCCGACAGTTTCCAGCCGAAAGTAAAAAGTCGATCATGCAGATTATATTATTGACATTCCAGCCGAAAATAAATCAGCTTCCCACGGAAAACTTGAGATTTCCCACGGGAAACTTGAACTGAATTTTTTTCCTGCGATAGCTGTTGACAAATTACATCAATGCAATCTATCTCCAGACATAACACTCTAAAGACTGATTTATTTTCGGGTGGAATGTAAATAACGTAATCTGCATTATCGACTTTTTACTTTTGGCTAACTTTAACAGGGTAGCAAAAAGACATCTGTCTTCTAGGCTATAATGGCTAGTGCAATCATTTTTCAAACAATTAACTAATTTCTAGCCTATTTTCACAAATGTTTTTAATTTCGAGCCACTTTTCACTGATTCCTCGACAATTATTTTACTCCAATCATGAAAATGTGGAACCAATTTTTATGTATTAGCTATTTTCTGCACCCTTTCTTTTACGCTAAATAATTAACCACTAGGCAAATAGTCTGCGAGTTTCAAAAAATTAATTGCTCCAACACGCATAGCACGTTGACAACAAAAATGAATAACTCACGAAAACTTAAAGTTTGACTAATTGTGTTTTGTATACCTTTAAGTACAGGTATTATTATACTTTACAAAAAGCACAATACGATTAAACATTCACATAATAACAATACTATAAGGAGAATCTCTCCTTAAATAGCTCAAAATATTTTCTCCTTAATACCAAAGTAGTAGACACTTCCAGAAATACGTTCTCACTTCCAGTAATAAAGAATATACATGTGCAATAGAACAACAAAACATTTTCTCACACTGTATACCGATCATGCGCACATTTCAAAAGCTCTGCTTGTACAAAACAATAATACATTTCCATAAAAATCATTTTTATTCTTTTTTATTTAACAAAACATAATTTTGCAGTCATTTCATCAATCTAACCCACTAAAACAAGTAATTTTCTTTTTTTTTCTCCTGCCTTTACATAAATTTTATAAAGTTTGGTATTTTCTCGGATCGAAAATTCAGTGAGGAACGCAATAATTAAAAACAAAATACGAGTTGGTCGTTTTTACGTTTCGTTTCCGATAAAAAAAAATTACATTTCAACGCGTTTCGCTATTACTGCTTGTATACGAGTAGAGAAGGGAAGCTTTTCAAAAATAAATAATTAAGAATTATTTTTATTGCTGGTCTTTTTTATTACTGTCATCAGCACAATGATAGGGAAATGATAAATGAGTAAAAAAAAAAAATGTGTTGATCTGGTGGAAAAGATGGAAAAAAGAGACACACAGGAGCGGATCAATTTTTAAAGTAGATAGACAATTACAGGAATTTTCAATTAAAGTTTAATTTTGTATTGTTGTTGTATTTTTTTTTCGTATTGCATTTTATTGTCATTCTTATACGATGTACCGTGTATAAAGCTGCTTGGAGATTGCTGCTTTGAATGACATTTATGTTTACTTAACATTAGCTTTTATGCAAGAAATATTATTATATTGTTTTCATTCAGAATATTACATTTTTTTTTCTGTGTTAACAGTATGTTTATATAAACTTGTAAACTCAAGTATTTTGTATATCTTATGTATGACTCAAAATTAGTTTGTTTTGTTATATAGACTGTAGTTTTTTTGTTGTGACCAGCGGTGATTTTAAATTATACTTGGGTTAATATTTTTTTGTTTTTGTTAGCTGCTTCAGGTGATTTGTCTTTAATCAAGACAATTTTAAAAGAGATTCGGAAAAATTCTATTAACATGTTACTCTTAGAGTACTTTGCAAAGGATTATTACTTATTGCTTTAATACGTTCAGAATTTAAAAACTGCAATTCATAACGTTAAAGAAAAATCGATTTGAACATAAGGATTAAATATAAGTGAAGCACGTATGAAGTCGAGTCTATCAACAACTGTATCGTAAAGAAAATATCGTATTGCTTAATAATTGGTGACGACCTGTACAAAACACTTTCAATTCACATTGCAACTTCGTACTGGCAGAAACGCTAGCAATAATTGGAAAGATTTGCATATCTACCGCAAACAAAAGGCCAACTAAAACTATCGAGAATATTATTAATACATAATGAAAAAGTTTGTGGTCCAAGATGACTCCCTTGTGGGACATCCGAGTTCGACAGAAATTAAAAATAAAAGCAACATAGCAATAAGTTTACAGCACAATTTTCAAGAAGACTGCCTGGAACCTCTTTTTGCCCAGCACCCTTGTTAATATCTGGCAGAGAAAGACTTTCTCAAACGTCTTCAACTGTAAAATTAATTATGGTGAATTCATTAATATTTTGAAAGTTCTGGGACCTAGCATGAGACGACTGGAATGATTCTTTAACCGATTGAACCAAAATTCACAAACTGTTAGAAGTCAATTACTCTTCTATCTGCAAAATATAATTAATATATAAAAACCAGTTTAAGGTCTTGAGCTCCTCTCACACTAAGTTAAAAGCACAATAAAACTTCTTGCCGTCATAGGGACGTCGAAAGTTTCCCACATAAGGTCCCACTATTAAACTGAGGTTGAGTCGATGAAATATATAACATTAATGTGAAGATCACGGGTTGGTTCAAGCGGATTACTGATATTTACACAGCTACGACTTTGATGGTCGAGTTAACAACTTTGATCCTAATCCTTGATCGCAACGAATACACCTCCGCTTTTAAAATTAGTGCAGATATTGTTATACCTACCTCGCGCAGAAAGTATCCGCGGGGTGGAAGCTTTCGAAATGCCAAGATTCACAAATAACGAAAATATCATAATAGGAATCAAAAACTTAAATTCGATATCCTTTTGATTTACCACGAATACTTGAAGCCGAATACCACGAATACCTTATTATAATGAAGTATGGATGGTTTGTCATGAATTTAATAATGTTTGCTGATCCCTTTGCTAACATGAGGATGATCGATCAGCTCCTAATTAAGATTCACTGTTGAACCATTCGTTACTGCTGATTTAGGAATACGCTGTATGTAGTGATTCTGTTATATTCGATGCTGCCGAAAATTGGAGTTGTCGAAAGGTGGTCACATCCCTCGACTAGTCATTCATCGATAGTTCTTTGCACTTTATGTCGAAATCCATTCCAACCTTCAAGCAAAAATATAAATAATTTTCTTTAGTTTCTGACCTTTTGGTATAAGTTTCCGATAGCTTCACAATTTGATCCTGAATAAGTTTCCTATCGCTTAACAATTTGATCCTTCCGTAAGAGAAAGCTCAAACAGAGCTAATGATTAATATACTTGTTCAAAAGTCGATTATGCAGAACCCTCCTAATGATAACCACAAGTTTCCAGCCGAAAGTTAAAAATCGGTAGTGCAGATTGTGTTATACTAAAAACAAAAAAAAAATGAAGTCGTTATCAGCCGATATTGTACAGTCAAAAATTTTCATGGATAACATGGTATGGATTGTGTTTCGTCGATTTGCCACAATTTTCTACGAGAAAGTAGAGTGAAGTTTTGCCATGTAAGAATATTGTTAAAAGCCTTCACTGCTATCCGTGGGTCTATAGTTATTTTCGGCTAAACACAATCGAGATAACACAATCTGAATTATCAATTTTTTTCTTTCGGCTGAAAATTTTATCGGATTTTCCCAGATTTCCCACGGGAAAGCTAACCTGATTTTTTTTTTCAAATCAGATCAAAGCTATTCATCTCCCGACATAACATTATAACAGCTTTTATACAAAGTTTCTTATGAAAATCGAATTTTCTCAGATTTCCTCGGGAAACTTGATCTGAAATTTTTGCAGCCGTACCTATTGACAAACCACATAAATGCAATCGATCTCCAGCTACACACTCTAGTTAACGATTTTATTGAATTTTAAATATTTCTGGGTAGAAAAAAGTTTTCCACGTAAGACTATTGACCAATGTCTGATAACCACTTAATTTTTTTAGTTTCTGCCGGAATGTAAATAACATAAACATAAAATCAAACCTCTGTAGTTTTAAAATTTATAAACGTGTTTCTAATTTTAAACATAAAAATAAATTATCAGAATTATTATGTTAAAAAGTATTAGCATTTTTATTTGTATCCATAAACATGGGTTAAAAATTCAAAATGTATATTTGCAATTGCTTGCGAATGCAACATTTTATTTGATAGATCGAAAGCAAAATAAAAATTGATTAACAAATTTGTTAATAATTATTACTTTTTTACAAAACCAAAAATTTATTGTACTCATATTGATTAAAAAAAAAACAATATGTAAAATGTACAAACAATAAACATTTGGTTTGTACTAAAGACGTGCATTCACAAATTAATTCAAGTTGTTTTCAGTACTCTTCCTTTTCAATTTCACTGGAAAATAAGCGAATAACACTAGCGACTAGACTTAAGTTGAAATGTAATATTTTCTGTTTATGATACAAAATACGTAAAATAACATTTTTTTATAAGTCATGTTTTAATTTTATGATTTTCTTGTTTTAGCTTGTAGCCCTATTAAAAAAAAAAAAAAAATTATCGATCATAATTTATTTGTTTTTGTTGGTGTTTTTTACGGTCCAGAGTAACAAATATTTAAAAATTGCATGCACTTTTTTTCCAAAATGGCCGCCGAAACGTGTTTTTTAATTTTATCCCATGTTCATTTTTTTAATGTTTTTTTTATTGATCTTTTGAGCCATTTAGTTCTATTAGATATACTAAGAAATCAGCGCATTATTCTAATATAAATTAAACTTTATTGATGTTTTGGTAGGCCGAACCCCTATTATATCCTATACCTCCATAAATATTTTTACAACTCCTTTAGAAATCAGTTATGAAAGTTATAAGTATAATAAAAGGTATAATGTAACTAAAAAATAGGTATAATCTTTTGGGTATAAATTAGTGGCAAAATTAATATTTGATGTTGTTTAATTTTTTAGGTTGTGTCTGAACAAAAACTAGATGAAAATGAAGACTAGATGAACTTCTGGATAATTTCTAAATTAAGCTGAAAAGTCTGACTCCTCATTGCTTCATTTCACTATACAATAATCTAGCTTCATAAAAACATAAAGTGAAATCTGAACTTATTTCCACTGACTTTGAAGAGAAATGTGCCTTTATAATGCAAAATGCAGCACAAGGGTTTCAGTGGAACAACAAACAAGTGTCTCTTCACTAGTTTTAATTTACAAAAATTTTAGAAGAAAATTGCTGTACTGTAGCTTCAATGTAATATCAGTTTGTCTTTCATCGTAAAATTGATGATAATTTCACTGATGGTGGAGGTAGTACCACATTATTAAAAAAAAAAATTAGGCACACAGAGGAGGAATTCTTCAAGTAGGCAAAAATCTTGAAGACTAAAAGGTTTTTTTAATTTTGTTCAGACGCTGAATATAAATCCGATTAAATCTAACAAACTAGTGGATGCGAGAAATTAAAATTAATAAAGGAAACTCGCAATTTTCAAGCCGTCATTCCTCAAGGCAACGATAGTCAACGCTCCATTAATTTTTAAAAAAATATTTTAGAAAATCCTAGTAAATCTGAAGTAATCGCGCTTGATTTATGTCCAATCATTGAAAAAATTGTTATTGCTTCGAGATCAAAGCAAGTTATTTCAATGAATTTCCATGGTATTAATGGAAATAAATACGTTTATTATTCAAAAGAAATCAGGCCCGGAGTTTTTGTTGGGAATTCATTAATTCAACAGCAAAATAATTTTGTCAATATAAGTGTTATCAACATAAAGGAAACACCAATAGAAATCACCGATATCGAATTTTGTATTGAACCCTTACAAAATTTTACATTATGCCAAATAAATTATTGGTCAAACGACGGAAAAAATAAACTTTCAAACAAGATGTTTTAGACTTAAATTACCTTAAGGATGAGGAGCAATCCACAATATTAGAAATTTGCAGGGAATATAATGATATATTTCACACCTCCAATAAATATAAAGCATTATCGGTTACCTGACGCTACTAAATCCGAAATAAATAGGAAAACTCAGCAGTTGTTGGCTGATAACGTAATTGAACCTATCACAAGTCCTGACAAGTTTCCACTATTAATTGTTCCCAAAAAATGGCGAATCGTAGTTGACTAAAGGAAGTTGAACGATATAACGATAGGAAATGTATTCCCTCTTCCAAACATATCCGAATTATTAGATCAATTAGGAAATGCGACGTATTTTAGCACAATAGACTTAGAACAAGGTTACCATCATGTTACAGTTCATTCAGAGGATAAATACAAAACCGTGTTCAGCACCACCACAGGTCATGATCATTTGAATAGGATGCCACAATCAATCCACCAATCTACCAGTGAAAGGAAATATGCACCCATAGATAAAAAGGTTTTAGCTGTTATTTGGTCGGTCGATCATTTCGGACCCTATATTTATGAAAGGAAATTTTCTATAGTCACCGATCACAAATGTCTTGTACGGCTGTGCAAAATCAGTAACCCATCATCAACGCTTCTGAGATAGAAAATACGTTTCGATAAGTACGATTATGAGATAATGTATAAATCTGGGAAGGATAATACCAACGCAGATGCCATAAACAGAATCGAAATTGTTCATGATGCTGAAATAGATGCGTTAACCCGAGCTCAGTTAAAAAACAAAACCTTAAATTAATTCTCAAATTGGAAACCAATTCAATATCCAAGACAAAATTATAAATTTAAGCGATCCGGAAATAATACAGGTTGTGATTACTGAATTCTATACTAGTCCAATGGGAGAGTATTATGGTATCTATAGGACATGCAAACGTCTCCATTCCATCTATTATTTTTCGAACATGTATCATACCGTAGAGAAATACATCCAAAACTGTAAAGATTGCGCTCGAAATAAATCGCACAAAATTACAAACATGCCAATAGTCATAAACATAACTTCAAGGAAACTTTTCCAAAAACCTGATGAAATTTTCAACAGCAATCCCCATACCTGATCAAGAAGTGGCAACTGTTGCAAAAATATTTGTTAAACAATTTATTTGCATTTTCCGTACTCCTTATTCTATCCTACCAAAACAAGACTCAAACTTTATGAGCAACATGTTCAAACAAATATGCAGACTAAACAATAGAGCCCTTGAACGATCACATAAAACTCTTGCCGAATATTTACGAAACTTTTGTGATCGAGATCCGTTCGACTGGCTTTTATAGGTGGTATACGCGATGTTTTCTCATAATACTATGCTTCATACATCAACACATTAATGATTTGATTTGTTTGCATACCCCTAATCCCAAATTCTTTACAGTGCGCTCCAGAATTACTTTGGCTATTACAACGATTTAAAATTTAAAATGCAAATAAGCTCTCAAGTTAAATCTAAAGATTATTATGACAAGAATTCAAAGGCGACGATATTTCATGTTGGTGATTTTGTACTAACACAATATGGCTGGGTGTCCATAAGAAATAACTGAAATAAATTCTGAGGTAAATTCTACAATCCAAATAGGGCGGTCCTTGAAGGTCGTGCGTTCTAACAAAATATTTTGAAATTTTTTGTCTTTATTTTGTAATAAAATATTTTCACCAATAATTTTTGTTTTAAATTATATTTTGAGATACCAAAATCAGTAGATTTTGCAAGAAAACGAAACTAGACGTTGTGCCCCAACTCCTCTCTTAGGTAGCCAGTACGAATGCAAAAATTAAATACCATCCACATGCACTTAGCAAACCGGATGAACTCTCTTTACCTTTAGTTCTTCTTCGCCAGCCAATCGCCAACTATGCATTTAGCAAAACCGTGAAATGCAAGCGCAAGCATTTTGCAGACTTAGGTAGGAACTTTTAATGAAATAGTTTATAAGTACTTTAGCAGGTGGCATATCTCGTATTGAGCAGAGAAAACGACACCCCGTTTCGGCTCATTCATGGCATCCAAGAAGCGACGCGCCTTGCGACGAGAAAAATTTGCATTGAATTCAAACGCCTCGAGAAATACATTCCTCTAACTGTCACTAAAGCAAATGATGATGATCCCTCCTGTGATGGGGCAACTATTTTACAAATGCTTAGCTCATGTGCGGTTAGTCGGAGATGACTATCTAGCAGAAGTATTGTTTAACACCGACGAATTATACTTTAAATTTTCTGTAAGTTCAGTGTACGTGCATCCCGAAATGATTGTGCAAAATATCGGTACGCTGCTGAACCAAACTTTGTTTCCTCACATCCACAATTCCCAGTTCGTTCCACTGTTCATCAATGTCAATTCTTAGATTCCGTTACTGCTGGATGTGGCGATTACAAAAGGGGCCTGTTTAGCAATCTTATGTTTGCTCGACATGTAACTACAGAACCATTAATTGCCCCGAGAAATTTGTTTTTTTTGACTAATCGATTTTCTGAACAGTAGGGTTTTCTAATAATAATTGTCATTTTAAAGGTTCTACGAAGGTCAAATATAAATTATATTCGAAAATAACATAGCATAATTTAAAAGTTTAGTAGTCAGAATCAACCAATTAAATGCTTCAACAATGCTTTGGCATTACGCTGTTTCCTATGTGAAGGTCTAGGCCAACATTTCTCATGCAACTGGTGCGACCAAACTTTTAAAATTTACCACTTTTGCGTTTCAAGTTTAACCTTCTACAAATCTACTGAAGCCTTTTGCAAAACAAATTCAACCTTTTGTAAATCAGGTTTTGATTTGAAAAAGGATGAATCTGTTTTGTAAAAGGAAGCTAATGCTAATCTGCTTTGCTGCTCAACAGTTTGCGAAGAATCATTATAATATTCATAAAAATCAAGAAGAAATTGCTGAAACTTTCTTCCTAAAAAAAAATACCTAACCATGGCTGAAAATAATTTTTGGATGTTTTTTTTTGTTTGTTCACGGTGAGGTTCTCCAGATTTTCGAAATTCTCGTCGCTTCCCGATTTCATATCGCCTTGTCTTGGATTTGATTTTTGATCAGTAGAACACATATTTGAGGTTTCTAACTTTTAATCTTATCTGAATTTTGCATATCGTTTTGTTGAGCTTAGCCTTAACTTGCTTGGTAGTACTAGTAACATTAAGTTACTTGACAAATAGTTTGATAATTTCACGAATTTTTGGAATTTTTCGTAATGTTCATGGGTTTCCTAACAGGCCTTTCTTTCGGTATTATTGAAATTGTTCGAGATTCACATAATACAGATCTTATTTGAATTTTTCTGGGTTAATCGAGATTATTCAACGGTTTATTCTAGATTTGTTGAGTTTTTTGACCATTTTAGGATTAGCTGAGATTTTCGAATTTAATTAAAGTTTATACGGAAATGCTGCACTTATCTTTGAGTCCCGATTAAATTTGATGTTACACCACTGGACCAAATACAAAATTTGAAGTACTTTTGGCAAAATATAGCCGCAATTACGAAAAACATGTTGTAAAATTTTCTAAAGGTTTAGACTGTTTGTAAGGGAAGCTGATTTAACATAGAATTAACCTCGTTGAACACATCAATTCGTTCCGTTCTGATTGGGGAATATTCTTAAGCAACTCTGGGGAGCAACTCCTTTTATGAGTGAAAATTATTTGGCATATTGAATGGTGGATCTGCCCGCTCATTATTGGCTGCAACTAACCATTGGCTTATGGGAACTCTAGTTAAGCCTTATAACCTAATGATTGTTTCGACCAACGCTGAAGTTATGAAATGGAACTGATTGGCAGAATCCAATATTGCTCTGCAAACGTGATCTCTATTACACTCTTTTTGGAATGCGCTGCTAAAACCTGAGTAGATCCGGGTTCTCAATTCCGAAAAGTAATAGAACCCTGATTGGAATTTACCAGATAAATTCCGGTAGAAGGGCTAGTAGCTCTATCATTGACCGCCGCCTGTCTATCCAACCAGAGTATTGTGGTGTACCGTGAAATTGTGTGAGTTGTAATTGGTACAATAATTAGTATATTGGACCACAAGGCCCTTGTACTAGTTAATACTGATTCAGCATCGGTTTGTTTTGGTCTTGTATTAAAGCCCTTTGATTGAGTCAAGTTGCAGCTTCTGTTAAGAAAATCGATCATTTGTTGCCAAACAGGTTTGTTTAATGGAACCTCGTAATCCCATTACTTCGTAGTTTTTCCGACAAACCAGTCACCTTCAAACTGCACGCTGCAAGTGAGTTAATGCGAGCAGTATAAACATTAATTTTCTCAATTCCAGTTCATCCTCATTAGTGCAATTTGAGATTGATAACACCTGGCCCCTGTAAAACTGTATTATTAGGGACTCATTGTCAAACATATCTCGTAAAAGTGTACTTGTCCTATGATAAGCCTCTGAGGACAATTAATGGAATAATTATTTTACTAATTATAATAGATTTGTAAACCCTTGCTGTTTCCAACCGAACGAAATTCAGACAAACAATCTTTGCGGTCCAAGGCGGCCTTTTCGGAAACGGATTAATTTCTAAAAACTCTAAAAATTCGAATGATCTAAAATTAATCCGTATTTTTAAGATATTATCAAAGATTTATCTCATTAATTTCAAGATTCATTTTAAGATCCAATTATATAAAAAAAATTGTTGAGGACAGCTACACCAAGGGATGGACGCCTTCGAAATTACTGTGAAAATCTGCTCATTTTCGTAAGAAACCACAATGCATAGTTTGAATCTGATTGGATGAACGGTGTGGGAACGTATAAAGAGCGCACACGCAGACTAGACACACTGACAATAAACCGCTCACAACAAATTACATCCCAAATGAGAATTCATGCATTGGAATGCAAAAGCAATAATAAAAAGGGGCTAAAACCTCACGAGGTGATCAGAACTTAGGTCTTAAAAATTAAGTCAAAACTGAAAACTGAATGCCTAACTCAATCAACAAATACCTCCTAAAAAATTCCCCAACTGAACCTCTCACTCAGCTAACTCAACTCCACTTAGACTTCAACTCAATTCTATTGTACTGCACACTCAACGGGCAACTTAATCTCGAAATTAACAGGATTCAAAAGCTGCATTAATCAGTCAATGAAAGCCGTCATTTTGGTAAATAAATCTTTTTGTACCTAGTCTTTAAGGCCACTCCTCTCAGTACCACATCAGTCTAAACTGATGTACCAAATGTTCCATTCCTCAATTTAATTAAGAACTAAGCCCTAGTGAACGGCAGAGTCAAGACCGACGAATGAAACATAGAAAGTTGATTATAGCGGGAAATTGAGATAACTAAGGATAATCTTATATAGTTACAATTAGTTGCAACCAAATGATTTTGTTTAATTTTATACACATGAACAAACCTTTTACGTTTCACTTTAAATTAAAATTAAACATCAACTCTAGTTTCTTATGATGTAATAAATAGAACAGAAAAACTTCTATATCGGGTAAGCTGCTCTAGAAAAAGAATGTAAAAAATACGAGAATAGGTATTTAAACCTTTCTTTAAGATTGTACTCGTATTTTCTTTAATAAGCAAGTTAATACCAAGGGAAGTAGTACCCCATATTTACTCTTACTAAATTATACTTATACGCGTTTCACATCAAACACGACTAAAGCAATTTAACATAGCAGCGATTAATTAAATTAAACTTTTTTAAACTCCATTTATTTCAATCCACCCAGCACACACTTCACGTTTTTTTTATTTTTAAATTTGTGTTAACACAAAATTTTAATATAACCTCCATTTTTGAACGAGCATGTATAATGAAATAAATTGTAATATGATTTCCGCCTCAAATTTTCCAAATATAATATCGTATACGTACTCTAAGTATATTAACATATCTAACTGGGAAATATTACTCGAGCAGAAATTTTTATAACACAAAGCAATAAATTATTTAATATTTTACAGCAAAAAGCTCTATTAATATAACGTCGTTCTACATTTACTATAGTATACCATAACATTTTTTAGAAAACAATAGAATAAAGGAGGCGTTAAATTTCAACGTAGATTTGTTATTTATATAATGTGACATATTGACAATTTTAAAATATAATATGCTAACACCAAACCATTTTTGTAGTTAAAAAAATAAAAATCATTGTCCCAATACAATATATGTATACACCCAAAATATAAAAAAAAGCTTAAATTTCTTGTTTCATGTAATGGCCCAATTCGTACAAAATCAATGGATATCGTTTTTCATTTTGCAGACAAATTAAATATGGCTGTACGATGAAATTTCAGCTTATCGGAGGGATTTTTTTTTGTTCTCTTTTGCTACGCATTTACAAAAATATGTAAGACGCATTTTGTTGAATTTTCCTTCGTATATAACCATTGTGATGACTGGATAATTAGATTCTTGGCATCCATTCAATGTTGTGTTTGTATATTTGTATGCGAGTAGCAAAGAATTAATTCGTAATAAAAATGGTTTTCGGGCATAGTGATTTTGATTGTTGGTGGAATTAATTTGTAACATTTTTTATTTTTATTTTTTTTTTTTTTTGGAATAGTCACTTAATTTAGAGATTGGTTTTGATTGAAGGGAAGGAAGAAATATCAATATCGATACAAAATTTATAAATAAAGATATACAGTATTGAGTGATGAAGATTAGAAAATATCTTTTATAGTGAGCCGCATTATTCAATCATAATTGTTGGTAATTTGGGAACATGTTTTTCAATATTAATTCTACTTGAATTAATCTTTCAAATTAAAAGCGATTTTTATTAAATTTTTATAAATAACAACAAAAAAAATCTAATAATTCGCTTGAGCGTGTTATGTGGCTCCGGGAATTTCAGTCAAACTTTAAAAGCCAAATCAGTCAAAATAGTTTTAAACTGAAATATCTTTTCAGACGGAAGTTCAGTCAAAAATCTAGAAAGGCATTCAAGTAAAAACTTTTTTGATTGGAATACCTTATACATTTGTGACTGAAGGAGGTTCAGTCAAACAACTATTTATAGAATATATTCGACCTAAACTGCAGGGGTCGCATGGTGTAAACGCCAGTGACCCAAATTAGGTCAGGTAAGTGTGTGGCCTGATATAAACTAGGTCAACTAGAAATATGGCGTGAACGGTTCGGCATAAGAAATTCGAATTTTTCAATAGATGCCATTTGTTAATTATCATTTTTACAGAAAAAATTATGAATAAAAAAAAATATTAAAATTAATAAATGGCAAAATAATATAATATTAATATTGATACGTTTTTGCCTTGTCAATCAAAGTTCGAATCACAGGATTGTGAATAAAGCAAAATCAATTTAATTTATCACGAACAAATTTTATTTATTTAGCAAAAAAATTATTAGTACACAATTTATTATTATAATTCACAAAAACCACTTTATGTAAATTATTCGCACAATTTTAATGATCACTTTTATTTTATTTATCGCACTACAACACTTTTTAAATAAAAAGTGATTTCCTTTTTAATCTTTACACTATCGCTTTCCAAACACTAATAATAATCTTACAAGTTTACACGCTTTCCAAATTCTTATAATCTAATTCGACTTCGTTCGCCTTTTTATATATAGAAACCAAACTTCTAGAAAGCTCATGACTTTTCCAGTAAGAATAGCGTAGAAAGATTTAGAAAAATTTTATCATGGAAAATTCCATTTTAGTACAGTAAAACATTGAGCTATTAATTTAAATTATTCTATTACACACTAGGTGTCACCGTTACAATATGTACATTTATTGATATTGTGACGATGACACCTAGGGTGTGATAGAATAAGTTAAACTAATAGCTCAATGTTTTACTGTACTAAAATGGAATTTTCCATGATAAAACATTTCTAAATGTTTCTACACTATTCTAACTGGAAAAGTCATGAACTTTCGAGAAGCTTGGTTGGTGTACATAAAAAGGCGAACAAGATCGAATTGGATTATTCGAATTTGGAACGCGATAGTGTAAACTTGTTAGATTATTATTAGTACTTGGTAAGCGATAGTGTGAAGATTAAAAAGAAATTAAAAAGTTATTTAAAAAGTGTTGTAGTGCTATAAATAAAATAAAAGCGATCAGAAAAATTGTGCGAATAATTTATATAAAGTGATTTTTGGGAATTATAATAATAAATTGTGTTGTAATCATTCTTGTGTAAACTAAATAAATTTGTTTGTTATAAATTAAATCGATTTTGTATTATTCACAATCCAGTGATAAGAACCTTAATTGTCAATGCAAAAACGTAACAATATATTTAATTTTTTGACTTAAGATCTATATTTCGGTCGGTAAGTGAACTAAAATAAGCGCTATTTAGGTCTGTCTACTAATTAGTTGATTTCCAGTTGACCAACTTCTATTTCCGATTAGCAGTAAGGTTTTTGCCTTTGCTATGTGCAACTGGTACAAGTAAAAATTAACCTAACTAAGTAAATCATTACCTAAAATTATTATTATAGTAAAAATGTAGAGAATTTATGCCGTGGCTTTTATTAGAATATATTTCATGGTTAAATAAAAACTGTTGAATTGCATTATTTAAAGCAATTCTACGAAAAAATCCAGGGTAAAGAAAAATGCTCTCGAGCAAAAAAAAGTGCGTTATTTTCACCGAAAGAATTTGTAATGTCAATTTTTTACCAAGTAAATTTGTTTAGTGTTCACTGATGGACCAAGGGATAAAAAGAATAGGATATATATCAGGATAGGTATATTTTTAACTCTACTTTTAGTTGATTTTTTTTGTGCCGTGTTTCTTATCTCGGATCTAATCCATCTGAGTACTAAAAGTCTGTGTTTTTACATAGATTTTTAGTACTCAGATCGATCAGAACAGTGGGCAGAAAACTCGAGGATTTTGCACCATGATAACGCACCGTCGCACAGTGCTTTCTGTTCAATCGAGTTAAAAAACCATTACGGAGAACGCGTTTCAGCAGCCGAGAGGAAATAATGGAAAAATCGCAGGAAGACAAAAACTGATGGACTGATGGACATACCGAAAACCGAATATAAAAAATGTTTCGAGGATTGGATAAAGCGCTGGCATAAGTGTGTTGTAGTCGATGGTGATTACTTTGAAGGGGACAATATAGATTTAGATTAATAAACTTGTATTTTTAATTTATTGAATAAATTCCGGGAACTTTTTAATTAAGGATATTTGATGATGGAATAAAATCCGAAATCGGTGTTCCATTTTTAAATTAATAATTATTACATAAAGGAGATATGTTTTATCATTAATGATTTTTTTTCTCATATTTTGATATACATTTTACTCTGTTTAAAGTTTATTAAAAGATTTGTAAATTGGGTTAATTGTGAAAAAAACATAAATAAAACTTTCGATAGTTAACCAAAAATTATATGTCAAGTAAAATGTCGTTCGCTCATGTCATTCAAAAAAATTCGGATATTTTATTAAACCCCGGTTACGGGGGAAACTATTCATTCCGGAATGAAAATACACGGGATTACTGTTGTAAAATTCCCAAAGTAAGACGGCGTATGTAGCTAAATATTATACTATTTACGGTTAAAAATCGGTATGTACTGGTATAATAAAACCCTACGGGCAATATTAAAAATATCAAATAAAAAGTAAATTGACTTTAAAAATTTTGGCGGTTAATAAAACAAACCAAAAGGTATTCTAGTCCAAAAATTTGTGATTAAAATACCTTTCAAGAAGGTTGTTCAGTCCAAATACACAAAGAGTATTCCAGTCAAACTGTTTTCTGGCTAAAATACGTTTTTTTTTTGGACTGAAGTTCCTTTCTAATGAGTTTTAGTTATAACATTTGTATGGGATATTTTATGACTGAAACCCCTTTCGTTTTTTGACTGAATTGTTTTTGACTGAATTCCCGGAGAACAATTTTGCCTGGAATTCCTTTTCAATTGTTTGACATAACCTTTTCAAAAGGTATTTCTATCATAAATGCAAAAGGAATTCAAGTCAAAAAAGTTTTGTCTAAAACTATTTTTACTGAGTGGCCCTTTAATTTTTGGTTGTAATTTCTTTCTGTTTTTGACTAAACTGCTTTTGACTGAGGCTCCGAAGCCAACCTATACGTCTACGAAGGCATTTCAGTCAAAAAAACCAACCAAATGAAAGGTATTCCAGTCAAAAAGTTTGTGACTAAAATACCTTTCAAGAAGGTTGTTCAGTTTAAAAAGACAAAGGGCATTTCAGTCAAACAGTTTTCTGACCGAAATACCTTTTTTTTTGGACTGAAGTTTTTTTTTAAAAGGAGTTTTAGTCAAAATATTTGTATGGGAAATTTTATGACTGAAATGCCTTTTGTTTTTAGACTAAAATGTTTTTGACTGGAATTCCCGGAGCCTTGTTATGTTACAAAAATATTTACACTAACTGCTTAAACACTTAAATATTTCACTAGAATACTTCAATAAATAATGTAATTCTGAACTCTTGTGCTCTATTACAATATCCTAAGGTAATGAAAATTATTTAGTTTAATCGATAGTTTTTATATGCCTATGTTTACCATTATTACAATATGATTAGTTTAAAATCGACCACAAAAGAAGTTTATTATGTCACTTTTTACTAGAATGCCAACTTCAGAATGATTGAAGGAACATTTTTATTTTCGATTTAATTTTCACGTTTTTTAGAAAAATTATTGATCACAAATCTACAAAATTATACCTTTCCCAAAAGTCTAGAGAAAGTGTTACAAAGACATAGCTAAATATTTAGCAGCAGACGAAATAAAATAATCCAGAGCACCCGAAATCCATCTTTTTAAACAAAACTTTATAAGCTCTGTATTTATTTTAAGTTTGATGCCGCTTCCCAATTATTCGATAAGACTTTATCCGGAATAAAGTTTTTCCGAGAAACGTGATAATACTGTTACGTTTTTGCCTTGTCACTTAAGGTTCGAATCACTGGATTGTGAATAAAAACAAAATCAATTCAATTTAGGTACCAACGAATTTATTTATTTCACACCAAAAGTTAATTCAACACAATTAACTAACGATAATTCACAAAATCAATTTATTTAATTTTTACACAATTTTATTGTTCACTTATAATTTTTATTTCGCACTTAAGCACTTTTTAAATCACGTTTAAATTTCTTTTTAATCTTCACACTATCGCTTACTAAATACTAATAATCCAATTCGACTTCGTTCGTCTTTTTATATACACAAACCAAACTTCTGGAAATTTCACGACTTTTCTAATAAGAATAGTCTAGAAACATTTAGAACGGTTTTATCATGAAAAATTCCATTTTAGTACAGTAAACCAGCTATTAATTTAACTTATTTTATTACAACCTATAGGTGTCACCGCAACAATACTTTACCTGAGAAACTCTCTATATGCTGCGCTTACTCTCTCCGATGAAATATCTAAACGCACTGTTAATCATCGAAAGTTTATTTACATGCGGTCAAATGTTTGTTTACCGACCTTCATCATTTTTTGAAAGGAATGGAACCTACTAAACAGCAGTTTCCTATAAATAACAAGATACCTTAGCTTTGAGAAGTTTAAAAATAAAAAGACAAACGCAAAATCAAGGCTTGAGTAGGCAGAAATATGATCGAAATGCCTAATACCAAAAATAAACGTAGTGCAAGCATTGAAACATTTTTGGAGAACTTTCATATTTTCCTGCAGCATACCGAATAAAACTATGTCACCGTAAATATAATGAGGAAGAATATAAGATAAAAACAATTTTTTCATAAACTGGCTATCATCAAATTCTACTACTTGATACAAATAACTAAGCAAGCCAAAGACCCTCTTATACTAATACTAACTAAATGTTTACCACAAGTAAGAGTTTTACTAATAACTAAGCCTAAATTACTAACAGTATTTGAATATTCAATTAGCGAACCCAACAGAAAAATACCCGGAAAAAACGAGGAACCTAACGACTTTTAATAAATTATAATCGATTGAGAATTATTCGCAATTAAAACGAGCCTATTAGAGTTCGAACAACTGGCAATATTAATTAGGTCTTCATTTATAACATAAATATTCCGAACAATAGAATCCTGATCCAAATGACTGTTTCTATAAATTTGGACGTCACGAACCCTAAGGAACGCCGAAAATCACAGGAGGGAATTTGGTTATTAATACAATCAAATGCCTTAGAAAAATCTAAAAAAGTTAAAGAAGTTAATTCCCAATTATTCCTAATACGCCCTATATCACCACATAGATTTAGTAACGCTTTTGACGTGCTATACAATTTGCTAAACCCATGTTGGAAGAAACGAGTTAAACAATTGCTATTTAGATGCGATTGAATTTGATTTTTAACAACTACCTCAAAAGATTTAGCGAGAGAACTTAAAGCGTTAATTGACCCAAAATGGGATATCTCTAAAGAATTACTGATCTTTGGGATAAGGATTGTTTTACTAGGCTTCCACTGATCTGGATAGGAAGAGGAAGTGAAAATAAATTGAAGATAAGTAACAAGTACTTTGAGACGGAAGGGAAAATTTGTTTAACAAATTTTAAATTGACGTTCGAAAGACCATTAGTCAGAACATTCAGAATTTTTTCCAAATAACAGATTGTAAATGAAGAAAACGACTGTACTACCGCCTGAGTTTAAACTAGAGCAAAAATAACTATTGATGTCATTGGGTTTGATTACCCCTACTTCCTAGGTCTAAATTACCAGAGATCGTTTGGAGGAAAGGAAAAGTCTAACTTATACTAGAAAAAATTACGTTGAGCAATCCGAATTAACTCTACTACGAGCTTCTTTATAATCTAAATGACCCTGACTATTAGGATACGTTTTCCATAAACAATATTTTCTAACTCTAATATTAATGGCATTCGAAATTTCCTGAAACAATCAAGGTAGAGATTTCGCTTCGAAAGTAACCTTTTTAAGCGGAACGGATCTTTCAAAGGCGAAACTAATATTCAAGTTAAAAAATTCTGTTTGGCTGGTTGCAAAACTATTGGGGAAAATATGCTCCCAAAGTTCTAAGGTAGAAAAAACCTGGTGGTGAGAAATTGTGGTGCTACAGTGCTGTGTACGGATAAATTAAGAATATTTAAAGATGGAAATAATTCGGAGAAAAGGCGGAATTTTGGAGTATATCGAAATTAAAGTCACTTGACATGTACATTGCATCGAATCTACAAAGGGAATAACTAAACAAACTTTGTAAGTCTATACAATGGATTTTCTTAATTGGGGAAACGACCACTTACTAGTTTTTGGAGGGTTATAGACAGGACCAAAAACAATGACAAATGAAAACTCTAAATCTGAGACTAACAATTCTGAAATAAAGAAGGTACCTACAAACGTACATAAACCAGCATTTTTAATTGGAGGTACCACCCTATCTTTCCTAAATATATTAAAACCTTTGATGGCCAAAGCTGAGCTAAGGATATTTGGGTTTAAATAGGCCACAGAAAATTAAAGAATATCGACTGAGACACCATTAAAATTATGACGAATCTTATAATTATTTGGGACCCGACTCTGCACATTATAGCTAGCTACATTTAATATTAAACTATCGATTAAGATAGATTTTAGGACTATATTGGAATTGTTAAATGACTTAATTAAAATCAAAATCAAAACTTAAGCGTAAACACGACGTGGGCGTGATTGACGTGCAATAGGTACAAATAAAGGTAAGGTACGCTTCATCCAGCTCCAAAATGAACATCGAATTCTGGAAATCGCAGAGCCCAAATGGGAGAAAAATTCGCGAGAATAATATTGATTCGCAACGTTGGTTATTAGATGCACAGAAACATAGACGATCTTTCTCCAGAGGCACACATCTAAACCAATGGTTTATCGAGCTGAGCATGTTGATTTCATTTGCAATGATGCACCAACACAAATATTGTCTTTTGGCAATCGCCAGCCTAAATGCAGAATAAACCCTAGTTCCGCCGATAGCTGCTGCCGGTTTGTCAATACTAATTCAAGCCACATAAGCAATGCGCAGCGAGCTTTATTGTTGGTTGTATGTTTTCATAAGCAATTTCAGCGTATACGTTTTTTGTAGCTAGCTGAATTCGAGAATAACATCTGCGCAGTGGATCTGCATTAGGATCGCGCATGCGATGGAACGGTAGTCTATGTGTTTTACATTCTCTTGCCCTTGATTGTCCAGTTTTCGCCTTCTTTAGCGTTTAGGATGCATAAAGCCTACAACTCGGCAATTACTTTCCCCATATTTAAATTAGACTCGTACGCTAAATGATGATCCCGTCGTTTCCTTCCCGATCCAAGATATCGATGAGTACACAGCGAAAGGGGATACACCACAAGATTAATTTTCGTTTGGAGTTCACAGTGTCGTATATCTCCTAATGTTGATATTTGATTACCTTAAGCCTTGTCTTTGACCCCTCCGTGAAAATTCCTTCCACCAAGCGATAAACTAGGCCAAATACGGACACTCCAATTCGTTGGATAACATTTTAAGTCCAAACGTATGTGCGGTCTGCATTTATGTTTTTCGATCCATTTGTTGTTTGCCTTAACGACTACGCCGGTGCTATGACTATAACACCGTTGAGATGTAAGCTACCTTAGGCCTAGTCTCTCTCATCGATTGTCTGATCATAAAACATACGGCTTTCTGTACCCTCATCTTAACAACATTCAGAAGTTGATAGCTCTACTCGTCATTGAACGCATTCGTGTGAAGCTGTATAATGTCTCGTTGAACATAAAACACTCTGTTTAGAGAGATATTCGGCATGCCTTCGCAAACGTTTTCTTTGGGATCGTCGTTGAGCCACAGCAGAATATACGCATGCGGACTTCCTCTATGTTGAAATTCGATTCATTTAAAGTAATGGTCGAAGGGATTGAACGAGTAAGTCCGACTTCAGCTTTTTAATAAAGCGATCCAACATTTGTTGTAGTAGGTGCAGAAGGAACCGAATTTCTGCAGCCACACAGGGGAACCGATCGCGGAGTTGATTTAGTAAATTTATAATCGCGTGCCATAGTATCACATTAGCGCTCAACGTTAAGAAGATGGGGGATTTTTTTTTGTTGCCTATTATCAAAGAGCGGCTTACAATGCATGCGGCGTTTTTACATTCTCAGTGGCAGAAACTGATCTAATTATGTTGTTTATCACATCGACCATGACGGTGTGGTGCACAAGTTCAAGTTGTACTTTCATAACTCTCGGCATTTTTGACGTAAATGATGTTAAAAGGCGTGTCTTAGTGCCTTGAGTTGATTTCTAAAATAGACCTAGCCAAGGGCGTATCGTTAACTTCTTCCCAAAACCGCTAAGGCAAATTGATTGCTATGCCAGATTGCGCTTGAAGTTACCATTTCTCGTGTGGTCTTCGTCTAAATGACGTGGAAGGCACTTCACCAACTCGGCCACATCCACTGGCACTTTGATAACCTTGCCAACGATATCATAAGGAAAGCCGTATCGCAAGTGACGCTCTTGCATGAGAAGTAGTTGGGTCTAAAGCTGGTAAAGCAGTGGACGGTTAAATGAAAATCCATTGACTCTTGCAAGAGGAGTCATTCTACCGGTAGATAATTATCGTTTGCAAGTACTCCGCACTACATATCGTAATCTTAAAGTCTTTAATTCATTAGCAGAAGAGTCAGCGCTGTCCCAAGTTGCCATTTCACGATGCCATGAGCATGTTTAGTCGTTAACGAAGTCAAGTCCTTGTGAAATTAAAGAGAGATCCAAGCTAATTTAATCGTCTCTAGGCGCAGATATACCCTCAATGCACTGTAATGTTTTAGAAGTCGATGATGCGCATTCTGCTGCTGGCGTTCCTTAGAAGCTATCTATCGTTGTCCACTAGCTCTCTGGCGTTCAGTAGACGATACTGCATCTACTTAACAGTGTTGCTGAATTTACGAAATATCCGAATTCACGTCATAGAAGTATTTGCAACGAATGTTTTCTTCCGATTGAGAGACACGCAATCCCTTAATTATTGTAGCCGCTGTTCTCGTTTCAGCAATTTATACGTCATATACTCACTTATCTAGTTATTTCGTTGGTAGCTATTGTGTATGTTTTCGTAACGCTCACTTCAAAATTACTACAATAAATTGATTCAAAACTTTGATTAGCACTTTTCGATACTTATTTCTAGGCTTAGGATTCTTAGGTAAAAAAATATTTTTTTTGGGAAATCCAAACCAAAAATTTGTTGGATTTGTAGTGATTCACTCATGCAATTAATTTATTCCATTCGAAATGCAGCCTTTTTCAGCTTAGTAGTGACACCTATAGAGTACATTTGAACTTACTCTATGGGTTTGAATCCGTACTTTAAATAAATACATTCCACATTTGTATTAGTACCTACAAATCACTACTTTGTACTAAATAATATTTTGAACACCTTAGTACAACAGCAAATCAGCAATTTTTGCTTGATTGTAGGATTTCCCGCATACGATAACTAATCGATAACAAATATTGTGTTGGGATTTACATACACGCTTTACGATAGATTGTTATACTTTTTAGAATAAATAAAAGCGAATGGGCTATGTTACCACATATTTTGAAATATTTTTTAGAAACAGGATGGATTTGACCAAACTTAGAGGGAAATCTAAAGGTAACAAAATTAGCTTCAATTCTGAATTGGACATAATGATTGTGAATGAATTAATTAATTTTTAATAGAAATATAAGACAAATTTTTAAATTTAATTTAGAAATGAAAAAATTCAAAATTCAAACATAAATTTTGGTAAAATATTGAGTGTCAAATACGTGAAAAAAGTCAATATATGTTTGTGAATTTCAACATAACGAATTTCGAGCAAAAAACTGAAAGAGAATTTGAATTCCCAAATGTAATTGAATAAATTCTAGAGTAGTAACTTAAATTGGATTTAAAAATTTAAAAATTAAATTAGAATTACAAACTAGGTTTGAACACTATCTTGTGTTTAATATGCGTCAATGGTACTTTTCAGCAGAAATTTAGTTATAAATAGAGTTTAAATTCCAATCTTTAAATAAAAATTCCAACTGGGGCTTGACTAAATATTAAGTGGATTTAAAAAAAAAACTCCGGTTATAAATCTATAAATTTTCAATTTTAAATTAAACACCGTAATTGAATAAAATCTTAAGTAGGAACTTTCATTAGCAATAGAGGTTTAATTACAATTTGATTTAAGCAAATACATGAGATTGGATTGCTTTTATTAACAGTTTGAGGGAATTTTAAAAATTTAGTTAAAGTCATTTTAGCAAAATTTTTATTTAGAACGAAGTAAAACAAGATTTGAACAAAGTTTCGACTAGAAATTCAATTTCAATCCAAGCGAGAGTTTGAGCAAAAATTTGGGTGCAATTTAATTAAAAAATTTTTAAAGATTGAGTTTGAATTCCTGATTTAATTAACACAAAATTCTGTTTGCAATTATGCTAGAAATTTTATGAAATTTTTTGTGCAAATTAAGTCAAAATTCCAACCAAGATTTGTCTATATATCCTTGATTACAAATTTGGAATACAACTACAGCTTTAGTTGCAAGTGAATTTAACCAAAATTCGAGTGTTATTCGAAATCCTGACTTAGAGTAGAATTTAAAACTCTAGTTTGGGTCAATAGGTTTGATAAAATTTTATCAAAATTTTGATCCGAAACCTGAGTAAGTTTCGAAGTATTTGAATTTTAAGCAATAATTGAGTAAAATGTTGAGTAGAAATTGAATTTGAATAGTAGTTTAGGACTTGATCAAAAAACATAACTGTAACGTATAGTTTTTAGTTTATAAGTTGAGTTTGTATTTCGAATTGGACTGGCAAGAAAAAAATTATATATTAGTTACAACTATAAAATGATTTGAGCAAAATTTTATGTTTAGTGAGAGCAAAATTCTGAGAAAAGTGTTTTTGAATCCCAAAAATTTGCTTGCAATTAGATAAAAATTTTGTGATACTTTAAATACAAATAGGCTAAGTTCCAAACACGATTTGACAAAATTGGAGGAGGAATTGAGTTATAATTTTGAGTGAAATTTAAAATACAAAATTGCCAGTTCATTTTCAGTTTTTATTTTAAAATGATGCGAGAAGCGTAAGTTTGATATTCCAAACTAAATTTTAACTGTAATTAGTAAAAATTGCATTACGAAACATAATTTAAATAAAATAACAAAATTTAGTACTAGCTCGATGTATAGGAGAATAAGAATTCTAAACTGTAATTGAATATAATCTTGATGGCAACTTAAAAATTAAGTTTGAATTACAATTTGGGTTGAGCAAAGACTATGAGCATTATTTAACTTTTCTTAGTTTAAAACTTGCTTTAATAGCGGGAATATTTTAGTCTCAACCGTTACTGAAGTAAGTATCGCCTACCATTCCAAATTTTTATGTGTATGAATGTGGAACATTTTTTGACTACTTCTTCAACACTTTGTAATACAGAAAGTTAAGTTTATCTAACTTTATAGCCAAAAACTTAATACTTTTTTGTTAATGAGTAAATTGGAATCCTCTTAAGATAAGGTCTAGTCTTGGTTTTCTTTTCAAAATTTGACCACATATTTTTCATTTTAATCGCATATTTTACCACATATTTTGAAGTTTTAGGAACATATTTTTAATTTTTTAGAACCTAAAAGTCCTTAGCCTACTTATTACCTTTTCTTATTACCTGCGCGATTTGACAAAATGCGATATTTCCAAACGCGATATTTTTAAACGCGATATGGTACAAAACGCATTATGGTACAAAACGCGATTATTGAAAAGGTGATATTTCAAAATCCATATTCTACTTTCATCGTACAAGGTCAATTTCATCATAAAAGTGAAGGAAAATTTTATATGTGAAATGAAGGAAAATTAATAATTTTAAAATATCGCGTTTTGTATTATATCAAGTTTTGAATGGGGTTTGGACCATATCGCGTTTTGTACCATATACCTATCGTGTTGTGAAATATTGCGTTTTGTACTTTACCTCGTTTCATCATATCGCGTTTTGAAATATCGGGTTTCGAGCGGATCCCCTCATAAACGTGACGAGTTGACGAAATAAACGGTTCTATTCGATTGGAAAGAATTAACTGGGATCTCAATTTTTATGTATGTTAATAAAAGACTTATTGTGAGTTTCAGACGGTCAAACTGTTCTTATTAATGAGAAGTAAAAGATCAACAGCACCCTGTTAAAGTTAGCCGAAAGTTTCCAGCTGCAAGTAAAAATTCGATAATGTAGATTACCTTGTTAACGTTCGAGCTGAAAATAAAAAATTTAGTGGTTGTCAGCCGAAAAAAAAAACAGGATATATACGAGTAGATTGCAATAAAAACTTTTGTACTAATTCTTGGGTGAAAAACAATGTTAAAACCTACTCGTGCAAAATATCGGAAAATCAGATATATCCAGAAAATGGTATAAAATGAGCTTTTAGAGTGTATTTCTGAAAATGAATAGTTTTTATTTGATTTGGCAATAGTTATCGCTTGAAACAATATCAATTCAGTTTTCCCGTTCGAAATCTTAGAAAATTAAATTGTCCAAACATCATTTGAAACTTTGTATAACATCAGCCTCTAGAGTGTTATGTCTGGTGATGGATTGCATTGATGTGACTAGTTTCCCGTGGAACATCTGGGAAAATTCAATTTTTAAAAAAACCATAAAAGTAGAATAAAATCTGCATTACCGATGTTTTATTTCGTCTGAAAACTTTCGGCTGATATCAACAGGGTTCTACATTAACGACCTTTGAATTTCAGCTGGCAACATAAGGCAAAGTTTACCAGTATATCGGAAGTTTGGCCATTAGATAAAACAGAAGAACCTAAAAGTTATAATTTAACAAATATTAGAAGTTCGAAAATTTTCAAAAATACAAATACCTAATGCTACCTGAAATTTAGGTATAAAATTTGTCTAAAGAAACCCAATTAAAATAAATTACAATACTCGTACATTTGTATTTTGCTTAACATAAATACATAAGTTTGATTAGGGAATTAATAATTTAATATAAATTGATATTACAGGTTGTATTCACAATTGGGAAAATACTTTATACGATTTGTTACAGCAACAATAACAAAAAGCATAACATTAATATGTTAATATTTTCTTTTACTTTTATAATATTAAAAAAATTAAATTATACTTGCTCATATATATAAAAAGTTTCCCAAAAGTTTTCCTGTCAATCTATATTAGCAACAGCAGTTTATACATACGAGTAAGTTATAAAAGACGGGGAAAACGTAAACTTTAAAAAAATTTCCATTTTTCATTTTATAATTACGACAAACATAAATTACATGTTAACAAAAAAAATTTGTGCAAAAGTGAAATTTATATGTGATATGGAAATTTATGTAGGGTGAAATTAAGTTTTGGATCATGATTTAAAGCGAAATTGAGGAAATGTAATTTTAATTAACTGCAGGATATTTCGTATATACGTATTTGCTAATTACGGCAATTTGTAATAATTGTCAATGCGAAACATTATCCAACCTTTTTTTGCATCCTTAATTACATAAAAATGTAATTAAAATTTTATCAATTTATACCACCTTAAATATTTTATTAACTAATTTAATGAGCGCTCCTATTTTAAATTTAGCGTACACATTAAACTACGTAAATTTAGAACACAAGCCAAAGGTATCAATATAAAAAATGTTTATTGTAATAAAATGGATTTCCACACCATTCTGTAGAGTAAAAAAAAATGAAACAGTTCCGTTTTATACTGCAAATTAAATTTTAATATACCAAAAAGTAATAACATTCGTAATACAGAAAGACGCAAGTAGCAAATAAAACCAATTTTTCATTTTTTACGTTATTTTCTTGTGAATAAATTTTTCTTTTATGCTGTGTTCTTTAAAAAAGTATTTTTAGTGTTAAATTAAATGAAATAAATAAGACATAAATATAAAATAATGTAATTCGGGGTTAATTAAATTCAAAAAATAACTTTTTTATTATGTTAGCGTAATACACTATTGAAAATGTAGTGAAATTAGCAATAATATGTTGGATGAGCGAATGTGAGGTTCTCGTAATATTAAGTCTTAGAATTTATAGTTGAACATACAAACTATGATAAAATACTAAAATAAAGGTCGAAACGTTGAACGTTTTTAACCACCGTGTTTTGTAAATTCATACGTTTTAGCATTCAGAAACTTCACAGAAAACAAATATAGGTAAAACAAGTCTCTATTCTAGATTGATATCTTGTAGATATATGTGAATATAATTGTAATAATGGAATGAAAAAATTGGCAATAGGTATATAATGTAATCTAGATTTTTTATTTCAGAAGCTACTCCATCCTTCCGGTTCTCATAAATATCGAATGTTTCAGTCGAAATTATGTACTAAAAAATTTTTAAGGTACGAGTAATAATTAATCAAACAATTGTGAAGCTATTCGTCGAGGTAATATAAAACTTTTCGAAACAATACCTTTCTACAGTTAATACACAATCCAGATTCACCCAATCTTTTCCTATTAAACAAAATGATGTTTTCGAGTAATTAAAAATTTTAATTTCTAACTTTACCTGGATTTGCCGTAATATTAAAATAATTAAAAACCAAACAATATTTTGTTGTTCCTATATGAGATGTTGTTGTTGTCAAATCTGTTATTATTGATAATATATGTGAAATATACGTGAAATATACAAATTAGGTTTCACTTTTATATCATGTCTGTTCAAAGATTCAATTATTTACAATCAAAAATATTTCGATTTGATTTGATACTTACATATTAGAGCTTTTTAAGCCTAAAAGTTTAGAACAAGCTAAAAACAATCAACGATTAAATTAGTTTAGGTAACAATATAATTAGAAAAGTCTAACGAAAGGAATGAAGTACAGAGTGCTCCGTGGTACTCCTTTGAGATTTTCGTTCTTTAAGGAGCTCAAAGCAGATATACGGTTGAGGGAATATATGGTTGAGAGAATGAGGTTGAACCATGGAAACTGGGAGGAATGCTTGTGGAAACGTCATTTGAGTGAGGAGAAAGATTGTGAGTTGTGTGGAAGTGTGGAGGATGTTGAACATCTCATATTGGCTTGTCCTAAATACAACCATTACAGGTCTAAGTTCAACATCCTTCGGAATGCAAGAAACCTAAGTGAATTAATGAATGAGGGTGGTTCCTTGGCTTATAAGGAAATGTATGAATTTATTAGGATCAGTGGGATAGCAATTTAATGCAAAATAAGCAGCCGACAAAATATGTGTAGGGAATAATCCGGATCCATTTTAAAGTTTAAAAATTTTTTTGGTTATTCAAATTAAGAATTAAAAAGATGTAAATAAAAATTGTACAATTTAGATTTTTGGCAATATGGCTCTAATATATGTAGGAGCCAGGCCTAATAAAAAAAACAATATAATTATTCGGTTTTAGGTTTTAGCCTTTGTTTTAAATACCTATTGTACATTTAATTTTGAGTAAAGCAATATTTTATTTTGTTGTTGTCAAAATTCTAAATTTTAAAAATATTTCAAATATATGCCGATTTGTAAACTAAATTTCTTTGTTGTGCCTTGTTATTATTTATCAATCAAAATGTTAAATTTTTTTTAAAAAACTTACGTTTTAGTGCTTTTTGAGCTTTAAAGTATAGACAAAGCTTTTAATAAACAATGATTAAATAAGCTTTAGTAATAATTCAAATTCAACTCAAATATACATATACTAATACGTAAAGAGAAAACTTTGTACCCCTTTTGAGGTTTTGCGAGTTTTGGCATAGTTAAAGTTTATATGGAGAAGGAGTGCAGAAAGCTAAAATTTTAATCATGTCAATCAAGGTTCGGATTCCAAGTCTGAATCAACATTTCAGTAAACAGAATGCACTTTGTGCTCTCCACCTTAGATTTACCTGCTGCTTCAGACCCTCGCATGGTCACTGCTTCTTCCTTTTATAAACCCCTTAACCAAATCCCATTAAAACTAGAAGAACCGCTTATAATAGTATACACCTGCAGCAGCTGCCTAACATCCATACAACCCCTCACAAAACCCTGAAACATATTATAAACCTCAATTAACATTTCATTAACGAGTATGAACCGTTGGTATCCGCCACTCCAAACTCATCCACTGCTTCAAACTCCCGAACTATGCATATAGGCATTGCTTTCTTCCCCAAACAAACCCTTTCACCCTATCTCACTTAAACTAAATGAAAGTATTGTAATACTATAAATCAAATCTAGAAAGCACCAGCTCGTGAAAGAATTTTAATTTTTTACAAACAACATCCACATTCTTTTTACTAACATCAATATCCATGTTAATAAACTTGCACAGAATACCAATTCTCATACCCCTCCGACCCACACATCAACAACAACTCATTTCCTTTTCACCCACACCAACAAACACACCGTTTCAGCCCCTCTAACAGTAGCACCACTATCAAGCTACTCTATTTTTTCCTCAAACCATCCAAAAATACCAAAGCATCCAACTTAACTAAAGTTCATTACCAGAAACACCGCTATCACTGCCGTCAACTCATTCCTACTTCTGTCTCACTTGAACAACACCGGCACACTACAATCTGCACCAACACATCAACACATACCTTATATACTTCGATCCACATCTGTGAGAAAGCAACCGAAATCCCATTGAAGTTCCAACAAAAAACTCCTACACCATATCTTTCACCTCACCCCACCCCTCAACAAATGTCTCATCCCGCTTTATGAAAGCACTTCTGCAACCACCCTTAAACCCAAGTTGGCTGGACTTTCTGCAGAGTGCGTGAAAAAGTGGCCCCCATGCGGTGCTACAAATGCATGGATAATGAACACAGAGCGCAAGAATGTAAGAGTGAGAAGGACTGGAGTAACAGATGCTATAATTGTGGTGCTCATGGACAAAAAACGCAAAGCTGCATGGGACAGGCGTCCTGCTCATCATGCATGGCGAAGAATCTGAAGGAGATCTGGCATCCCACTGGCAGCAGGGTGTGTCCTTCCTAACAGACTGCAGTAAGGAAGATTAGACGACGCATATGAGATTATTACAACTCAATCTCAATCATTGTGCGACAGCGCAATCGCTGTTAATGCAGACGGTGAGGGAACATAAAATAGATGTGGCGCTATTAAGTGAACCCCACCGAAGCAGGGATCACGGTGTATGGACAGATGATAGATTTGGCAAAGCGGCGATTTGGGTGTGCGGCGCTTAACCCAAGCCACTGGGAGAAGAAATGAGCGGTGAGCGATTTGTCTGGGCCACTATCGATGGTATAACAATCTACGGTTGCCACCACTACATGCCACCAAGTCTAACTTCAGAAGAGTTTGAAATATATCGGGACAGGTTAGCTCTAGATGCACATGGCAGAAACCCATTAATCATTGCTGGTGAATTCAATGCATGGTCAATGGAACGGGGCTGCATCAGGACAACAACAAAAGAACACATTCTCCTGGATGCACTTGCGACCCTAGACATAGTCTTAATAAACAATGGCGCGCAGCACACATTCACCAAGAATGGAGTATGGTGTTTGTGACCTGCGATCTCAAACAAGCGTAGCGATTCGAGCCGTGGACCAAAGGCATATAGGCTAGAGGGCATGTCATTGAGTGGGTCGGCAAGGGAGAAGGCAGACAAACTCTCGAGGCACCTAGAAATGGCGTGTGATGCAGCAATGGCCCGGAGGACCTATGGTGGATGCTATAAACTGGTCTACTGGTGGACGGAACATATCGCCAAGCTGTGTAAGGAATGCCACCAATGCAGGAGAAGGTACCAGCGGTCCAGAAAAGGCCCATACTACCAGGATCTACAGGAAAGGTTTAACACCACTAGAAAGCAGCTTACAGATGCTGCTTAACAAAGTGAACGCCGAACATTTGCAGAGCAATGGGATCGTGCCGAAATGGACTCCTGGGGCACAGCGTACAAAATGTTGTTGAGGAGCTTCCTCTCAACGCAAATGGTGTTAGGAATAGCGTTTCCACAAAAGATTGTGGAAACGCTATTCCTAACGCAAGATTACACGCCAAACCAGGAAAGTCTTGAGCGACGACAAAGCGACATTCCGGCCATCACGAAGTAATGCGAGAGAATAATAGGTTTGGAGACTAAACGGCACCCGGTCCGGACAACATCTCCAATCGAGGTGTTAAAGCCTCAGTGTCCCTACATCCCGACGTGCTAACGGAAATGTATGATAGCTGCATGAAAGAAGGTGTGTTCCCAGACCGCTGGAAGCGACAATGCCTGGTGTTGGTACCGAAGCTTAACAAGCCACCGGAAGATCCATCTGCGTACCACCCACTCTGCATGTTGGACACGGCCGGGAAAGTACTTGAGCAGTGTGACAGGATAGAGAATGCCATAGCCGAGTCCGGTGGACTATCACAACGTCAATATGGTTTCAGGAAGTCTAGGTCCACAATCGGTGCCATTGATGAACTAATTAGTACGGCGCAAGCGGCGATTGAGGGGAAGAGATAAAGAGGCGGTGCAAAGAAATACTGTCTGATCGTCACTCTTGACGTAAGAAATGCGTTCAACTTTGCCAACTGAACGAGAATTACGGAGTCGTTGTCCCAATTTCAGGTGCCAGCATACCTCAGGTTAATGGTGGATAGCTACTTCAAAAACAGGATACTGCTGTATGATACGGGTTCGGTGCTTGGCCCGCTCTTGTGGAATGTCATGTATGATGGCACACTCCGAGTACCATTACCACATGAGGTCAAAACCATTGGCTATGAGGACGACATAGCGATAGTGGCAACTGCAAAGCACCTGGAAGGAGCTGTTATGAGAATAAACGAACCAATCATTGCGCTGAGGAACTGGCTGGTGGGATCTGGAACTGACAGAGCACAAAACAGAGGCAGTTCTAGTGTCATCTCGAAAGGTGCTGGAGGTAGCTGAAATAAGGGTTGGTAGTTGCATTATCCGCACGGTATCGCACCTAAAATAGCTCGGTGTATGGGTGGACGCGAGGCTTAGCTTTAAAGAACATCTAAAGTGTGTAGGTACCAAAGCAGCACGGGCATGTGCCAACATCTGCTGTATAATACCCAATGTTGGTGGGGCAAAACATCTGAAGAGACGCCTTATTGCAAGTGTGATTAAATCCATAATAATGTATGGTGCCCCACATAGGCGGACAAAGTAAGCGTGCAGTCATACTTACTTACATGGTATAGAATCAACATCTCTACAGATGCTGCCCTGTTGATGGCCGGTATGGTGTCATTGGACCTACTAGCGACCGAGGCGAAAAACCGCCACCAAATCGGACCTGGAGATGATACTGATCGAGAGGAGCGCCAGACGGCCATCAGATGCACCAGCATCGATGATTGGCAAGTACGATAGGACGAAACAGAAAAGGGCCGTTGGACCAAACGGTTAATACCCAGTCTTATGGACTGGGTAAGCAGAGCACATAGCGAGGTGAACTACAATATCACCCAACTATTAACAGGCCATTGTGGTTTTCATACATATCTGCACAGGCTAAAGTAAGAAGATTCATGTACCTGCACTAACTGTGAAGGTGCGATCGAGGACGCTGAGCACGTATTTTTCTTTTGCCCGAGATTCAACGACGCTCGAGTCGACAGGAGGCGTTTGAGGAACGCGTGACGCCAGATAATATTGTCCAGCATATGCTTGACAGCCAAGTCAAATGGGATGCAGTATCCGACATGGCGGCGGTCGTAATGAAGGAGCTCCGCCGGCTGGAGCGTGAACGTAGAGTGAGCCTCTAGTGGCCAAAGCCCGTCCCCGCGAAGAAATACCTTACGGTTGTGCCGCGGGGAATACGGTCAGAAGAAGGAGGTGGTTTTTAGTGAGTAGAAATCTCACACTACCGGCGGCATGGGTCGACGGTGTCTTCGGAAGATTTTCAACCTACCTGCGTTTTGGAAAAAACATACACACACACACACACACATATACACACACTTATTTACAAATAGAAGAAAATAGGCGATAACAAAAAATAAAAAAATTCCCCTTATTGATACCGGTTCCAAATCACACACCTCTGCGCCACTGAGGCCTATTGTGCATCCCTAGAGATTTCCTTACGTGAGATATAGGTCTATATCCCTGATAAACGCCGCTACCTACCGGGGTTCATCACCGATCGTAATCAGTTAATGAAAAATCCCTTTTGCACCCCGCCCCTGTCGGGATTCGAACCCGGTACCTTCCGATCACTATAATAAAATACTGCATTCGTTAATCAATTCGGCGAACCAAAACAACCCTACACATACGTGCGTTCTACTTTTTTGTTTTATTTAGGATTTAGCCATATTAGTTTACTAACTTTAATACACACAACACTTTCACTAATTTTTTCCACACAAGAACCAATTAATTTACTTTAATTATGATGCCGACAGATCTATATAAATCAATATTATTAAAATAATAAAATAAGAGAAAAATAAAACACGTCCGATCTATTTGACGATTAACGAACCACCAATTCGACTTCGTTCGCATTTTTATATACAAAAACTAAACTTCTAAAAATATCATGACTTTCCAAGAAAGAATAGTTCAGAAACATTTAGTACAGTTTTATCATTGAAAATTCCATTTTAGTACAGTAAAACATTGAGCTATTAGTTTAACTGATTCTATTACACCCTAGGTGTCACCACTTTTTGAAAATTCTTCGGATATAACAAACTTCGGTTATTGACGATTGTAAAAGTAGGAACAGCGCTTCTTACGGAAGATAGAAAAATTGAAGCAGATTCATACAATTTGCGACGCAACCATAGTAAACGTGCTATCAGCGCTCCTGCGGAAAATAGAAAAAATTAAGTAGATACACAAAAATCGGGACCATCCAATCGTCAATAACTATAGAGCAAACTACATAATTAAAATGAAATCTATTGTGACGGTGACACCTAGTGTGTAATAGAAGAAGTTAAATTAATAGCTCAATGTTTTACTGTACTAAAATTGAATTTCCCATTAAAACAGTTCTAAATGTTTCTAGACTATCCCTACTGGAAAAGTCTTGAGCTTTCTAGAAGTGTGGTGTCTGTATATAAAAAGGCGAACGAAGTTGAATTGGATTATTCGAATTTGGAACGCGATAGTGTGAACATTAAAAAGGAATTAAAAAGTGCTTTAAAAAGTGTTTTAGTGCAAAATAAAAATTATAAGTGTACAGTAAAATTGTGTAAAAATTAAATAAAATGATTTTGTGAATTATTGTTTTGTAATAATTCTTGTGCTAAATAAATAAATTCGTTAATGATAAATTGAATTGATTTTGTTTCATTCACAATCCAGTGACACGAACCTTGATTGATTAGGCAAAAACGTAACAATATTGATGCCAGTTATTTTAACACCTAAAAGTGAAGTTTCTACTTTTATTAATACTTATTTACTTATTCGAATACAAGGTGAACAGAAAACATATCAAAGCTACGAAGAAATAATTTGTTATGATGACAATGAAATCATCAGCTTAACCACTTAACCTTTAAAGAACTCAATTTTCAATTCAACCTGCATTTGCGATGACAATAAATAAGTCACAAGGATAAATTTTGAGACAGCCTGGTTTTATACCCGGTCAATTGTACGTCGGAGCAAGTAGAGTTCAATCATTCGATATTTTGACATTTTATATTTCCGAATATAACTAGCTATTATTGGAAAATGATGAAAGAGTTTAAAAAAAAAACGAGGAACCGAGGAAATGGCGCAATGGTTAAAGCTGCAGCGATTGAACCGGGTTCGAATCCCTATAGGGGCGGGATGCAAAAGAGATTTTTCATCATCTGGTTACGATCGGTGATGAAGATGAACACATCTATGTTCCTCTGTTGAGAGTGCAGAATCCATGGGCCGACCCACCTTACATATCAGCACTATAGGTTGGCATAAGGCAATGCGATGTGCAGGTGGTTTGTACAAAACGGGTCTGTAGCCGTTCGTCTTCGATTTGGCAACTACTGCGTAAAGTAGGACGGTAAAAGTAAACTGCGAAAGAGTTGGGAGTGCCTTGAGCCCCAAAATAGATTGCATAGATTAAAACCACAAACAAAAACAAAAAAACGGGGAGAAACGAGATTTAAAATTTTTTACAAAATCTCGAGAATTCGTGAGATAGCCATACAAGCGAGAGTATCAGAGTATTAATTATAAATAAATTTTGCAGTTGATTTTGAAAAGACAAAATCGCTATGTGCTTCTTGGACTTCCAATTTAACTGTAGGCTCTAACTATTAGATTTCTGTTTTAGAATATCCAGCTCAATTTGATTTAAATTCAGAATTTTATTGTATTATCTTAAATTACAAACTATCGGCTAAACCTAGGTGTCTGTATCCGAACCGATTCTGTCAAAAATATAATAAACCTTTCTTGCACTGCGATTTTGTTATATGTAAAGAGGGTGTATGGTGGCACTGGCCATCTCCAAAAGGCAAGCTTACAGGCAGCCAATCAATCAATCAATTCGCTTCTTACTTATTACAAAATGATTTGTTTGTGTGTAGGCTTAACCTAATAATTGGCGAATACGAAAATCGATTCTTTTCATGATGGGTGATACGTGTCTTTAAAAATAAAAAGAATAAAGCATACAAGCATAATTACATCATAAAAATGCATCTTTTGCGGATCATGAGCATATATAAAAGGTAATACCCTATAAAATGAACATAATGTACTGGTAATGCAGTAAATACATTTTTATGTGATTTACCGTTTAGAATTGTAAATAATACCCAAAAAAAAATGTACGATGGCTTTAGATTACACAAAATTGATTTAATGTTCGTTGACATAATATCGCCGCAGTAATAAACACACTAATCCAATTTTAAAGGGGTAAACAATTTTCCCGTCCACCTCATACATTACTTCTCAACATATTTATGAGTAAAGCTAAATCATCAGATTAACAAACTCCTACTTGATTACAAGTTCAAATATAAACCGCAGGAATTATACCACATTACTTGTCAATTGCACATAAAATAGCGTTGAGTAATGTACATAAATGAACTGTGCGTATACAAGAGTGTAAGTAGTATAATGGGGTAATAAAATAAATGTGCTCGGCATTCGGATATATACCAGCATTTACATTTAATGTTTTCATTTTGATGAGGGATGAAAAACAAAAATAAAAATAAATAGCCGAGCAAAAAGGATATCATCATCCATACTCTTGTATACAATAAAATAGAACCATTCACTTTATCCAAGAATGTACAGTCGAAAAAAGGATTCAAATTTTATTCAAACATTATTCGAACCATCTTCTTTAGGGCAGCATTAGATTTTATTTTTTATATTTATTAGTCTTCATCATATTTAGTTGTTCTATACTTATCCTTTTTTATGTTTTGTTATCATTTCGGTGTTATAAAACAAAAAACAAAAAAAACCGAAAAACTTTCTAATCCCTTTTCTGTTGTTTTCTTTATTTTCTCTTATCAGTATAAAAATTACATTTTCACGATGGTTATATTATGCCGCACTGTTAAATTTTTAGAGGGAGAATTTTATTATCTTGGCGATATGTATACATATGGAAAAGGGGCAAAAACATGCACAAAAAAAAAAAAAACTTTTCAAAGCTCAATATGTTTTCACATAGGAGGAAGACAAAAGCTGCGTAAAAAACGCTTAATCATTTTCATTGTTTGGTGTGTGTGTGTGTGTGTGTGAGACTCGAAAGTGGATCACGTGCGTTTTCGGATAATATAATCAACATTAAACATATTTTTGTTCGTGTAGAATTATTGTCGAGTAAAGAGGATTACTGTGTGCCGAATGTTACCTGCTTGTTTTTAGGGATTTATCGATTTAGTCCATATGTCGTAAGATAAAGGCCATTTTAATGTGAATGATATCGCGTTTAGCAATTTATCTATTTTGTTTAAAGATAGCACAGTTGTTTTCAGTTTTTTGAAGTAATTTATGTCCGTTAGACCTGATCTAGGTTTTTTTTTACCTACAAGTCATTTGTAGAAGGTGCCAGAAATAAGAAGCAGAAGTGGGCATTCGTTGCGATGGTTTTCTGTATAAAAAAAACCCATTCAGATCAAATATTTGAGGTTCCGAATTTACGGAACAGGACTAACATGATGTTGATGAGTTTTGATTACAACTACCGAGGTACAGAAAAAGCTTAAAACGAAATTACGTTAAATTGTCTAATGCAACACATTTATTAATTATCAATATGACAAATACCGTGAAATTTTTAAATAAAGCACCTTAATGAGTTTTTGTTATCAAAATATCATATGAAAATGAAAATAACAAACGTTGTTGTTGTCAAATATCTTAAAATTGCAAATTTTTGTAATGTTCAAAGTACAGTTTGATTTTGGTGGCATAATTTGTCCAAGTTTAGCATATTTGTGATATTAACAAAGTTTACAGCTTTATGTATTAGCTTAATTAACTTAATTAAAATACTAATACCGAATGTTGTTGTTGTCAATTATCTTAAATCTGCAAAAACTTGTAATATTCACAGATTAGTTTGATTTTTGTGCTATATTTAGTCAAAGTTTAGATATTTAACATAGTTTATATTTTTGTGTGGTTGCTTCTAAGTTTAGAAAAAGCTTAAAACGAAATTTCTTGTAATTATTGTATACTACAGATTAAATAATTCATCATCAATTTGTAAAATATCGTAAAATTTTTAAATAAGCCACCTTAACGAGTTTTATTGTCCAAATAGAAAATGAAAACGAAAATACCAAAATGCGGTTGTTGTCAGTTAACTTAGAATTGCAAATACTTGTAATGTTTAAAGTAACGCTTGCTATAGGTCGTCCGCAAATAAAATCTCAGAGTCAGAGTTATCCTATATTGTGTAGAGTCAGAGTAATCCTGTGCTGTACAAGTTCTGTACCCATGATTGAACTTCGTGCAAGAAGATCTGCTCCAAAGTAGAATTTAATTCATTGAACGAGATCAGAAAAGTGGAGATCTAATTATAATTATTTTTCAATTTTTTAAAGAGCTACAAAATGTTGGTGTGAAAAAACCAAATGTTGTTGTTGTCAGTTATCTTAAAATTGCAAATACTTTTAATATTTAGAGATGAATTTGATTTTTTTTTTCATTCGATTGTCAACATCCGTCGAGTACAGACGTTCACAGTGTAAAACAAATTCAAAATAAAAACAAATAAACAATAGAAAGAGGGTACAAATCAAAAGCAATTAGCGCAATTTTGCGCATTACATAATATATATATATATACCTGTTTCAAGGTTGTGGAAAAATAATGGAAAGTTTAAGGCAAAATACGGCGAGGGTACAGTTCCAGAAGACAGATCCAAAGCCTACTGAGTTGGAAATGATGCAATTTGTGGTGAACGTGGGATTAACCAGTAAAGAAATACATACACTTTATCAAGATTTGTACGATCGGTGTATCTATATCAAATTTAATAATGAACAAAACTACCAACAATTTATATTGGAAAAAAGCTCATTGATCTTCACTTATACAAATGGAAAAACAACCGAAGTTACTGTGAAGGGTACAAGTGGTGTAATGCGGTATGTGCGGGTATTCAATCTACCACCAGAGATTACGGAAAAAACGTTGTGTGAGGCCATGCAACGGTTTGGCAATATATTATCAACCAGACGAGAAAAATTTGCTGCCAACTCGCTATTACCAGTATTTTCGGGTGTGAGAGGTGTTTATATTGAGATCGAACGGGAAATTCCACAATTCATTTACGTTCAAAATATCAAAGCAAGAATTTTTTACGATGGAATGAGAGAGAGGTGTTTTAAATGCGGCGAAGATAGTCATAAAAAACAAGATTGTCCGTTATTGTGCAATACAATCAACGAGTTGCCATTACAACAACAAACAATAACACCACAAGAACCAGATAAACAACATTTACAAACGCAAACACAATCACAACACACACAACAAACAAGCACGTGCGACAAAAATACGCTACCATCGACTAACACTAAAGAACCAATAAAATATAGCGATGTAGCAAAAATCAACATGCTACACACAGAGGACGAAAACAAAATTGGATCTGTTAAAAAAATGGTTAACATTAAAGATCATTTGCACACAAGGAAACAGCAAACCGATTCATCGTGTATGGATACGGAAAGCGAAGATGTGGAAGAAAATATTGGCAAGCGCGGTCGACCAGCAAAAAAAACAAGATACACAAATACAAAAAATAGAATTGCATTCACCGAACAGTACAATATGGCAATGACGAGTGCAAATACAAAAAATAATAATTTTATTGCACCAACACCACCTTTAAAAAATAAAACGGAGGGGACCGGATAGTATGGTCAAGTTTTACGATGTAATCGTAAACACAATAAAAAAAAAAGAAAATCAATATTCATCACACGTAATTGGACAACAACGCGCAGCATAGAGCAACACAATGCAACATTTATTACATTGAAGGATGAAACAACAACATTTTATGCAACAAAATTTATTTATTTTTAAATTTATTTTTGTTAAACTTATGAATGGATTCTCCCTGCACATATTTAATTGGTATGTATAAATTGTTAATTGTATGAATGCGAAACATGAGTGAACGAATTATTGTTGGTCAGATAAACATACAAAGTTTTTACGCGAAAAAAAGTATGTTGGAAAATTATCTGGCCAAGAATAAAGTGAATGTGATGCTTATAAGCGAAACGTGGGAAAGAATGAACAAGACGTTGAATGTGAGAGGGTACAGATTTCTTTCCAAACCAAGAAGCGATGGTTACGGTGGAGTGGCAATAATGTACGACAGAAATCTGACGCTTCAAGAGATACAGTTACCCGCTTTTGAGGTTATTGAAGCAATTGCCGCCTCAACGACGAATTTGGAAAGAAATCTGTTACTAGTGAGCGTGTATGTAACCCAGATGCGTGATGAAGATGCAAGGAAAAAAGCCTTGAGTGATTTTAAAAAATTGTTTGACTGGGTGAGAGATAAAAGTGACCTGATTGTATGTGGAGATATGAATGCGCATGCGAGAATGTGGGGTTGTTTAGACAATTGCGTAAGAGGAAAACAGTTGGCCGACCTGATTCAAGACTCCGATATGGTGCTCTTGAATGATGGAAGGCCAACTAGAATGGCGAATGTGGGAGGCACGGCCAGCGCAATAGATTTGTCTATGACAACTATTGAACTGGCCTGCCGGGTCACTTGGAATGTTGAAGAAGAGAATTTGGGTGGTGATCATTTCATGATCAAAATGATCATGAATGATAATCGAGTGTTTAAGAAAAAACGTGAATTAATGAATAACAGGAAATGGGTGAATGAGATGAATGAGATTCTCGGAGAAAATGAAATAAATCAAAGCCGGTTAGATAGTGAAATTGAACGGATAAATAAATTGTGTATAAAAATTGTGGATATGAAAGAGATTAATGTGAATGGTTGGTGGAACAATGAAGTTCAATACTGGTATGAAAGGAAGCGAATAGCCTTGCGTGAATTTAATAGGAATAAGAGTAGTGAGAATAAGATTATGTATGGTAAAATGAATGGAAAATTGAAAAAGGCTATTCGCAGAGCAAAAAGGAAAAGTTGGTGGGAATATGTGTCCCAAATGACACATAGAACCACAACTAAGGATGTATGGAGTTTGTTTAATAGGGTGAATGGTAAACATTTTAAGGTGAGCAATGTGGTATGTGAGAACCGAGAAAAAGGTGAAGAATTTGTCAGAATGGTATTGAATGTAAGCAATGATTTGAATGTAATTAATGAAGTTGATAGAATATGTAGAAATGAAAGAATGGATTGTAAGTATGAATGGGGAGAGTTCCTGAGGGTGTTAGATAGATCAAAATCTACCACTCCAGGGACGAACCGAGTAAGTTACAAAATGATTCGGTTGTTGAGTGACTCAGCAAAACATAATTTGCTTGAGATACTCAACAAAGTGTGGATGGGATCAAAAATACCGGACAAATGGAAAGAGAGCAGGGTGGTTCCCATCCCTAAACGGGATAGAGATCCAAATGTGGCAACAAATTATCGAGGCATATGTATGTTAAATGTTTTTATAAAAATTTTAAATGGAATGATGAAAGAACGAATGGATGATTTTGTAAATGAGAATAATTTGTTGCCATCGACAACATTTGGATTTCGAAAGAACCACTCTGCAATTGAGTGTGTGGAAAAGTTTGTTTGGGAAGTAAGAAAGGATAATTTGAAAGCTGTTGCGGTATTTTTGGACATTGAAAGAGCTTATGATTATGTGGTTCCGTGGAAATTACAACAAATTCTATCGAATTTTGGATTTTCACGGAAAGTATGTATGTGGATAAAAGATTTCATGACTGATAGAAAAATGGTTCTGAATGGAAGTGGTTTTAGGTTGGAGGGAGTTGCAAATATTGGACTTCCGCAAGGGAGTAGAATATGTCCAGCTCTGTTCAACCTATATACCAGCGAGATACACCACATCAATACAGACAATCAAATCGTTCTGCAATTTGCAGACGATTTTGTAGTAATTGGAAAAGGGAGAAGTATTGATGTGGCGGCTCAAAGAGCGCAAAAGGGGGTAGATGATTTAATTCAAAAACTTAAAATGTTGAATCTGAGAGTGAATCCTAATAAGTGTGCTTATATGAGTTTCAGAACAAACGTTGCAAATGTTAATATAAGTGTTGATAGTCAAAGTATTGAACAAGTAAATGCGTACAGGTATTTGGGTATTTGGATTGATAGACGTATGAATTTTGGGAAGCACATGAAAATTTTGGCAGATAACTGCAAGGAACGTTTAAATGTGGTTAAACGGGTGAGCAAACCTAAATGGGGCGCTCATCCGAGTGTGACTGACATGTTAAGGAAGGCCATTATATCCTCCAAAATTGGATATGGTATTAGTGTGTATGGGAATGGTTCGAATGGGGCTTTTAGCCAATTAATGAAAGTAGAAAATGCATGTGCAAGAGTGGTATTGGGGGCGATTAACTCAACCCCAATACACACTCTGTGGTCTGAAATGGGTGATTCACCTCTCGATTACAAGAGAGAGTGGATCACAGTGAGAGAGTCGGTGAGAATGATAACTAAGAAAAATGAGTTTTGGAACGAGATGATAGTAAGATTACAAAATAGGGCGGTGTACAAACCGACATATAGAACTAGTATTGCACTTGAAAACTTGAACATGTTTCTGAGTATAGGCAATGCTGGTCCGCAACCCGTTCCTAATAATCTTACTGTATGTTTGAATATGGAGGAATTTAATAAGGGAACGAATGAAGTTACCGCTAAAATTATGTTTGGGAAAATCAGTCAGCGGTACGTGCAAGATGATATAGTTTATACAGATGCTAGTGTGACTGAGAATGGAGTGGGTGTTGGTGTATTTATGCCTGGTAAGAATGTGGAAAAGTATTTTAAAGTGGACAAAAGCATCTGTATAATGAACGCTGAACTGATTGGAATGTTTGAAGGAATTAAACTGGCTGTGAATGAAGGGGAAAGGAAAATAGTAATATTTTCCGATTCCCAGAGTGGTTTATGTTTGCTAAAATGTGGAGGTGGAAGGGAAGGCAATGTGTATGTTGATTTAATTTTTGAATGTGTTCGAGACTGTCAACGTGATGTGACCATACAATGGATCCCATCACATAGACAGATCGAAGGGAATGAAAGAGCCGATATGTTAGCTAAAAAGGGTACATTGAATGACATGGTTCAGGAGTACGAAAGGAATGATGCAAGAGATGTACTTCGAATGTTTCAAATGAATCTGTGGAGAAAATGGGAGAGTGAATTTAACGAGAAAAGTCTAACGAAAGGAATGAAGTACAGCGTGCTCCGTGGTACTCCTTTGAGAATTCCGTTTTTTAAGGAGCTCAAAGGAGATACGCGAATGTTGCGAACGGTTGAGAGAATCAGGCTGAACCATGGAAACTGGAAGGAATGCTTGTGGAAACGTCATTTGAGTGAGGACAAAGATTGTGAGTTGTGTGGAAGTGTGGAGGATGTTGAACATCTCATATTGGCTTGTCCCAGATATAGCCAATATAGATCAAAGTTCAACATCCTTCGGAATGCAAGAAATCTAAGTGATTTAATGAATGAGGGTGATTTTTTGGCTTACAAGGAAATGTATGAATTTATTAGGATGAGTGGAATAACAATTTAATACGAAACAAATATTTACTAGCCGATGGAATATGTGAGGGGATAATCTGGTTCTTTTTAAGAGTGAGGAAAATCTTATTAAAAATGTAAATTGAATTAAAATATGTAACAGAAAATTATAAATATGATTTTTGGCGATATGGCTCTTTTTTATGTAGGAGCCAAGCCTAATAAAAAAAAAAAAAAAAAAAAAAAAAAAAGAATTTGATTTTTATGCCATATTTAGTTCAAGTAAAGTTTACTTGTGATATTTACATAGTTTATAGCTTTATATTTGTGATTGTAAGAATAGAAAAATCTTAAAACCAAATTGCGTTAAATTGTTAGAAGTTCAAAAATTTTGTTCAAAGGTTGTGGTTAGCCAAATCAGACTTAAGTTTGTAGAAGAGAATTTATTTTAATTTAAGCAATACACAAGAAATTTTATTAAGTGAAGTTGTTTATTACATACATTTTGTTTGCGGGCTGCATTCTCTAAGGTAGCGCCCGTTAAAAAAATAAGTATGCTATGGCTATGGAAGTATGTATTGCAGTGTTACAAGCCGAAGAAAACTTTCATTGCTGACCAGCAATGGAGCCTATTTTAGAAATCATTCCCAAAGCAAAGTGAAGCCATGCATCTTTTAAGCAAAAACAGGTGAACTACAGTTAACCTAATTAGCCAAACAATAAGCCATAATTACCTGGAAAAGGCTTTAATAAAAGGACGTTGCTAGCTAATTTCACAAAAATATTTCTTTTGGTTTAAAATTATGAAACCTATGGGTTATGTTTTCCTAATTTTTAAAGTACCTAAAGTCTAGGAAAGAAATCCACAGGGCACATCGCGGCTTAGCCTTCAGTAAATAACTTATACATTCATGAAGCCCACAATAGGTGTATGAATTGGTTCGATACATTTTGGTTTCAAATCGATCTGACCCAATTAAATATTTGGCCTCACCTATCGCCATTGTATCCCAGTGTTAAACATCTATTTTGGCTTGTGGACTTGTGACTTTAAAGTAACCGTAACCCAGCAGCTATAACTGGAATACTATCCATCTCCAAGGGTAGATGGCTATTTGGTCGACCGCAGGGAGATAGAAAATTTAAAAACAAATGGTGCACAATTGACATCAGATATAATTACAGTGACCTTCTATTAGGATGACATATACATCAAAGGCCACTCATATGGAATACACCTTAAAAATATGGAGGAACCACTTAATCGACTGACTGATTTAACTGATCGTAATAACATAAAGTAATGCAAATTTTCACATAGCCAATGAAAGCAAGTTCCAAAATGCCTCAGCTAAAAGATATTAAGGAACTTCTTCCATTTTTGGTTAAAGGTAAAGCATATAAAAACCCATATGCCGCATCTAAAATTTTGGTCAAATTTCAAAGGAGAGGAAAAGAGGTGAAAATAGATTATTTTTGAGTGGTTGAGGTAACGGGAGAAATCACTAAAAATGTTAAATAAAATGTGCGTGTGTCCACTACCGGTGAGATTAAACAGTGCTTTTAACTATTATAATGCCTCGGGACTGATAAAGTTACATGTCCTCTCCATTTGAAATTTGAAATGTGCGGATTTTTAGTTTACGAAATTGAGCAACTGATGTTATTGTTGTTTAAGTTTTTGATAATTTAAAAAATTCTTAACAGGGCTTAAGCCACTTTAATGCTCAAGACAAAATTAAGCAGTGATCAACTAAGTGAGCTACATATTTTTATTTATTAAACATTTCTTAGTAAAAATAGAATTTTGTTTGTAGAGGAAGATATCAAAATATAAAACTGAACAACTTATTTATAAAATGAGCAACTTGTATTGTAAAAAATGCATTACTAAGTTACTTACTCCAAATTATCAGTAATTTAAAACAAATCAACTTAAAATTTTACTTTTTCAGCAGTTTGGCGTTGCGTACTTCAAACATTGCAGATTTCTGTTTAGGTTACTTATAAAAAAATATTAAATGTATGTCGTACTAGCTGAGCACAATATGAGTACTTTGCCTGCGACTTCCTTCAATATTTTGAGCAACATCATGAATTTGGATACCATTCAATAAAATGATTTATTTTCGATGGTTGCTTTATGGTTTAATTTCAATACAAAACCTAAAAGTTGATCACCACCCATAGTGTATAATTAAATTAAAGATTCCACAATTTTTTAGCAATTTTGGAAACTGAGCAATTACTTTTAGCCTCTAAAATTAGAATGCTAAATACGTAATCATAGTCGTTAACCAAATTCAAGTTAAAGGTCGTTTAACCTCAATAAATTTTTCGCACACAATAATTGAGCAATCTTTGACGAATTTTCTTGAGGTAATTATATTAGTACAAATTAAGATTTAAAAAAAAGTGAGCTACTTTGATTTAATAATTCGTTTATTCAGAACGAATTTACCATTAACTCGGGTATTGTTTAAGCGTCGTGTAAAACTAATTAGGTTACAACAGTTTAAACAGGTGACTGAGTATTCCACACTGTTCAGGGTATTAAAATAATTGAGCAACTATTTTTCTCGATGTCGCCATTCTAAATATTATAATATATATATAACACGATTAAAAAGTTGAGCAATTAGATGTATGCCTTTGTTGCTTATTATTAGGCTGAGGACTTTTAGGTTTTAAAAAATTAAAAATATGTTCGTAAAATATGTAACTCAAATTACAAAAATGTGGTTACATTTTTAAAAGAAAACCAAAACTAGACCTTATCTTAAGAGGATTTCAATTAATTTATTAATAAAAAAGTATTAATCCACATTCATAGACATAAAAATTTAGACTGGTAAGCGATACTCACTTCAAAAGGACGCCGTAACGATGTTTTAAACTTAGAAAAACTAAATAACGCTAATAATTTTTGCTCAATTGAAATTGTAGAGATTTAAAGATTACATTAAATTACAGTTTAGAATTCATATTTTCCTATACATCGTGCTAATACTAAATTTTGTCATTTTATTGAAATCATGTTTCGTAATGCAATTATGACTAATTTCAGTTAAAATTTAGTTTGGAATATCAAACTTACACTTCTCGAATCATTTTAATATGAAAACTGAAATTGAACGGTCAATTTTGTATTTTAAATTTCACACAAATCGAATTTTCCGAGATTTCCCACAGGAATCTTAAACTGAATTTTTTCCTGCGACAGCTATTGGAAAATCACATCAAACCAATCTATCTTCAGATGTACCATACCATAGGCAGATTTTATAGAAAATCTCTAATGATTTTTAGAAAATCGAATTTTCTCCGATTTCCCACGGCAAAACTGAATCGATATTTTTTCCAACGATAGCTATTGACAAATCACAAATAAACTAATTATTTTCAGATATAGACTCTAGAAGCTGATACATCTGATTTTCTGATATTTTTCACGAGTAGGTGGAACAAAGTTTTCTATCTATGACTAAGTACAAAAGGCTTTATTACAACCTATGTATCCTGTTTACCGTCGGCTGATAACCACTAAATTTTTTATTTTTTGCTGGAATGTTAATAACGTAATTTGCTTACGGCTAACTTTAAAAAGGGTACTGTCGATCTTTTAATTCTTTCTAACAACAACAGTTTGATTGTCTGAAACTCATAACAATAAGTCTTTAAGTAAGCAACACATAAAATTTGAGATCCCAGTTAATTCTTTCCAATCGGAGAGAACCGTTTACTTCATGAACTCGTCACAAGTATCAAAACTTGTTAAATAAAGTTTTGAATCAATTTATTGTTGTAATTTTGACGTGACAACGTTTCACCCCAAGAGTGTCATGTACGCAAAATGATCGTTACTAAAACATGCTCAATAGCTATTAACGAGAAAACTAGATAAGCGAGTAATTACGGTCCTCGGCTTAAAGTTTCATTAATTACATTAATGATGCGTGCCTTGAGAATTATTTTGCCTTTCTGGAGCCTCTCAGTGATAATAGACAACTAGCCAAACCCATCATATTCTTTACGGTGAGCGCTAATGAGATACTATGGCTCGCGTATCTGAATTTGCTCAATCAACTCAGCGGTCGGTTCCCCTGTGTGGCTGCAGAGATACTGAATCGATGAGAGCGGTGGTATGCTAGTTTGCAGAAATTCGGTTATTTGCGCGTAGGAGCACAACAAATGTTGAATCGCTTTATGGGAAAGCTGAATTCTATTAACTCGTTTAATCCCTTCGGCCATTACAGAATGCTGAAATAATTTATATTAATCGAGTTCCAAGACAGAGGATGTCCGCATGCGTATATTTTGCTGTGGCTCAATGACGTATTGGTTAAATACTTAAGATCTGTAAACAGAGTGTTTTATGTCAAACGAGACGTTATACAGCTTCACACGAATGCGTTCAACCCTTGGATCGCTGGTGAATTGACTAGTCGAGTTGTTGAGATGAAGCTGATGGAGCGGCACTCAGACCGATATTTCACTCCGGTCAATTAAAGGCTCTCGGCGTTAAGCTTCTGAATTTGAGATGACGGCACAGAAAGTCGCATGAGAAGGACTGAACTGTGTCTGTGTTGTACGCTTGAACTAAAAATGTAATCCAACGAAATGGAGTGTGCGTATTTGGCCGAGTTTGTCGCTTGATATGCATTGAAAGGGAATTATGATCAAGCTGGCACAGATGATTTGTTGAGTGATCAAATATCAACATTAAGAGATTTACGACACTGTGAACAACAAATGAAAAATGATCTTGTTGCATGTCCTCTTCTGCAGCGCCAATTGTTTGCAATATATTGAGTAAAATCAATGCAAATTTCCCATGATGAGAGAACGGAATCTGCTGATTGAGGGATTAAATCAGTTCTCGACCTAAAATTTAATATTGTTTCATTTTAATATCGCATGCATAATTAGGTATTAGATAGAAACCTTGCCTTGTCCTGAATCCGGGGAAATATCGGGAGACACACAATCACAATCCCGTTTACCCGGAGCTTAAGAGGTCCGGGAATTAGTACCAAAAGCGTACGGCTTCAATACAATGACAGCTGTGAAATAAATACGTGCTCGAGGGAAGAACTCCATAAACTAAATCTCTGCAAAAATCAAACGAAATATCGTTCAAATTTAATCGATTTAGATATTTTAGAAAAATGAATATCAAACAAGACTAAAAACTGAGTGGCTAATACAAAATTCACATCAATAAAGGAGAAACGCTATTTAAAATTTTGATATCTCGATTCACAAGTCAAAACAATATTCAATAACATAGGTCAACCAACCCCTGTAGCAAAAAAGCAATGCCCAACAAATGAAGATAATTTTATAAGCCATAACCATTTTTTATCTCTGACATTAAATGATAAAGCATGTTTCTAATTTTCAATTTCTTATTAGCTTTTTAAAGTTTTAGTATAAAGCTTTTTTTGCTATTATACGTTTTATAAACTAAAACCAAATAACCTCTAAAGTACAAAATATTCTAGTATATTATTTTATACATTGCTATAAAAACAAATGTAAAGCAGAAAATGGAAGAAATTATACTTACATCCACTGTGTTGATAAACCAAAAAGATTTCGAAATCTAGGGCACAAACATACACATACATACATATATACAATATTATAATAGAAAAAACTACTTTTAAAGCTTTTTATTTCTCTTGGTGGTACAATAAAATATACTCTTGTAAAGCACAAAAAATAAGTAAATTAAATTGTTTTATGATAGCAGTAGACATACTAAGATGCAGAAGAAGAAGAAGAAGAATAAACAGACAAATCCAAACTCTTATAAACTTTACCTTGTTCTACTGGAGTGTATTATATTCCTGATTGCAAACTGTTTAATGAATTAAAAATGATCTGCTTATTGCATCAACTTTATATATGAATAAACAGTGAAGCGATACCATATTGTGATTATGTAAATTTTATGTATAGTGTACGGTAGTTAATTCATATAAGCGTCACACATTACTAAAATATTTATACTTCTTTCATGATCTTGTAGAGGAAAGAGGAAGGAAGGTCTATTCGAAATAAGCTTTATATTTATGTACGAGTACAGAAATGCAAAACAGAGACGACATAATGAATTTTTGGGGTTCATTAGATATATTTGGATAGTTTTATCTAATCTAAATATTTATTAGATTAGACATATTGAATTTAAGTAATTGATTAGATTTGTTTTGTCTGAATAACTAATTTATTTTCATTAATTCTATTTCAAGGGACGGAAATAAAAACATGGTACAATGTAATCAGGATAAAGTTTATTTTAATGCTCTATGTCAAAATAAATAATATCATAATTTATTTTAAGAATCAGATGTAGATGATGAAGAGATTTTGTAAAACTGCTTGTTGAAGCCATTAGCAAGAAGTGCAAGAAAAATACTAATTTAAATTAATGTTATGAATAACCTTAATTATATACTTACCTTTAAATTTTGAATTTTATATCCACTGTTGTTGTTGTCAAATCATAATCTGAAATCAAATAAGAATAATGTATCGTGAAAATTTGATTTCCAATTAGAAAAAATTTAAATTTTATATCTATGTATTAACCTTGACATTAATTCTAGTATTTTGTGAGGTAGTTGAATTTCTTAGCTTTATTTGTATTGTTTACTAAGCTATAACAATAATTACATCAAATTTAAAAAATCTTACAAAATTATGAAATATGTGGTTCAATACATTTATCGATTATATATACCTTTTGGCCACGTATCATAATTAAAATAAAAATTAATAATTTGAATTATTTTCTCAAATTGATTTTATTTTATTGAGCGTCATCATTAAGCGATACCTTTTGTTGAGCTGCATTCCACCAAATCAAAACCAGCTAAAAATCTACACAATTAAACCAGCAGTTCAAGCCAGCCGAGCTCAAAGAAGCAGTTTCGAGAAGAATAATTTTCATCACTACAAACAAATTTGGAAAATGAAAAAATCACAACCATCAAAATTATTTACCTAAACAATAAAGAATTTAAAAACTATAAACTTATAGTAAACTTACTTATAAATATACTTAAAGTGCCATTAAGTAATGTAGTACTAGATTATTCTATTGTGCTAAGTTCAAAGGCATGTCAGTAGAAGAATACAAAACCCAGTTGAACAAAATATGAAACATGCTTAAATTGTCTTAACGATAACCACAACGGTTACATCTGCAAATCAAAATTTTGGTGTAGATAATGCAACCGAAAACACAATCATTCATTACAAAGAGTTGTGTGCAAAGACTACAGCTAAAACGAAGCAAGACTAGGATTGTCATATCGGGTATTGGAGCTGCAACAAATGGATACACAAAGGTGATAGTATCATTAAATATCACACCATGAAGCAACCAAGAACCAAACATACAAATAGATGCAATTGTTTGCCCAAAAATAACTGAGCAACAACAACCCATAGCAAACTTTAATGACCTCAATGATGATCCTGTTCATTTTAATCAATATGAACTTGCAGATCCATATTTTTACAACGATGAGAAAATTTATATTATCATTGGATCAGATTCATTTTTTGAAATACTCTCTAAAGCTAAAGCCACTTGCAAGAAAAAAATTTGCACAACACGCTATTGGGATTGGTAGCTCCGCCGAGATAATCTGTTACAATTAATATTCGCAGTCCTAAAGATAGCCTAGACAATTCATTACGTAAGTTCGAGAAAATCGAAGCAATTGGGGATACAAGTAATAATTTGTCACAGAAGGACAAGTTTTGTGAACAGCACTTCACGAAAACCAGCTTAACCACCAGGAACGGACGATTTGAAATACGCTGTTTCACAAAGTACAAAATTGCAATAACCGCTGATATCGAAAAAATATACCGGTTCTAGGTTCGTGTAGCAGGAGAAGATACAAAATAAGAGAGAATAATTTAGCAAGAATCAGTGTTGGGGTTGCACTGGAACCCATGAACCAACTGCTTCCAATTCAAAGTTAACCTAAACGACCAATCGACGTTAGCTAAAAGAGGAATTTTGTTAGAGGCAAGTCGATTGTTTGACCCTTTAGGATGATATACACCAGTGGGTAGAAAACCTTAAGTAGGACGATCAGTTGCTAAATGACTTGGCAGCGAAATGGTTAAAAATACGGGACCGACCACTTACCTAAATTTGGAAATATTAGATTCAACAGGTACCTAAATACAAGCGTTAATAATAAGTTAACCTTAAATGGATTCTTCGATGCTTCAAAAAACGCATATTTAGCAGTTTTTTACGGCCAAATAATCGATCGCAATGGGAATTCAGTTATTAAACAGTTATCAGCAAAAACTAAGGTGGCTCTGATTAAGTAGGTTTCAATTAATCGATTAGAGTTGTGTGGTGCGTTAATATTGACCAGAATTCTGTCAACTTGACTGTCAATGCGGTCATATGCACAACAGAAGAAATGTGCAGCCAATCACTAATAGAGTTTTAATAAAATAGTCTGAGTATTGGCTTACATATTGCGATTCATTAATAGAAAAGTGAAACGATTACCAAACGCTTCACCCTACCTACTCAGTTCCGAATTGCAAAAACCTCGTTGTATTTTGCTTGTTTGTGTATTACATACATACAAATAAACAATTTGGATCTGAAATACCCGGGTTACTGAGGAGGGTACAAGTAGGGTAAAATATCTCAAGCAGTTTATTAATGAAACAGGGCTAGTACAAGTTGGTGAAACATTATAAAATCCGTCCATCTTTTATAACTTAAAACATTCAGTAATTTTGAGAGTCAAGGAAAAGCTAACTGAAATTATGGTGAGAGAACTGGGCCATCACTTATGATGGCAACCCTACAAAGAAAATATTGGATTATTGGAAATTTTATTAGAGCTCGCAATCACCTAAAACAATTATTTAAATTTTTGCGACAAAATACTAAAATTTTTTTAAATTTTTTATTGACAGACCAGATTTTTTCCAAATTCATTCCTCTCATCGCACCACTTTTTGGAGGACTCTGGGAAGCTGCTGTGAAAACTGTAAAATTATGGACACGTATTTTTGAAGAAATTACAACTTTGCTATCCGAGGTAGAGGCAATGTTAAATTCGAGGCCAATTTGCGTATTTTCAAGTGGGGATGCTGATTACTTAACACCAGCTAATATTCTGATGTTGGTCGACCTACAATCCACCTGCCTGCTAAACATTTCTCCGATGTCAAAATATAAAAACTATCCAGATGACAAATGATACAACACATGAATCAACATATAAGGAAGATATGGTCTCTAGAGTATCTTACGAGCTTACAGCACAGAAGCAAATGGCACAAAAACCAAATTATGTGAAAACTGGCGATATTGTTCTCATCAAAAAAATTATTATACCCCATTTAAGTGGTTATTGGCTAAAATGGTTGAGGTAAATTTAATTTTATTGAATTTTTCACCTTTTTTGTATTGTTTATTAACTAACCTTAAATGGCAATGACAATCAAATTTAAAAGAACTTTACAAAATTTATTTAAAATCTTATAAACGTTAAAATTAGCTCCTTTATCGATTATACATATCATATATTGTATAATTTTCATAGGTTGTCAAAAACTAAATCTCTTCTAAAATCGCCATCCGAAGCTCTTAGTTCAAAAATAAAAATTAGTTGAATTATTTTGTCAAATTGTTTTTATTTTACTGAGAGTTGTCATCATGAAACGATAAATTATGTTATTGCACCATCATTTTTTACATCGAGGTTCATTATATTGTTCGTGGCACTAAAGCGTGGTATAAGCTTGAAGCTTTTATTTATCATTTGCTGCTTATTAATATTATCCAATGGTTTAGCATTTAAAGCATATATTACCGATTATTTTTATTGTGAAGCGAAATGCTGATGAATAAGCAGTGGCGTAACTGGGTACCCGCGGCATCAGCAGACACGGGAAGCCCATGGTTGTTGGGGTCCATGAGATTTCCTTTATTAGTTGAAATTTAAGATTGAATAGCTCAGATTAAGCTTAAAGTGTCAATTTGTAGAACAGTACATTTCTTGGAAATTTTTAAAGAAAGGCGGTGGTCTAATTATTAGAAAAAGAAAAAATCGTTCCTGTTACTTTTAAACATTTTTCGAAGAAAGGCTCAACTATTTCTTTTCGGTTCTGACTAGACAGAATTAAAAAAGCCTATTGGTTCTAGCCGATATTTAGAGTTACAAGAAAATTGGCTAAACTCGTTTAAAATGAAAGCTTTCGACATCAAACGACAATGTTTTTTGTGTTTGTTGGGTTGATTTATTTGTATTATATCTTTTGTGTAACTCCAAGTTTACCCCTTTTGCATTTATCAAAATTCATCCTTACACAATTCATGTTGACCCTTTTGCCAAACAAATTGAACCTTCTACAAATCAAGTTTAGATTAGAAAAGATTGAATTTGTGTTCTGCGCTTAGCTTTGAGTTGTAAGAACTTGCAGAGTTACACATATAAATTTAGATGGTGATTATGCCAAAATTTTGTTATTTCTTCGAATTTATATAATATGTCGATCATGTCCACAAAACTAAATTTGAGTGAACCGATTGGTTTTCTGACACATGTCACGTTCGAAAATGGAAACCTTTTTTCGATGAAGGATATTTACATTGAGAACAAATATACTGATTTTTTCCAAAAAATACTGTAATATCAAATTTCTGAATAAAATGAATGAAAGCTCTAAAAACTAAAAGTTCTTGACATTTCTTGCAAATAAATGATTTATGCTCATAAAACATTTTAACGAAAGGCACAATTTATGGAAAGGCAAAAAAATCACTGAGAAGGTATAAATAAATTATCAAGCTTAAAGCTCATTGAAAACAAAAACTCTAAATTAATCCCAAAATTCCACTTTCCTTTATAATATCAAATTTGAAAGTCAAATGGCTGGTTCGAAAAGCTCTTAGAACTAAAAGCTCTTAATAATTCTAAATCCTACCCAAAGTATTATCATACGTTGTAATATCAAATTTCGAAGTAAAATGTTTTGTTTAAAAAGCTTTAAAAATTGAAAGCTTTAATTTTTTCAAATACATAATTTATGCTTATCAAACATTTGATTAAAAACCTGAAATTATTAAAAAGCTGAAAAATATTAAGTTCAAACGAAAAAGCATGAATTAATTATCTAGCTTAAAGCTCATTGGAAACAAATATTCTAAATATATCCCAAAATTCCGTCGCCTTTTTCAATATTGGATTTCGGAGTAAGATGATTGATTTGTTACCTAGTAAAATGGTTTTGTTTGACTAAAAGCTCTTGATAATTTACATTGAATACAAAAATACTATTTTGTCCCTAAATTCCGTTACCCCTGATCAAATCGAATATCTCAGTAAAATGGCTTGGTTTAGAAAGCTTTTCTAATTGAAAGCTCTTAAAACTAATACTTCACTAATAGTTCATTTCCCAAAGGTAAAATGTAATTATCAAGCTTAAAGCTCATTGAAAACAAAAACTCTAAATTAATCCCAAAATACCACTTTCCCTTATAATATCAAATTTAAAAGTAAAATGGTTGGTTAGTAAGCTCTTAACACTAAAAGTTCTTATTAATTCTAAATCCTACCCAAAATTCCATCATCCATTGTATTATCAAATTTCTAAGTAAATTGTTTTGTTTAAAAAGTTTAAAAAAGTGGAAGCTTTTAAGTGTAAAGATCTTAACAATTTTTTCAAGTACATAGCTTATCAAACATTTAATTAAAAACCTGAAATTATGAAAAAAGCTCAAACATATTAAGTTCAGTCACCAAAGTATGAATTAATTATCAAGCTTAAAGCTCATTGGAAACAAATATTTCAAATTTATCCCAAAATTCCGTCGCATTTTTCAATACCGAATATGGGAGTAAAATGATTTGATTAAGAAAAGCTTATATTATAACACAAAGTTTCCTAGCAAAATGATTTGGTTTGACTAAAAGCTCTTGATAATTTACATTAAACACACATATACTAAATTGTTTCTAAATTCCGTTACCCTTTATAAAAACGAATTTCTGAGTAAGAAAAGTTAAGTTTACATCCAAAAGGTATAATTTAATTATCAAGCTTAAAGCTCATTGAACGCAAATATTCTAAATTTATCCAAAATACCGGGTACCCTTCCTTTATAATATCAAATTTTAGAGTTAAATGGTTTGATTTAAAATCTTTTTAAAACTAAAAGGTTTTCATGATTGATGATTAACTTTGAGATTAAATATTTTAAATGTTAGCCAAAATTTCATTACCATTTGTAAAATCATGTTTGTGAGTAAAATGGTTTGTATACATAAAACATTTTAACAAACACCTAAACGTATAAAAAAGGCTCAAAGCTAAAGTTAAGTTAAAACCCAAACTTGTTTAAATTAATTATCAATCTTAAAACTAACTGACAATTTTTTGCAAATTTATACAATTTTTTAACAAAGATTACGGATAATTCGATATTTGAAACTTTTAAGAATACTTAAGATACTTTGAAAATTCGACAATTTTGAGATTATTTCGAAATTCTTGATATTTTTCTAATTATATTCGAAATTAGTGATACTTTTTCGATATATTTAGAACTCGTTATAGCAATTAGTTGCAAGAGGTTTTGTTTCATTTGAGGCTATTCAAATGAATCATGTTCTGTTTCATCCAGTGTTTTCTTTTTCTGAACTATCGCCCGAATTTGTCCACAAAACTAAATCTGAGTAAACCGATTGGTTTTCTTAAATAAAGGGTGGGCCAAAATTTTTTTTTTTTTTTTTAAATGCAATAAAACAAAATGTTCTCAATATTTTTTCAAATTTATTTTTTCATTGTAAAGAACAATCCTTCCAATTAATTATGGAATACTATTTCAATCATATGACTGCTTCGGCTGGCCTTGACGTACCCCGTACGGTCGGTCCAATTTTTGAGCATATTTTCGATGGTATGCGGCATTATGTCTTCAATGGCAATGCGAATATTGTTCTTGAGAGCGTCAATCGTTGCTGGTTTATCAGCGTAACACTTATCTTTGACGGCACCCCAAAGATAATAGTCCAACGGCGTCAAAATACAACTCCGAGGCGGCTTAATCACATTAGAATTTCGGCTAATAATTCGATATTCGAAGACAGTGCGCAAAAGATCAATTGAAACGTGTGCGTTGTGGCACGGAGCGCCGTCTTCTTTAAACCAAATGTTGCTATGTCCTCCTCTTCAAGTGGCTTTATCATGGCGCGGAAGCGCTCACCATTGACAGTAACGGCGGCTCCTTGCTAATTTTCAAAGAAAAATGGCCCAATTATGCCACCGGACCAAAATCCGCACTAAACAGTCACTCGTTGAGGATGCATCGGCTTCTCTACGATCATCTACGGGTTCCCCGTGCCTCAAATGCGACAATTCTACTTGTTTTCATAGCCGCCAAGAAGGAAATGCGTCTCATCTGAAAAAATGATTTTTTTGCCAAGATTTTCGAAGTAATGTTTCAATAGTTCCTAGCGTAGTTCAAGCGAATACGCAACCATTTTCGTTCGGCGGAAGGATAATACTAACTTTCTGTCAAATCAAAAGTGACATAACCCTTACCATACTCAAAATAACCGCCAGTTCAAAAAAAAAATGTTAGATGGCCCACCCTATATGTAACGCTCGAGAATGGAAACCCTTTTTCGATTAAGGATATTTACATTGAGAACAAATAAAGCTATTAAAACTAAAAGTTCTTGACATTTCTTGCAAATACATGAAAGACAGAATTTATGGAAAGGCAAAAAAATCACCGAGAAGGTATAAATAAATTATCAAGTTAAAGCTCATTGAAACCAAAAACTTTAAATTAATCCCAAAATACCACTTTTCTTTATAATATAAAATTTGAAAGCCAAATTGTTGGTTTCAAAAGCTCTTAATAATTCTAAATCCTACCCAAAATTCCATCATCCATTGTACTATCAAATTTCGAAGTAAAATGTTTTGTTCAAAAAGTCAAATCTTATAATCCTAAAGCTCTTGACAATTTTTTCAAATTCATAATTTAAGCTTTATCAAACATTTTAAAAATATTAAGTTCAAACCCAAAAGTGTAAATTAATTATCAAGCTTAAAGCTGATTGGAAACAAATATTCTAAATTTATCCAATATTCTAAACCATTTTACTAGAAAACAAAGTTTTCTAGTAAAATGGTTTGGTTTGACTAAAAGCTCTTGATAATTTACTAAATTGTTCCTAAATTTCGTTACCCTTTATAAAATCGAATTTCTAAGTAAATTGGTTTGGTTTAGAAAGCTTTTCTAATTAAAAGCTCTTAAAAGTCATATTTCTGGATATTTTTGGCAAGATATAATTTTTTCTAATCAAATATTTAAACAAAAACCTGAAATTATGAAAATGCTTACAAATGTTAAGTTCACATCGAGACGGTATAATTTAATTATTAAGCTTAAAGCTCATTGAACACAAACATTCTAAATTTAACCAAAAGACGATAGACAATAGGCATAAATTAGTTTTTTACTAAAAGCTTTGTTTAATCAAAGATACAACAAGCATTTTTAGGGCCCCAAAAATGTTGCGGGGGTGGGGGGGTCCCGAAATTTGTAGTTACGACACTGTAAATAAGGGAACATTAGAACAACTCACGAATAACAAATAATGAAAAATTTGTGGGAAAAACAGTTTCACCTAAATCAATATTTTGAGGCCGATAAGTTTTCCAGAACCAATTTTTTCAAAATATAAGAGGAAACGAATCTAATGATTAACTTTCCTGTGCTTGCTACGACGAAGCAAAGTAAAAATCTTTAATTTAGTACAAGTGAAATATATAAAATTTAGGCACCCACAATTTGTATAAGTTGTTTTCATAACTTACTACCCATACAACCAGCACGAAAAATAATTCGAGAAACAGGTGAACCCAATCAAGTGAAAAGGATTTTAGATGATTACCGGAAGGGATCAAATATTCGACATTTAGGCTAATAAAACACCGGCTACCATCTGAATTTCGATCGACTGAATTTCCAATGTGTAAACGTTATAGTATAGAAATTAAAACCAACTATAATTTATGCCCTACAAAACCCGCATCAAATCCATCAACAAAGTTGTATAAAAAAACATAAATTCAGAAATTAAACCAACCGAGCGGAAATAAAAATGCATTTATTGGTACTTTTTTGCGTAATTAAAATTAAATTAAATTTTTATACAAACTAATAAATAAATAATTTTTATTTTTCGGCTAAGCGACATGCATTCATAAATACCTCGAGCGTAACACAAAAAAACAAAAACATAAATTTATATTTAATGGATGATTTCATAATTTATTATTAACATTTCTAATTAAATATTTTTATTTTTTATTTCACGTAATAAATTAACAAACCATTTATTTGTTCTTTTTTTTTTTTTGCTGTTCATTTAATTTAATTAAAACAGAAAAATTAACATTAAACTTTTGTATAGCGCAAACAAATTAATTTTTTATATTTATTTTTTTTTATGTTGCAATTAAAATAAATTTTACATTTAGTGGATTGTACATAAAAAATTAAAATTAAAATTCCCGCTTATTTATTTATGCGTATGTACGCCTATAATAATCCGTCCAATTAAAAATAGATTGCAATTTTTATAAGTTTTTAATAATTTTTGGACAAACCATAACTAACAACAAAATTATGAACTAATTACTTCATGTTTACAATTTTTAATATATGTACACAAAACATAGATTTTAGTTTAACCGCACTATAAAATTATGTTAATTGTAATTTAAAACCATTTATAGTAATTGGATTTTAATATTTTTATTAGAATATTTTTGATAATTACACCATTAGGATTTTAATCAATATTGTGATGGAGCGACCATAAACTATACTGTACAAATTTTGGACAAAAATCTCTAAACTAAAATGTGTTTTTATTTATTTGGCTAATTACATTTGTAAACCGCACATTTGCAACTAAAAACTAAAATTCCATTCAATTTTTGTACTTGTGTGAAAATAAATTGGCGGCTGTCGAAGAAAATCATTTTATTAGTTGAAAATTTGCAATTTTTTCCCCATTTCATTTTTGGCAGCGCAACGTGACATATGTACATAGACCGAGAATGAAATATTTTGCATTTTTCGATGTATATTGTATGTATGTGGAACAGAACAAAAAAACATGCATGACAAATTATATTATTTGTAACAGATGTTCTGACAAAAGTTATGAATAATTTAGACATTACCGGATTTATATTAAAAATGGTATACAGGTGATTTAAATTAGTTTTCGGAAGGATTTCAAGATGAGTGCAACAAAAATTCAGAGGAAGAATTGTCAACATCATTCGCATATACATAGTAACATTGCTTTTAAAAATTTCAGACAATTGTAATGTCGCCGGCGACTTTAAAACTCGGTTGATTCAATAAATCCTTGAAACAATATTTTTTTTTAGTATCTCGATGAACAATTTTGAGAAACCATTAAATTACCAATTGCAAATACTGTAAATAAAATTTTATTAGTTAATTATTTTGAAATTTATCGAGAAACTATAAAACTGTATACGACAGAGAATTATACAAATATAAAGATAAATAACATTTATATTTAATACCTCAAAACCTCGTACAGCGTCAGGATAAATCGTTAAACCGAAAAATAAATTTTGTATGTCATGAAAATACTTAATTCTCCTGAATTATTAGATTTTGTAGAAAAGTTTGGTTTTACGAAATTCAGTCTTAAATATGAGCAGAATTTTAGTAACATTTCTTAGTAAGTGAGCTGAATTTTCGTAAAAAAAAATCTGCTCGTTATTCTTCAAACACTTCACGTTAAAAATATATCTCAAAATTAAGCAAAAGTTTTAGTCTAAAATAAGATAAAAAATCTGGTTTAAATCAATTTCTACTCGTAGTTCATTTTTAGAGGAATATGGAGCTGAATTTTATACTATGTTTGACTGTGAATGTTGGCATACATTTTGAAACCCAAACTTTGTCCTAAACTTTTATTTAAATTTTGTGCGAAACTTTGACTGGACAGATTCTTTATCTGAATTTTAGCTTAACTTTAGGAAAAAATTTGGGCTGCTTTATCTACTAAATTTTGTGGTGACTTTCTGAGCTTGATTTTTGCGAATTTTTGAATCCAATTTTAGATGGAATTTTGGGCTAATTTTTGAGCAAAATTTTATTCTTAATGTTATTGTATCTTAAGCTTGTTGAATCAGCTGAATTTTTTTTATCTAAAATTTGATCTGAAATATTACCTGAATTCTTGGCTGAATTCTAAGCAATTATTTAAGGCTTGTGTTTGTGCCGAATTAAAGGTTGTATTAAGAACTTTATTTAGGGATGAATTTTAATTTGAGTGAAGTTCCTCTCTGAATCTTGTGCCGAAATCTAACCTGCATTTTTAGCTTAATTTTGAATATAATTTAGGGAGGCTGAGTTAAATTTAAAGTTTAAGATGGTTTTTATGTTGAATTTTGAATCTAAGTTAGACCTTAACTTCGAACTCAATTTTGGGCAGAATTTCAATCAATTTTATGCAACATTTTGCTGAAAAATTACTAAATGTTGAACTTTTTGAAAGAATTTTAGGCTGAATTTTTTTCTGCCCTTAGATTGAATTTAAAGCTACATTTTCAGCCGAATTTCAACCTGAAATTTTAGCTTAGCTTATGATAAAGTGGACTAGATGTTATAACTGAATTTAAAGCTTTGTGTCGATTTATCGCTGATTTTTTTTTTCCAAATTATAGTTCAGTCCTGTAGAATGTTGTTCAATCTAAAATTTTTGCTTACTTTGAGATAAATCACGGACTAGATGTTAGAGCGGAATTTTAAGCAGAAATTTGGATTGCATTGTGAACTAAATTTTGAGTCGGTTACCCACGAAGTCTATTACAACAAAACTCATTTTGACAAAATCCATCTTTAAGGATAGAATCGACTTTTGAGTTCGAGTTTTAGCCTAATTTTTGAGCAGGATTTTATTCTCAATATTTTAGTGAGTTAAAAGTACATTTTCGGAGAAATTTGGCCTTTATTTTGATTAGAATTTTTAACAGTATTTTCGCCTGAATTTTGATCAGTTTTATAGGCTGAAGTTTGATATAAACTTTAATCTGATATTAAGGCTGAAATTTTAGTTACATTATGAACTGAATTTTAGGCTTATTTATAGACGGAATTAACGGTAAATTTTCGCCCTTGATCTGGGTAGTGGGCTGAGTAATGGTTTAAATCTTAGGCTTATTGAATTGTGGGTTGAATTTCATTCTTAACTTTGAGTTGTATTCTGTGATTTGTGCCAAATTATTGGTTGAATTGAGGGCACAATTTGAAGCTGGATTGAGGGAACAATTTGGGCCTGTATTTTAGTCTGAATGTTAAACAGAATTTTTGGGTAGGCAAAATTAATTCTGGAGTTTGAGTGATCTTACAGTGTTGAGTTTTGAACACAAGTTTGACCCTAATTTCGAGCTCAATTTTAAGTTGATTTTTTAATGAATTTGCCGAAAAATTTGGCAGTAAGTGTAACTAAATTTTGCTGACCTTTCCAAATAAAGTTAGGTTTCACTTTGTCTGTGTTTAGATTAAATTTTAAAGTTAATTTTCGGCCGTGTCTCATCCTAAAATTTCAGCTTATTTGTGGCTTAACTTAAAAAGAATTCTGTACTAATTCTTACTTAAGCTCAACCGCCTGTGACAATATAAGCCGCTTGAATTGAATTTCAAACTGAAAGTTTGCTTGAAGTTTTTGTTTAGTTTTATGCTGACTTTGGACTTAATTTTAAGCAAAGCTTGGGCAACAATTTGAGGAAAATTATAGGACAAACTTTTGGTCAATTTTTAGTCTAAATTATGAAGTAAATTTTGCGCTGAAATTTGTGGTTGGAGAACCAAATTTTGGACATAATTGTAGCCGGAATTATAATCTGAACTGTTGACTCCTTATCCGAGTTTCGAACAAAATTTTTGGTTTGAATCTTAGGCTCACTTTTCGGCTGAATTGTAGACTGATTTTTATCCTGAAATTTGAGCTGTTTTCAATAACTGAATTCAAGGCAGAATTTTGAGCAAAATTTTAGATTTGGTTTAGGGGCGAATTATGGGTTTGATCAAGAGATTAATGTCAAGGGGCTGAGTTATTAATCCTGAAGTCATTGATGCATTTTTGGTGTTATGAGTTTCAGTTTAGTTTCGAGCTGAAATTTGTGCTGAATTTTTATTGAACTTTTAGTAGTATTTCGGCAGAGCATGCTACTAAATTTTGAGCTCACTTTATGAAAGAATATTAAGCTAAATTTTGAACTTAATTTCAGGCTGAAATTCGAATTGAATTTTCTTAGGTCATTTTATACTTAATAATGGGATAAAATTCTTGTTGAATTTAAAGCTCAACTATAGGCGAAAATTGTGGATGCTTTGTAAACTGAAGTTTGTGCTGATATCTGAGCTTAATTTTTAATTGAATTTCTGTTTGAAAATTTTGTTCAATTTTATGCTTTGAGCCGGATTTTATTCTCAATATTATAATGAGTTGAACTAAATTTTAGGCAAAATTTGAAGCACAGTATGAAGTGAATTTTGAACAGAATTAAATGCTGAATTTTAAACAGTTTTTTAGGTTTAAGTTTAACGTCAATTTTACCCTGGATTTTAGGTTAAATTTTCGATAGAACTTTTAAGTCAAGTCTTTAGTTTGGGATAAAGTTTCATGAATTTGGATCAGCATTTTGGCAGAAAGTGTAACTAAATATTAAGTTGACTATTCGAAATAGTGTTGGGCTGATTTTTGTTTGTGTTTAGATTGAATTTAATGTTAAATTTTCTGACGAATTTCCACCTAAAATTTTAGCTTAACTTGAAATAAATTATAAACAAAACGTTGGAGCTAAATTTTAAGCTTAACTTTTGTCACTTATTTGGGCCGCATTGTAATGTGCATTTTGTGTTAAGTTTCGAGCTTAATTAAGAGAAGAATTTTTCGCTTGGGTACGTTAAATTTCGGGTTTAATTTTGTGCTGAATTTTGGATTGAATTTTAAGCTAAATTTAGGCTACAATTTGAGAAAAATTTCAGGATACGTTTTTGGTCAAATTTTATTTTGAAGTTTGACGTCAATTTTGCTCCGAAATTCATTCGAGACTTTTGGCTGAATTACAATATGAACTGACTTTTGGCGATAATTATATGCGAAATTTTGAGATAATGGCCAGAATTCTAGTTAACTTAAAAAGAATTCTGTATTGATTCTTACAGTTGAGTTTTAAGCTCAACCGCATGTGACAATTTAAGCCGCTTTGGAACTGAATTTTATGTGTACTTTTGAGCTTGATTTTGAATTGAATTTTTAATTAAAAGAATTTGGACTTAATGTTTAACAAAACTTGGCCAACAATTTGAGGAAAATTATAGGACAAACTTTTGGTCAATTTTTAGTCTAAATTTGGAAGTAAATTTTGCGCTGAAATTTGGGCTTGGAGAACTAAATTTTGGACATAATTGTAGCCGGTATTTTGAGTTGAACTGTTGACCCCTTATCCGAGTTTCGAACAAAATTTTTGGTTTGAATCTTTGGATCACTTTTCGGCTGAATTGTAGATTGAATTTTATCCTGAAATTTGAGCTCTTTTTAATAACTGAATTCAAGGCAGAATTTTGAGCAAAATTTTAGATTTCGTTTAGGGGCGAAATATGGGTTTGATCAAGAGATTAATGTCAAGGGGCTGAGTTATTAATCCTTATGAGTTTTAGTTTAGTTTCGAGCTGAACTTTGTGCTGAATTTTTGGTAAATTTTGAGTAGTATTTCGGCAGAGCATGCTACTAAATTTTGAGCTCACTTTATGACAGAATGTTTAGTTAAATTTTCGACTTAATTTTAGGCTGAAATTCAAATTGAAATTTCTTAGATCATTTTATACTTAATCATGGGATAAAATTCTTGTTGAATTTAAAGCTCAACTATAGGGCGAAAATTATGGGTGCTTTGTAAACTGAAGTTTGTGCTGATATCTGAGTTTAATTTTTAATTGAATTTTTGTTTGAAAATTTTGTTCATTTTTATGCTGAATTTTGAGCCGGATTTTATTCTTAATATTATTGTGAGTTTCAACTTAATTTTTGGCAAAATTTGAGTACAGTATGAAGTTAATTTTGAACAGTTTTAAGGTTTAAGTTTAACGTAAATTTAAAACTGATATTTAGGCTGGAATTATGGTTTAATTAAGAACTGGTTGGCTCCTGGTCCGGATAATGGGAGGAATTCTGGAAAAGCGAATTGAATTTTAGTCCAAGATTTGAGCTGAAATATTAGCTCAATTCTTCGCTGAATTTTGAGCCATAATATTGTACTGGATTTTGTGGCTTATAATGGGTTAAATTAAGGGCTTGACTTTAGGTGAAATAGAGCTGAATTTTTAACTTCATGAATTTCTTGATTTGAATATTGTGGTGCATTTTACCCTGCATCTTAGGGTTAATTTTCGATAGAACCTTCAAGTTAAGTCTATAATCAAACTCAATTTTGGACTGACATTTTTATGGATTTGGATCAGCATTTTGGCAGAAAGTGTAACTAAATATTAAGTTGACTATTCGAAATAGTGTTGGGCTGATTGTTTGTGTTTAGATTGAATTTAATGTTAAATTTTCTGACGAATTTTCACCTGAAATTTTAGCTTAACTTGAGATAATTTATGAACAAGATGTTGGAACTCAATTTTAAGCTTAACTTTAGTCACATATTTAGGCCGCATTGTAATGTGCACTTTGTGTTAAGTTTTGAGCTTAATTAAGAGAAGAATTTTTCGCTTGGGTACGTTTAATTTCGGGTTTGATTTTGTGCTGAATTTTGGATTGAATTTATAGTGAAATTTTAGGCTACAATTTAAGCAAAATTTCAGGATTCATTTTTGGTCAAATTTTATTTTAAAGTTTGATGTCAATTTTGCTCCGAAATTCATACGGGACTTTTGGCTGAATGACAATATGAACTGACTTTTGGCAATAATTATATGCGGCATTTTGAGATGATGGCCAGAATTCTAGTTTATTTTGGTCAAAATACATAATATTGGGTTCGATTTACGATCAAATTATCGCTTGAATAAAAGGGTAAAGTTTGGGATTCCTTTTTAGTTTGATATGAGTTTAAGTTGAATTTCGAGCTGAAATTTGTGCTGAATTTTTGGAGAAATTTTAATATAATTTCGACACATGAGTTACTAAATTTAATGCTGACTATGTGAAAGAATGTTAACTTAAATATTTGAGTGCATTTTGGATTGAAATTTTATTTATATTTTAGGTCAGTATTTAACCTGAATTTTAAGCTGCGATTTTTCAACTAATTTTATGCTAAATCTTGGGATAAAACACGGGGTGAATTTTAAGCTTAACTTTAGGTGAAAATTTGGGCTGCTTTGCCAACTCTATTTTGCGTTGACTTCTGAGCTGAATTTTCAATTGAATTTAACGTTAAATATTAAGAATTTTAGATTGAAATTTGAGCTGAAATGTTTGCTAAATTATGAATTTAAACTGAATGAATTATGAACTAATCCATAATTTGGATGGATTTTTGGATTGAAACGTACGCTGAAATTTCCTGTTCTGAATCTTGTGCTGGATTTTAACCTGAATTTTAGTCTGATTGTTGAACTCAATTTTGGACAGGATGAGTAACGACTGAAGTTAGGGACACTTTTTTGTCTAAATTTTGAACACAAGTTAAACCTTAAATTTGAGGTCAATTTTGGGATCAATTGTATCCAGTTGTATGTTTGGCTGAAGTTTGTGTGGGTTTAGATTGAATTTATCACTAACCAATGATTGTAATTGGGTGCTGTCAGACGCCAAGGTACGTAGTTGATACATATTTACGGATAATTACTTTTTGTTGATTGTAGGTTGAATTTTATTCCGAAAACTGAGTTGATGTTAACTGAATAAGCTGAATTTGAATTAAAATTATAAGGGTTTAAGGCTGAATTATAAAATGAATTAGCGGCTTAAATCAAGAAGGATTTTGAACGAAATTTTAATCTAAATGAGTCTCATTTTCTCAATCTTACGTTCAATTTTAAATCAAAATTTTACGGTGAATTTTTAATAAAATTTGGGGCACTCCAAATTAAGTCTGAAGTGTGGGAAGAGTTTTAGGTTGAATTATCCCATGTATGTTTCATTTTAATTCCCAGCTGAAATTTCGGCTAAATTTTAGACGGGACGTGTGACAAAATATTGAACTGACTTTTCGGAAGGACGTTAGGCTTAACTCATCTTGCTTTTTAGACTGAATTTTTAGCCAAAAATTTTATTTAAATCATAGGGCGAATATTAACCTGCATTTTAAGCTGCGATTTGATAGCATTTTAAGCTGCGAATCTTGAGGTTGGGCTAGGAAAAAAGTAAAGTATTAAATGGTTGTGTGGCTGTTTAGTATTATTCTCCAAAACCCTGAAACTTTGGGTGAAACCAACTTACAATATTAAAATTTAGCTCAGCTTAGGTAATTTTCAGCATACAATTTATTTTTGCTTGAAAGACGCTCTAAAATTGTCGGCATAAATACATTTTAAGCTGAATTTTTTTTTTTAATTCTATTTTAGCATTCAATTTGATTTGCAAATTTCGTAGTTGAAAATCTACACCGATTTTTGTCATTAATTTTGCGCTTAATTTAGAGCTTGCTTTTTAACAGATTGAAAGATTAAATTTAGGTTAAATTTTGAGATAAATTACGGATTAAATTCTAAACTGTAAACTGGACTTAATTTTAAACTGATTTTTGAGCTTGAATTCAATTTTAATTTTTGTAAAATCTTCGGTTGACATTTTGGTTTATTTTTGGGCTAAGCTTCCGCTGAATGTAAGGCTGATTTTTGAGTTTTATTGTTTCACTAAATTTTAGGGAAATTTAGAGCTAAATTTTAAACAGGACTTCATTTTAAGACTGGGGTTTGGACTAAATTTTACATTAGGCTGAATTTTGCGCTCAATTCTGAACTGCTTTTAGGATGCATTTTAGCGTTTTTAGGCTTTAGTTTGGCCTGGATTTCAGACTAAAATTCGAATTGCATGTTTTGCTTAAGAAAGGTGAAATTTTTTGTACTATTATTGGGATTGTAATAGAAATTTTAGGCTGAACTGAAGTATTTGTGGTTAAATCGTGGAATGGAAATATAATCCTGGTCTAAATTTTAGACGATATTCGATTTATAAGTAGCTAAATTTTTAACTGAATCTCAGCATAATGAGTTGGCTGCGTTTTATGCTGAATTTTAATCTGGTTTTTGAATTGAGTTTTAGGCAACATTTTTAAAGGTGATGCGATCAAACCGCACCAAAAAAACTGTATAGAGTTTAACTTAACTTTAGGTGAAAATTTTGGCTGCTTTGTCAACTATATTTTGCGTTGACTTCTGAGCTTGATTTTTAATTGAATATAACGTTGAATTTTTGTTTGAAAATTTTGGATCAGTTTTATGCTGGATTTTATATTCAATTTTATATGGAATTTTAGGCCGATTTTTGTACTGGATTTTATTCTCAATATTAAGAATTTTCGGTTGAAATTTTGGCAAAATTATGAACTTGAACTGAATGAATTATGAACTAATCCAGAATTTAGAAACTTAGGAAATTAATTTGGAATTAGGAACACTTTTTTGGCATTTTTAAATTTTGAACACAAGTTGAACCTTTAATTTGAGGCCAATTTTAGGTTAAATTGTATCGTTAAATTTTAAACTGACAATTTTAAAGAATGTTTGGCTGAATTTTGTGTGGGTTTAGATTGAATTTAACACTAACTGATGATTGTAATTGGATGCTGTCATACACAAAGTTGTTTTTAAATCTAAATGAGTCTCATGTTCTGAATCTTACGTTCAATCTTAATCATAATTTTACAGTGAATGTTTGATACAATTTGGGGCACTCTAAATTAAGTCTGAAGTGTCGGAAGAATTTTCGGTTGAATTATCCACGTATGTTTCATTTTAATCCCCAGCTGAAATTTCGGCTAAATTTTAGACGGGGCGTGTGACAAAATATTGAACTGACTCCGCACCAACAAAACTGTATAGAAGATAGAGATGTTAAAGTAAGAACCAAGCTCTATTTCTTAGAGTATTACTACCATATTGCGTTATGTTTAAATCTCTTACAACATGTTGTATATAAGCAAAATGTACATAACGTCTGTCTTTACTAAATGTCTAAATGCATTTTGATATTCAAAATTATAACCTACTTACGTAAATTTTAATATTAACTAATTATAGAAGCCCGTGCGCCCATAAAAATTTAAACAAAATAGCCAAACTTCTAAGTTGTTTCAACAACGAATTGTTTTTTGAAATTTTCTCTCGACGTAGCACATTTTTCTAAACCAAAAATTAATCTGATTTCGATTTAAAACTAAATAAAAATATTTTTTTCATTTAAACTAGTAGCTTTCAATTAACAAAATGAATCCAAACAAAAATAATGTTAAATTATCATCACCGCAACGGCAATCGATTAACAATAAACATATAACAAAAATGGGAAACTCAACATCCAAATTAATACCAACAGCACCACCGCCAACACCATTACCAGTATCACTACCACCACCATCAACATTTTCGTTCATCTCAAAATTACCAATCCCAATCAACAATAAAATTAATTCCCATCATTTTAATTTTAAATTAAATAATCGAAATTATAAATCAAAAAATGTATTCACCAAATATGGTTATTGTGATAATAAAATTGGTATTGAATCGATAACATCAACAACAATGATGTCACCAACATCATCATCGCCTATAACCTCAGGGGTAGCCAAATGCGACGGCAACCGTACATATCGTAAAGATGAATTGAATCATATAAATCATAAAATTTGTGATCCTACAATTGTGGCGGCATCAACATGTTGTTGCGGCGATGGTGATTTTAATATTGTTGATGAGACAGATGATCCGCATCATCTTTTTGATAGGATACGTAAATTTATTATGAATGAAGTGAAATTAAAACGGTTGGATGATAATGAGGCAAAGCTTCTCATTGAATATTTCGATGCACAGACAATTGTGTCGTTTGATGATTTTCCAGAGTTATTGGAACTCGAAAATAGTAAGGGTGATGAATTTTTTGATGCATTCGATGCCGAACTTCAACATCCAGTGGAAAATGTAGAAGAAGTTGAATATTTTATGACCAAAAATTTGGAGAGTTTAACTAGAGGTTGTTTGGAAATTGCCACTTTAACAAAAATTCCAAATTATTTGGCTCCCGATTCAATTCAAATATTTCATCCCATTTTAGGACCACCAGCATTACAATGTTCACTAAATACGATTATAAAATTAAAAAGTTCTAGTTCCGAGAATCTAATAATGATGGTGGACAATATTTTAAATGATAATTATTACAAAACTACTGTTAAAATGTATGGTGGTGCGCCAGCCGCAAATAATTATAAAATTGCATACGAAAAATTGAAATCATTGAATCCGAATTATTTACCACAGCCCTATTTTAAAACAAAAAAAACAGAGGCTGTCGATGAATGCAAGACAAATATATGTGATACTACGATCGGTGCAAGTTGTGAAGTTGCGAATAACTCTGAAGATGCGAATACGTGTGACATTGTTAATAGTGAAAATGTATGCAGTGAAAATCTATGCAGTGAAAATGTATGCAGTGAAAATGAATGCAGTGAAATTGTATCCTGTGAGTTGGCCGATAAACCATCAACCGAAATTATTCAATTGGAAGGAAATCGTGGTAGAACTAGAAATGTTGTTATTATTATTGGCACAATTTGTGTTAGTCTAATAGCAGTGTTTGCAGCTTTGGGAGAAATAAATTTTTGAAAACATGATTTTGTAGTAAATATTTTTTAATCGTTGGATTACAATTTCAAGAAACAAATCGATCTACTTGACCGGAAGAAGTTGTCCAAGTTCTTGGTAGTGAGTACAAGGGCAAATAAAAGAAATTATGTTGGCTCACAAACTCCAGCAAGCTTTGTTCGAATAGAATATATCTTAGTTTAACACATCTTAGTTTGAAAAATGGATATCGTTTTTAACGCTTCCACGCAGCTTCCAATTTAATTTTAATTGTTTTCTCTTATACCTGAATCTACCTTGCAATATACTACAAATTCTGAGCTAAAAAATCGAAATCTTTAACTGTGCTTGGATTCTGACGGTTGGTACCTCTACTAACAATAGGTGGCAGAACATTAATTTTTTTACCAGCAAATATTTAGATGGCTCAATTATTTCGATGCATTTCGTAGAAAATTTTTCGTCACAAATTGCGATGGTTGATACCTCCAGCAATAGGTGTCAAGATCGGTATTTTAGGATCGGTTTTTATATGGAAAATTTTGCGCAAGGATCTAGGTTTACATTCTTACAAGATTCAACTACGGGAGCAATTTAAACCATACGACCATTGTTCGCACCGCCAATTCGGTGAATGGGCCGAAGCTAATAATGAAATCGATGCAAACTTTTAGTAAAAAATTTACTTTATTGATGAAGCTCATTTTTAGTTGAATGGCTATGTCAACAAGTAGAATTGTCGCATTTGGAGCTGAAATATTCCGCAGAGACATGTGGTTCCTATAAGAAAGAGGGACTTGCCATTCTGCGTGCGATACAATTAATTTGTGTGATTTAATACAGCTGGACTATTTTGTGGCATAAAGCTTATTCAGCGTTTTATCACGATTTTTTTTCATTCGGGCAACGAAAATGGCAAATTGTTGTTGTGTGAAATGTTATGAATCAAAAAGACTTGATTTAAACATATGGTAATGGAAAGATTTTTGTCATTAGGTATTTTTATAGAATGAGAATTGATCCCCAGTTAAAGAAGGTAATACTGAAATAAAAATTTTTGTTAAATCTGAAATTCTAAGACTATTAAATGTTGATAAAGTAGAATAAAGTATCGATTATAAAGAAAGGAAGCAAATTGCCTTTGATATGATTATTATTGTCAGTGAAGAATAGAAAATTACCAGAAAATATAGTCGTGTTAACAAATATTTAGGTCGCACAATTATTTCTAGGCATGCTTCTATGCTTCTCTAGCAGTATATTCAAGTTTGTTAATTCACATTACAGAGTTACAGACCACAAATTCGGAGCCCAAAATCGGAAATTTGCCATATTCTCCTATTCCAATGGTCAATACCTCTAACGATAGGTTTTGGGATCTGTAATGATCGTGCTTACAGTTTATTTGAGTGGGTTTTCGTGGAAAATTAAATGGTTCTTGAAATTCATTTTACAATATTGTTACTGTTTACTTTAAACAACTTGCTGTGTTATATTAACTGCTACGACGGTTTGATCGTGTTTCCATTATTTTTATTAAGTATAGGTGAAGAAAAGATGAGAAGTTACGTCGGCTCACAAACTCACCTAAAACTTATTTAAATGGTTTATTTGAATTACTTAATGTGGAGCATTAGATGACTTAACGGAATTTAGTTTTAAGCTTTTCTTAGACTTAAAAGCACATACATAAAGCACTAAACTATGAAAATATCACAAATAATCAATACTTCGAGAAACAATGGCACAAAAATCAAGCTCATTTGTATATAATAAAAGTATTTGCAATTTTAATATAATTGACAACAACAACATTTAATTTGCTATTTTGAAAACTAAAGCTCTTCAAGGCGGTTTATTTAAAAACTTGACGATATTTTATATATTGATGACGAATCACTTCATCTTGTGCATTAGAAAATTTTACTGAATTTCGTTTTAAGCTTTTTCTAGAATTAAAAGCACATACGTAAAGCTGTAATCTACGTTAATATCACAAATTATAAATACTTCGAGAAACAATGGCACAAAAATCAAGCTCATTTTTATATAATAAAAGTATTTGTAATTTTAATATATGGTTCGAAAGGGGCTTTTAGCCAATTAATGAAAGTAGAAAATGCATGTGCGAGAGTGGTATTGGGGGCGATTAACTCAACCCCAATACACACTCTGTGGTCTGAAATGGGTGATTCACCTCTTGATTACAAGAGAGAGTGGATCACAGTGAGAGAGTCGGTGAGAATGATAACTAAGAAAAATGAGTTTTGGAACGAGATGATAGTAAGATTACAAAATAGGGCGGTGTACAAACCGACATATAGAAGTAGTATTGCACTTGAAAACTTGAACATGTTTCTGAGTATAGGCAATGTTGGTCCGCAACCCGTTCCTAATAATCTTACTGTATGTTTGAATATGGAGGAATATAATAAGGGAATGAATGAAGTTATCGCCAAAATTATGTTTGGGAAAATCAGTCAGCGGTATATGCGAGAGGATATTGTTTATACAGATGCTAGTGTGAATGAGAATGGAGTGGGTGTTGGTGTATTTATGCCTGGTAAGAATGTTGAAAGGTATTTTAAAGTGGACAAAAGCATCTGTATAATGAACGCTGAACTGATTGGAGTATTTGAAGGAATTAAACTGGCTGTGAATGAAGGGGAAAGGAAAATAGTAATATTTTCCGATTCCCAGAGTGGTTTATGTTTGCTGAAATGTGGAGGTGGAAGGGAAGGCAATGTGTATGTTGATTTAATTTTTTAATGCGTTCGAGACTGTCAACGTGATGTGACTATACAATGGATCCCATCACATAGACAGATCGAAGGGAATGAAAGAGCCGATATGTTAGCTAAAAAGGGTACATTGAATGACATGGTTCAGGAGTACGAAAGGAAGGATGCAAGAGATGTACTTCGAATGTTTCAAATGAATCTGTGGAGAAAATGGGAGAGTGAATTTAACGAGAAAAGTCTTACGAAAGGAATGAAGTACAGCGTGCTCCGTGGTACTCCTTTGAGAATTCCGTTCTTTAAGGAGCTCAAAGGAGAAACGCGAATGTTGCAACCGGTTGAGAGAATCAGGCTGAACTATGGAAACTGGAAGGAATGCTTGTGGAAACGTCATTTGAGTGAGGACAAAGATTGTGAGTTGTGTGGAAGTGTGGAGGATGTTGAACATCTCATATTGGCTTGTCCCAGATATAGCCAATATAGATCTAAGTTCAACATCCTTCGGAATGCAAGAAATCTAAGTGATTTAATGAATGAGGGTGATTTTTTGGCTTACAAGGAAATGTATGAATTTATTAGGATAAGTCGAATAACAATTTAATACGAAACAAATATTTACTAGCCGATGGAATATGTGAGGGGATAATCTGGTTATTTTTAAGAGTGAGGAAAATATTATTAAAAATGTAAATTGAATTAAAATATGTAACAGATAATTATAAATATGATTTTTGGCGATATGGCTCTTTTTTTATGTAGGAGCCAAGCCTAATAAAAAAAAATAAAAAATAAAAAAAAAAAAAAAATTTAATATAATTGACAACAACAACATTTAATTTGCTATTTTGACAACTAAAGCTCTTCAAGGTGGTTTATTTTAAAATTTGACGATATTTATATATTGATGACGAATCACTTCATCTTGTGCATTAGAAAATTTTACTGAATTTCGTTTTAAGCTTTTTCTAGAATTAAAAGCACATACGTAAAACTGTAATCTACGTTAATATCACAAATTATAAATACTTCGAGAAACAATGGCACAAAAATCAAGCTCATTTTTATATAATAAAAGTATTTGCAATTTTAATATAATTGACAACAACAACATTTAATTTGGTATTTTGACAAGTAAAGCTCTTCAAGGTGGTTTATTTCAAAATTTGACGATATTTTATATATTGATGACGAATCACTTCATTTTGTGAATTAGAAAATTTTACTGAATTTCGTTTTAAGCTTTTTCTAGACTTAAAAGCGCAGACATAAACTATTTAAAAATCACAAATAGGCTAAACTAAGGACTTAATATGGCACACAAATCAAACTCATTTTTAAATATTACAAGCAATTTTAAGATTTTTACATGTGTTTTGTATTATCGCACGTCAGCATGGTTTTTTCCAGGCCGCTCGGCTGTGACCAATTTAGATGTCAATTGGAATATCAATATGATACAAATAAGCAGTAGCCGACAGAATATGTGTAGGGAGTAATCCGGATCCATTTTAAAGATTAAACATTTTTTGGTTAAAATATGGATTATGAATTAAAACAATGTAAATAAAAATTGTAATACAAATTTGAATTTATGGCAATATGGCTCTAATTTTGTAGGAGCCAAGGCCTAATAATAAAAAAAAAATATAAAAAAATTAATCAAAATACCGCAATATTCTGTTATCTCGAAAGTTTGTATTAATCGTAAATTATTGTTGTACAAACTTTATAAACTTCTCTTAAATATTATTCCGGTTAAATGGGTAATGTCGAATTTCTTTAATTTTCTAATTTTAATAAGTGTTGTGGTTGGTGTGACACAAATAAGTTTTAAATATTTTTAAATGTGAATAATTGTAAAGTAATTACTTATTGTAGGTTTGAGCTACATTTAGTTTTTGGTACATTGAAAAGAGGTAATGTGGCAAACAATTAAGGCGTTATTTTTAATTCGGATTTAACGTTTAACTACCACATCGATACGGTTACTAACAAAGCATTTTCAATGTTACGTTTTATTAAATGCAATTCTATAGATTTCTACGACAGAACTCATTTTAAGTTACTTTACAGCTCAATTGTGCGATCCCAGATCAAATATGCAAGCGTCATTTGTTCTATATATTACAACTTACAATCTTATAGAATAACGAACAATCAAAACAATTTTGCCGTCATTTAAGGGCAACGGATATATGATTGACCAATGTTATCTTTTATGTCTCGAAACACCAACTAAATATTAATTAAAGCTATAACTTCGAAACGGATCTTGCTGGAAGGTGGTTGTTATACTGATGTTCTTATTGTTTAATTTTTTTATATAAATAAATAAATTTTGAAAATTGTTAAACCGACAGTTTTGGATTGGAACACTGATTGTTTTATTGGCATAAGCTTTTCTCTAAACCAGTGACTGACAATTTTTCATAGAGAATCGAATTTATTATCTCAGATTTGTCACCAGAAAACGAATAAATGAGGTCGCCATTTTTAGGCTTTAATAGCTTATCGTTCGGCCAAATATAAGTATAACCGAAAATTTGATTTGGTTAGTTTGAAAAACGAATGTAATTTTTACCTCGTAAAAGTTTTAATTTTATATGGCTTCCAATTTAATTTATTTATAACTAATTAAACTTTGTGTTAACTACTCAATCCGATTTAATTAAAACCCTTTAATCAATGATTACTTAAAATTAAAATTTACATTTAAAATGTCTAACACGAAAAATAGCCTACGGCAAGGAATGAAATTAAACACTCAAAATAAATTTTGATCACTCAACCCAAACAGAAACAATACGATTCTGGAAAAGAAGAAATTTTCCGATTTTATTTTTCCATTCAATTGATGTGGAAATTTTAAAATCAAGAAAAACTTTTTTGTTTTGTACTTTCTCGTTAATTTATTCGCTATTCAATTATTAATTGATTTTTGTATTTAAAAATAAAAATCAGAATTTAAAATGATTTTGTGTTATAAATTTTACGGCTTAGTGATTCGAGTTGTAATGGATTTGCCAAAAAAGAAAATCAAAGATATACGGTTAAATAGGTTCAGCAATCCAACTATCCATAAATGTTGTATTGTATGTACCGAGTATGCAAATTAGTTTATTTGGACGGATGCCTAAATATTTAATTTTTGTTTTTTGTGTTAAAATAAAAGCTCATGTAAAAGAAACCGATTATAAATACAAACTAAACACCTCTAGTATTGTAACCAGAACAATAGTTAATTACGATAATGTATTTTGTGCATAGCAAAAAAACTATTAGCATTCTTAATTTAAATAAAATATCACAATTTATTTTTACAAATTATGTATATATAATTTAGAGACCAATAACAAAAAGTAGTTTTTATCTATTTTAAAACTATTGTACAAAATCAATAGAGCAACGACAATGTATTGTGAGCACAAATTGTGATATCATTATTATAGATATATTAACAATGCAGTATTATTGCATTTTACATATGCACATGTGGTATTACAATGGAACGTGACAAAAATACTAATACGGCGTCTGTATGAGATAAACTATTCAAGTAGAAGTATAATAATCGGTAGTTTATTAGAGTTTTTATTTTTGGTCGAAATTGATTTTTTTTTATGAAAGGTTATTTGTCACACATTTATTAAATAAACAAAGAAAGTGATTTGAATCTATATTATGTTATCAGTTTTTTTTACAATTGAATATTTGGGATTTATTTATAAACTTACGGTAACAAGGAAACATACAAAAATAAAAATTAAGAATTATCAATAGAGACAAATTTTAACAACTCGAATTTCTTGTCTTGTTAAAATCGAAAACAAAATTGAAATCGCGACATTCTCAAAACGTGCAAAATTTATAGACACAGGATCAATATACAACAAACGACGTGTCGGAGCGCGGATACTGAAATGAACAGTTAATTCATCACCATTTAATCGGGTAGGTCAGCACATGGTGATGGTGAACGAAGAAAGCAGATCCAACGCTCCGTCGGTGATCCAAACGTCGTTTTGTAGTTTTAATAAATTACAACGAATATTATAAGGTTGCGCTCAAGAACGCTCTCAATTCTATTTGAATGTCATTTATAAAATGAGGAGCAAATCTGCACTAATCAAATGGGGAGCGGGTCGCAAAAATCATTACAATTGGGCTTAATGAAACCAAAGCATAATGTAAGCTTTTGTAATGACAAAACCAATGTGTTTAGTAAAAGGTAGATCACAAGAAAGTTAAACCTAAATCGGACATGAACTCAACTCTATCAACATCATGAAGAGAGAATGCCAAAATCCTACATTTAAATGAATTCAACAAAAATTTGTTGTCAAACGACCAACTTCAAAAGGTACACAAATCACATTGCAATTTCATATTTTATCATCAGCGTAATGTACACAATGCGTATATTAGAAACAAACAATAATTTCGTGGCATCACGAAAAATACCAGTACATACATAGACTAGTATTCAAGAAGATTTGCTGGGGTGAGGGGGGGGGAGAAGGCTAAACTCTCTACGAAAAAAAAATCAGAGCGATCGCGGTTAATTAAAGGCCTATTACGTGATACCAGAGATACTTCGTATACTCCAAAAAAGTTGCACACAAATTGGATATATCAGAGGGCTGACTGGCGAAAGAATTCTAAAAAGCCATTGGGGTAAGAAATCTAACCACCTTCTTTTTACCATTTATGAAATTCTAGATATTCTTTCTATTTATTTTAGTAAAGTAACCAGTCTAAAATTTTAAACTGCCTACATAGCAATGTTGAACTTGAATTAGACTCAACACCGTGTAACCATATAAAGAATGTAACCTACTACGACGTTTTTTTAAAACGAGGCGGTTGCTTATTGTTCCATGGCTCCTGATACCGAGGTTCGTTTCTTATTGATGGAACATAGCTTTTAACACCAGATTTGAGAAATTCGTTAAACAAAAAAATAGTATCGTTAAAATTACTTCCACACTACAAAAATATCCAATCAGAATTGACATGAAATGCACTGTGAAAGCTCCAAATATATAAGGTCAGTAAATAAAACCAAATCGAGGAATTTGCCTCCACTACTGAATATTCGGTTCAACTTCATTTGTAATCTTTTTTGGTCAGAAGAAGAGGCCAAGGAAATTCCATCAAGCACACCTTCCCAAATCAAGCTGTTACAAAAATCATGACAATTTTTTCTGTGAACGATGTAGTTGGTTGGGAAAAATTCCTCTGAATTAAAACTGTTAGTTATGAAATAGGTAATTCCTATTACAAAAATGTATCTATTTTTGTAAATCTGAATATTCATCAACATATTTATTTTATTTTTCCTTTTTAAAAAAATGGAGGTGTGGACAATTTTATATGTTCCAAAGATTGTAAGAGAATTCAATCCAGTTTCGAACTGATGAGCTTATGATTATGAAAAATGAATCTTCTCATCAGGCCGCGGCGACTGGACTGATTATATCACAATTTACATTCTATATATTCAGAATGTACTGTGCGTTCAAGTACTAGCGAATCATACTAATACAGATGAATTCTCTTACAATTTTTCTTCTTCACGATATTTACTCAGCTCTATTTCTGTGTAAGCTTATTTTACTAGTTTAAATATTTTGTTGAATGTTAATTAATTCATGTAATTTCTTAGTCCATTCGCCGCGGCCTGATGAGAAGATTGATTTTTTCATAATCATAAGTTCATCAGTTCGTAAATACTAATATTCTTCTACGGGTTAATAAAAACACATTTAAAATGGTCTAATCACTGGTAGCATATTAGAAATTACATGAATTAATTAACATTCAACAAAATTTAAAAATTAGTAAAAAAAGGAGGTGTGGAATTTTGAGAAATTTAATTTTTTTTTATAACTTTTTTTTTAAATTTTTATTTTTTTTTTTTTAATTTTTTATTTTTTTTTTTTATTTGTTTTAAATTTTTGGAAACCTTTTGTATTAAGTAGTTTTTTGTAAACCTTATACTTTTTAAGATATTTGCAAAATAAATTTTCTGGACCAAAAGAGTGGCCACCTCCGGTTAGCCGATTTGGAGTAAAATTCACTGGGACCCCCCATCCAATTTATCAAAAAAAGCTTAAATCTGAAGTTTCAGTGCGATTGGTTAAACCATCTAGGCTGTAGAGAGGACACAGACTGACAGACTGATAGACAGACATTATTTCAAAACCCACTTTTTCGGACTCACGGTTGAGTTACGGTAACAGATAAATTTCTAAAAAACCTCAATTTCCAAAATTTTCATGATTACAATACTTTATTTTACTAGAGTAAAAGAAAGTAAAATTAAAATATAAATTCCTAATTCAGGACATGAATTTTGGTCGCCTCATGAGTCAGTGAGGCGAGAATTACCGGATCGTGATGGTATTAATTATTATGTGTTTGTTCGAATGCTCATTTATGATTCATGTTCTTCATGCTCGTTTTAGTTATTCGTTTAGTTATTTTGTGTTGTTTGTTGAGATTAGGGTATCGTATACGAAATGAAGTTTTTAAAGGGACACGAAGATGACAAGTCAATTAAAATTGTGTACAACCTGCAATTCGATATATTTAATTTCAAATTATTTATATTTATGATACATACCTAGTTAGTCACTTTCTCGTTGGTCAATTAATTATATTATATACTACAAGTACGAATTATCGTTAATTTACTTTACAATTAATTTCTTTAGTTTTAACTTAATATTTTTGTTTATTAATTTTTTAATAATTTATAATAAAAAACCGATTTATTATAAAATATTTTTAGAGGAAGTTCTGGAATATGGCCAAGTAGGATGGAACTTGGCTATTCCTAAATTGATTATGATGAAATTTGACATGTGTGTTGGGAATGGGATTCTAAAATTATTTTTGGATAAAGTTCTGGAATTTTTCGTAGTAAACTTTGGGTTATGTTTTCTGACTAATTGCTGTCAAAGCGGTAAGTTTGGCCATGTTAAAAAAAAAATAGTGTGTGGCGTTTGAAACTACTAACGGTAGCTTAGAATTTTTTTTTTTTATTTATTCATTTTATTATTTATTTGTAAAAAACAAAGCAAAATATTGAATATATAATTTACGTATCCAACAAAAAATTAATCGCAAAAGTTCATGAGAACTTATCCGCGATCTTATTTTAATAAATGATCAAGTAATCAAGTATCCGCTAAATTTATTTTCCTTCATTCTTTACGTTGAAGTTGTTTATACTATATATTAATATTTAATTTACAGTATCGTTGAAAATCCACACCGAAAAATAAAACAAATTTAGGTTAATAATATTTTTACGTACAAAAAACTTTTATGTAAAAATTCGATGTTCACCTAAGGACCAAATGCAATGACAATCAATGCTGGAAAGCCAAGATTTAAGTTTCTTTTTCAACATTACTATGTGATTTTCGTTTTTTATTTCCACTGTACATTGCATCCGATTGCCCCAAATATGTTCTGCAACATTGAATATTAAAAGCATCTGTTGATCGGGTTAGATGTTCCAGCTGTCTCAAGTTCGAAGTTAGTCTTAATTTTTTTTTTTTTATATTTTAAATATCAGAAGAATTAATTCATAATTTACCATGGTTTTAATTGGCATCAAGCGTTCAGTATAAAGTTTGTGCGTGGCAAACCTGTTATATACCTGAGTGCGGTTATATATTATTCCTAACGTTAGTTATTTGAACTGTCTTTTCAAGCTTTGTTTATTCTTCATTTCAAATAGCATGAAACTGGTTTTTCTTCGTTTAATATCAGATTATTAATTTTAGGCTAGTTGTTTATTTCTATTACGTCCTGTTTCATTACTGTATTAGCTGTTGAAAGTAGGACCATATCATCTGTATACATTACTAACTTAGAATGTAATTTTAAATTAAACGCATTATTAATATATAATATCAACAACAATGGGCCAAGTAAGGATCCTTGAGGAACACCATATTTGCTTACAAAACTCGAACTCTTACAATTATCAATTTTAAAAAATTGCTCAGGCCTTATAAGGCATGACTGAACAATTTTCAAGTCAGAATGGCCGATCCCAAATTGATTTAATTTATTAATCAGAATATTATGGTCCACGTAGTCAAAAACTTTCTTTATATTTATAAAAGTTCAATCAACAAGTAAATTTGTCTAGAGATTGTTTAATTTTGCTAATCACAAAACATGTAGATGTTAACGTATTTGATTTACCACAGAATCAGAATCCGAACGACAAGATTAGATTTGGTTTTATAGATTGAAGTAGCCTTGGTTATTTTTAGTTCTGACGGAAATATTCTTTGATCTAAGAATTCATTGATAGATTCTGTTAATTTTGGCTCTATTTCCTGACTGTCTGTTTAAATGACCAATAATATTAGTTACTTTCGTAATGTTCGTTTATTTAAAAATCGAAGGTTTGGTACGATCAAAATGCGATAAGTGAATAGTTATATTTTGGTCACCAGTGATACAATCTACACAGTTAATGAAATGATTGTTAAATAACTAATACTTGGCTATATTTCAGAACTTCATCTAAAAATCATTTTAGAATCCCACTTCCAGTGCACCTATCTACACAACTTTACCTAGACATCAGTTTAGAATCACATTTCCAGTGAACATGTCTGATTTCACTAAAATCCATTAAGAAATAGATAACTTATTGCATCCTAATTGACCATACATATAACGGTAATGGTTAAATTTAAACCGGTATTACATACGAGTACACCTTCTACTGAAATAATTTCATTCATGTACTCGTAAGCTCAAATAATATTTTGAGTTGCTAACAATGTGAAGCGAAACAAAAAATACTCAAAGATTTTGGAAATTCACGTGAAAAAAAAAACTAAATTTTCGCGAAGCAACAAATTCATCATTTTCGTACTGTGACGATGACACCTAGGGTGTGATAGAATAAATTAAATCAATAGCTCAATATTTTACTGTACTAAATGGAACTTTCCATGATAAAAATTGTTACGTAATGCTCCTACGCTATTCTAACTAGAAAAATCATGAGCTATCGAGAAGTTTGCGGTGTGTATATAAAAAGGCGAACAAGACTGAATTAAATGATTAGTATTTGGAACGCGATAGAGTGAACTTGTAAGATTAATAGTAATATTTGGTAAGCGATAAAGTAAAGATTAAAAAGGAAATAAAAAAGTGTTTTAAAAAGTGTTGTAATGCGAAATAAAAATTATAAGTGAACAGTAAAATTGTGTGAAAATTATTTAAAGTGATTTTGTGAATTATCGTTAGTAAATAGTGTTGTTATAATTTCTGTGACATAAGTCTCGTTTTTTTATTCGCTCCGGATAGCTGCTATCGAGAGCCGTTATTTTTATACGCCTAAATTGAAATTTTACGCGCCATTTATTGGTAAACTAAACTTATTTAACATCAAACTATCATTTTTAATTCAATTGTTTAGCGAAAACTTGATATAAAAAATATTTGGCTCTACATATTTATACGGAGCGCTATCCGGAGCCACTTTTCATATGACGGCTCTCGATAGCAGCTATCTGGAGCGAATAAAAAAACACTACAAGTAATAAATTCGTTAGAGATAAATTGAATTGATTTTGTGTTATTCACAATCCAGTGATACGAACCCTAATTAACAAGGCAAAAACGTAGCAATATTTTACTTTGCAATGTGAATCCAAAAAATCAAATGGAGAAAGTGTCTGTGGGTGTTTTTTTTTATTCATTCCGAAGAAAGGAATAGAAGGAATGGAATATTGGCCACGTGACTTTGGAATATTCCCAACGGAATGTAATGAAAAACGACAAAAGGAAGGAATGGAATATTATTATTATTATTAATTATTAATTAATATTATTATTATTAATTATTATGTTTAATTTATTTTTTAATTTTATACAAGCAATTATTTATGTCATACGGTAATACACAATGACGAATAATTACGACGCACTAGTTCCATTCATTCTACTTTTTCATCTAGTGCGAAAAGAATACGTTCGGAATGTACAGAACGAATTAACAAAAAGTACAAAAAACCCTCCAGACCAGGTGTATCATAAACGTACGGTTTACGAAGACTTTGCTATACTAAGGTGTTCGTAAACGTTACAATAAAACAGTACGAATATAGTACGTAATGTGTACTTTTGTCACATGAGAAGTGAAACAAATTTGCGAAGACTTGTGTATGTATTAGTATGTATAAAAGTGTTCATACCGTGTACGCTTAAACGTAATGTTTACGAACTGTTTAAGCGTAACATTGACGAACGGTTTAGTGCGAATTGCCCCATTTAATTAGAATAAAACAATTTTTTTAAATCAATCTTTTCTTTTATTAGTATTTTTCTTCAAATAAGCCGCAACACAAGACACAACGTGCCAAATTTGTTTATTAATCTTTTTCTGAAATGAAATAAAATGTTTCAATCATAGATGAAGTACTTCGAGTATTACTTAAATACCTTTCAAAATATTCATTATAATGATTTTTATATGATATTATGGATATGGGCTGCTCTTGAATGCCACGAAAAACTAACAATAATTATCAGAAGTTTTTATATTTTCACAATACGACAACTTTAATTTAATTTGTACAAAAAAAATTGAAAATACAACAAAGCCGCAAGGTATATAATTGACAGCACTGTGTATAGAGAATGTAAATGTTGTAGTGTGTTGTAATAAGAACCTTTCGTAAACTGTTCGTAAACGAAATACTTTTGATGTATACATTTTTGCGCCGGGAGGGAAGGAATAGAAAGAATGGAATGAATAAAAAAACATTTTGTTTAATTGTTTAATTTTTGGAGCGTTCGGAATATTTATAATTTTTTTTTTTTTTTTTTTTATTTAAAATAAATTTTTATTTATTTATTTTATGTAATTACAATCTAGTCTCCTGGACTAATGAGCAATTTGTTTCTAACTTAATTTACTAACTTAAATTAATCTATGGATTCTTCCCATTGACGTTCCATAGTGTTTGGTAAATTGAAGTAAACCACATATTTGTTGTGGATTTTAGATCAGCACAATGCTGCTTAAACTGACAATCAAACCAGCTCAAAAAGTTTGGTTTTTTTAAGTCTGCGAACTAAATTCGTGATGCTTAGGAGCTGAGTTGCCTCAATGTTCACATGTTGGCGGAGCCTTTCTTCGTGTCTCCGTGCTTTTTCCTGGATTTCATTTAAGATGAGGTTCATTTTAAGGTCCCTATGAAGGTCATTGTTCCTGACATACCAAGGTGCATCAACGATGTTTCTTAATACCATATTCTGAAATCTTTGGATGATATTTATAATATTTATAATGAATAATAAAAAACACCCTGTGTATTCATGAGAAAATAAAAACTAGATTCTCGTGAAGCAAAGAATTCATCATTTTGGTATTTTTCATTTTATTTTTCAATGTCAATGCAAAAAAACAAAATAGAAAAGAATTTAGATATTCACGAAAACAATTAAAAATTAAATTTAGCGAAACAAGAAACTCTTGATTTTCGTATTTTATCTTTTTCGTGTGTTTTGAGTTTACATACTCTAGAAATGTTACAAATGTGCATTTCACTCCGGAGTTTTTTTATGTCTGAGATATTACATCGAGGTAAAATTAAATCACTAAAATTCCTGGATAGTTTACTGTTAAAGCTGGTATCCGAAATTTCGCATTTGAAGCTGCTGACTGAAAATTTCGGTCATGAAAGGGTCTAATAAATGCACCAGTTAGCCACGTTTCCGAATTCAGAACATTATCACGAAGATCAACATTAATTCCAAATTTAAAATAGAGGTATTACAAGACAGGTATATCTCTTGTTTTCGGAGTCATCTTCAGTAGTTAGAAAATAAATATCGGTTGCTTCTGTTGCTTAACATATACGGTATTGACTTTTTATTACAGACAGGAAAAAATATTTGAAGGCTTGCTTTGTTCTTTAATTGTATTTACAGAACGCGCATTTATGTATATGGTATGTACTTGTTTCGGTTTCAGTTTATCGGCAAATGTTGTGCGCACCCCTTTCATTTCGAGTGAACCACGACTTCTAAACACCATAAAGTTCACAAAAAAAAACACAAATCACAAAGATTGACACATAAAAATCAAAAAAGTGAATTTTTGATTTTTTAATCATGATCTTCTATTAAATTAACAACGATCTTACTTTAAAGGTTTCCGGCTTATACAAAATATATTGATACAGATTAAGATGCACTATCCAACAAACGATATATCTTTTATCAATATTTCCGAAACCGAACCATTGATATCCTCGAAACATCGATGTTTACCAAAAATTGCTTGTATTAATTAGGCCACAAACTCAATTTAGTAGGTACGTCAAATATTTAGTAGTTTTTAATATCAGTTATGGACCTGCGCTTTTATCGATCATTAATGTTAAGCAAACATCGATATGGTTGTCAAAACATCGATGTATTGGAGCCTAAACATTAATTTTTTTGCTACATTGATTTTTATCGAACATTCCTAGTACCGTTAATTGCAACCGTCATTTTATAAATTTTAAGTCATTTCATCAATTGGAAAAATGTTCAACTGGAAAAATTTGAATAGGCATTCCATATTTCTGTATAGCATTCCATTGCAGAACACACCACTAGTCCACCAGATGTCCTAGCGTTGCTGCCACTAACATTGGCTTGATAAATCCAAACATCTTCATCAAAAAGTTAAAGGTCGTGGGATACAAACGAGACACCAACCCGAAATCTTTTCCTTTCTGGAACCTCACCTTCTCGATGATTTAATTTGTAGACAACTTGTTTGTGTCTTATAAATTGAGCTGGTTTGACTTGACAATAATCTTAGTGTAAACTACTTCCTCCATTAATATCCGCGATTCGTGGGTCAGAAGCTTAAATTCCTTGCTTGAATACCTATAGTTGATCACTAGAAATTTCATTTTTGTAGATCGGCTTGTTTAAATATGATTCTTCCTAAACGCTACAATGTTATTTTGTTGGTGAGGCAAGAGACGACTAAGCAAATGACAATGGTTAGGATGCTAAAATCAATGAGGGCAATTTCTTCAATTTTGTTAAAAAATTCTTGAAGCTGTTAACACCAGTGGCAATATTTGGAATGTCCTTACTCTTCGTAAAAGTAATTTTACCAATCTTTATTGTTTCGTTAAGATATTGAATTGAAAATAATGTCTCTCCAAAAACCAAGATTTTTTTTAATTTATTTTCAATTTTGGTTGTAAAATTTAGTGAAATCTATATTAGCTAAAATATATCGTTGTCACAGAAAGCTTATACTCTTGGAAATTTCCCGATAAACTACGAATAAACTTAGAATCCTTCTATAAAATAATTTTTCAAAATCACGAAATAAAATTTAGAATAGCTTCGACGCCATCACCGATTGAATAATTCCGGAAATCTACATAAATCCAAAATTATCGAATTTCAATAACGTCACCGTTGGAAGATCAAGCAACTCAGTGCCAAACAAAACTCAAAAAAGCTTAAAAGTTCCACAAACATCACAATTTCGAATGCAATATCACAAATATGGAATTTTCAACTAAGTTCAACACAAAATATTTGCAAATGTACATTGTTCGTGGTATCAACCATACCAACCGAAACATTTTTGCAGATTATACATTTTTGCCCCAGAAATTTTGGACAATGCCAAATAGTGATTTTCAACACAAATATACTCTAAGCGATATGAAAGAGAGTTTGAGTATTCGCAAAATAAGATCAATCGCAAGCCATAATATAAACCGATTTAATATGTATGTTTGTACTTAACCCTATACCTGAAACATCAAGTTTTTTTTTTAAGTACATCAAGTTTTCCGTTTCATTGCGTATATTAAATTGATTTTATTTCTGCTTACACATAATGGCAGGATTCCTTTTAGCTGCTGCCTCTACGAAACCGAAACAGTACCAAAAATATTTCCCTTTGAAGTTTTACGCATAGTAAACAAGTTCAATGGAAAATATATTTTAGAAAACGATTCAATGTCGATAAAGAAAATTTCAATATTTACATATTATATGTATGAGCGTTTTGTATTACAGTTGGTTAAAAAACACAAATCTATAGTAAATCATGATAATCTGAAAATGGATACACATTTTTTTTTATTTAACTGTACAATTCAAACACAAACTCGATTACTATTCAGTCGTACCTATTTGTTTAATTTCCAAAAACCAATAAATTTTGCTTATTCAAATAGACAAAATTAGAAAAACTTGGTAAAGCTACATAGAAAGCACAACAAAAAATCGTGCTGAAATTAAAATTCTGTTTGAGAACGAAATTAAATTAATTTTTTTTTTGTGTCTTTGTGTGTGTTTGTTTAAATTATTTTGCCTCTCCACCATTTTTTATTTTTTTGTATTGTCTGTAAAAAAATTAGTAAACACAAAAAATGAATGATTTTGGTAACATTCTGCAAAACAAAACGTTCTGCGATTTGTTGCAGCGCCAGACAGTTGAATATTTATTTCAATAAATTATTTTTTGAAAAATTAATTATTTTTATTATGAATCTTTACTGATGCAATTGAATATCCGCACCTACACTGTACACGAGAGATGACAACAACAATGTATAGTGTATACATAGAAAAAAATTGCAATTCACATTATTATTGTTGTGTTATATTCAATTTGCATTTTTGCAACCATAAAATATAAAATCTGCACAATCTGTTGATAATTTTACTTTTTTTTTTTTGCTTGTTAACGTGCGCTGTTATGTTTTACATAATTGATGCAATTTGAAATGATTCAATTAGAGAACATCTGTTCGATTCTGGCATGTATTCAGATCAAACAATATTGTTTTTGTTGGCATTATAGATTACGTTTGTTTAAGCTTGGATATAATGTATAATACAAACACGTTCGTTCCATTAAGGTATGGAAGCTTGTGTATTGAAAATTTTGTATTGCTATATTAGTGGGATTCCGATCGATAAAATCAATCAAATAAACCAGTTCAGGGTGATTCACCAGATTTTTCCATTGAGCTCATCAAGAAAATGACAATTTGACGGAGTTAAAAATATGTTATATTGCTGGATACAAAAGAGAGATAACATATTGTTAACTCGGTTTTTAACTCCGGCAAGTTGTCATTTTCTTGACAAGCTCAATGGACAAATCTGGTGAATCAACTTTAAGAGAAAAATAATGATGCCTCAATTCCACTGTGAATCAAAGTTTGTCAGTAAAAATAACTTGAGATAAAAATATAAAATCGGTGGTTGTGTGAACGAGACGACACACAACGGAGTCAGTCAAGATTTTACTTACAAAAACTGTGTATCTGTGTTACTGCACTGAGATCGAAATTAAAAAAAGGTATCACATCGAGAACATTTTATGACAGTCCAACAATAGATATACATAAATATTGTGTACCGATGAAAAATATTTCTCGCACAATTCACAATTTTTTTTTAATAATTTATGATTGTATTTTTGTTTGCTGTCAAGATGTATTCATAAAATTTGCTATAAAAAAAACAATAACAAAATACTTTGTATTTGTCTCTCTGATGGATTTTTTTTTTGGTCTTCTTCCAACTTCAAGTCTGCTCAGTCAATTTTTCACAGTGGAATTGGGGCTAAAGACATTCTTGTTTTACAATTAACATAATGAACCACAAAAGGCCAAATCTAAACAAGTCAGAATTATGGCAGAGAGAGAGAGGGTGATTTGGCGTCTACTAGAGGGGGGGATCAAAGTTGAGTAGAGTAATCTACCAGCTCCGTAACCTTTCGGTAGGGTGCACATTACGCGAGCTGTTCTGGTCATGTTTTAGGCAGCTGGCGTGATGGGTACAATTGTCGAAGGGGTAACCTGGTCACAATTCGCAAGTGTACGTACTGCCTCCTCGTGGCAATCACTGGTAACTGAGGCCCTTTGGTACTTCTGATTATTTGGCACAGGCTAAAGTACGGCGCTAAAGGAGAAACCCTTGATAAAAAAACCTAATCTAAGGTGGAACAGCATATGCCGATGGATGAATGGCTGATAGGTTAATCAGTCCAAAGTATGCGGACTCTGGATACCAGGCGCCCTCCAGTTTTTTTTTTAGCTTTCCTGTGGTAAAGCTGGGTGTCCCACAGGCGACTCTCTTTTCCCAGCAACTCGTGGGAACAAAATGTCGAAACACTTAAAAAATAATAAGGATGATGACGCTCCTAAAGCGTCATATACCAGCGATAGTTCCGCGGTGGTGTTCGAGGGCCTTGGTCCTCTTTCCGCTGTGGGACTCTCGATGAGTGGTCTATCGGATGGGGAGCCCCGTTCGGGGATTGAGAAATTAGTTCTCAACTCCGACATGCACACCTCAGGAGATGAGAACTCGGACCCCGTAAGTGGGGGTATCGCCTCTGTGAAAGCAGGGGGGAGCAAAGTCGTCGGGGAGGACCCGAAATTAACTGTCAGCAGCACTGACAAACCTTCCGCGGCTCCTCGCGTGAAAATGTGTGGGGCCGCGAAGAAGCGGTACAGGAGGCTTTTTGCTGAGGGCAAACCGCCCGGAAGCGAGACAAGGCTTCTGGCGATGCGGCCACAAAGGGAGTCTTGTGCTCCCGCAGAGGCCCCACCGTCAAAGAGGACCCGCTCGGATGAGGGTACTCCACCGGCACAAAAGAAGGCCAGGGGAGAGGAATCTGTCCCGACGGTCTCGGGTTCTGCGGTCCGGTATGGACTTACCTTCAGGCAGGCTGCGGAGTCGGAGATAGTTGGGATCTTGCCCACTGGTTTTCCAGAGGTTGTCCTCACTGGAGAGCAGCTAAAGGCTGTCCAGGAGGGCATCCTAGATAAGGTGCTAGAGCAGGAGGCCAAGGAGCTTAAACCTAAGTTCCTTGGCAGTCAGCTTCGGCCTGGTTGGCTGGTACTAACCTGTGCTGACCGGGCCACTGTTCAGTGGCTCAGGGAGGCCATAGGTAATATCAAGCCATGGGAGGGTGCGCAGCTGATCGTGGCCGAGGCGGAAAACCTGCCTCGAGCCAGGATTGTGTTCGGCACCTTCCCAAATAGTGCTGAATTGCCCACAGAGAAGCTTTTTAGTTTTATAAAAAGCCAAAATGAGGGCATGCAGGCGATCAACTGGAGAGTGATCAGGAGAGAGGCGAAAGGCTCTTCGGCCTTTTTCACGTTCTCTATGGACCACTCGTCAGTTGAGAAGCTCAAGCGGGTTGGCTTTAAGGTCAACTATAAGTTTGGGACTGTACAATTGCATCCCAAGGGTGGTCAGAGTGGGGCTAAGCCAGCTTCTGTCGGCGGGACCCAAGTAGTGAAGCCTGTAGAAGCTACGGTAGCGGCACCTTTAGCTAAGACCACCGGGGTGACCGCCCTCTCCAGGAGACAGGTGAGGAGAAGGCGGGAAAGGGAGAGGAAGGCGTCAGGGGTTCCGCGGGGGAAGGCCTCACAAGGACTCCTCCCGTGCAAGCCACTGGTTAGGCCTGGAGGCTCTCAGGCAGCGGCGGCCAGCAGAACGGCGATGGAGGACACTGGTCAGCCATCGGCCGGACAAAGAAAGCATGCGGGTGGTGGCGGTGCTGAAAAGGAGGCTGAGCAGGGCCTTCAGAAGGGGCCTTCGGTGAAGTGAAGGCACACATCGCCTGCCTGCAGATAAACCTGCATCATGCAAAGGCGTCTTCGGACGTCCTTTGTCGCAGGTTTATCTGCCAAAACATTGGCATGGCTCTAATCCAGGAGCCATGGGTGATTGGTAACCAGATTAGAGGTATACCAAATCAAGTGGGTAAGTTAATTTATGATAACGGAACTCAGAGTCCAAGAGCGGCTGTGTTGGCCAGTTCGCAAATTAATTTTATTCCCATTTCAGAGTTCATCTCCAGGGACTTAGTTGCAGTAATGGTGGAGGTTCTGGGTGAAAGAGGCAAACAGGAGGCTATAATGGCCTCCGCCTACTTTCCTGGAGACTCAGAGTTAATACCTCCACTTGAAGTTAGGCGGCTCATAGCTCATTGCAAACGCAATGGGCTGGCCTACCTGATAGGATGCGATGCAAACGCGCACCACACGGTGTGGGGTAGCACGGACATCAATAACAGGGGTGAGTACCTTTTTGAATTTCTGATCTCAAATAATGTAGACATTGTCAATAGGGGAAGGAAACCTACTTTTATAAATGCGATTAGGCAAGAGGTCCTAGATCTGACACTTGCTAGTCCGCATTTCAGCGACTTGGTGAAAAACTGGCATGTGTCTGAAGAGGCCTCATTATCGGATCACTTGCACATCAGATTCGATTTGGCGGCTGAGACCATGCAGCGGCAGGAAATCAGATTTCAAAAACTGACCGACTGGGACTCTTATAGAGTCTCACTCGAATCAGAAATACCCTCGGTTGTGGGGAACATAGAGTCTCCAGAGGGTTTGGAGATCTGTTCTAACCAGCTGCATAATTCTATTCACTTGGCTTACGAGAACAGCTGCCCAGTTAAGCGAAGAGAGTCCACAAAGATGGTCCCTTGGTGGAACGGGACGCTGGGTAAACTGTGGAAAAAATCGAGAAGATAATTTAACAAGGCTAAACGCACCGGTGAATGGGGCGAGTATAAGATGGCCTTGACGGAATATAATCTCGAACTAAGGAGATCCAAAAGGGCTACCTGGAGGAATTTCTGTGAGGGAATCAATGAATTGTCCTCTGCAGCTCGTCTCCAGAAAGTCCTTTCCAGGGATCGCTCAAATGGTTTAGGACTTCTCCAGAAGCAAGATGGGGGGTTCACTGAAAACCGGAAGGAAACCTTAGAGGTACTGTTAGAGACCCACTTTCCGGATTCAGTAGTGGTAGGAGCCCAAGAGAACTCATATGATCCTTCGAGTGAGGTGGCCTATTCGCCTCACAGTAGGATCTGGAGTCTCTCTGGGAAAATTTTCACACCCAGCAAGGTTCGATGGGCTATTGGGTCTTTCAAACCTTTCAAATCCGCTGGAGGGGATGGTATCTTTCCAGCTTTACTTCAAAAAGGTATTGAGGAAATACTCCCCAGCTTCATCCAGATGTTTCGGGCAAGTCATGCTTTTAATTATATTCCGAAACTGTGGAGGAAAGTAAATGTGGTCTTTATACCAAAGGGCGGGGGTCGTCCAGACACCCAGGCCAGGGCATATCGGCCAATTAGCCTCACATCGTTTCTTTTGAAGACGATGGAAAAAATCCTGGACTATCAAATAAGAAGTGAGGTCCTTGGAAAGAATCCGCTGCATCGGGACCAGTTTGCGTATCAAACTGGTAAATCCACGGTTATGGCCCTTAGCGGGCTAGTCACGAGGATTGAAAAAGCAGTGACATATAAAGAAATTGCCCTTTGTGCCTTTGTGGACATTGAGGGGGCGTTTGATAATACCTCCTATGGATCTATAGAGAGGGCAGCAATGGGAAAAAGGGTTCCACTTTTCACAATTAGGTGGATCCGTTCCATGCTGGAACATCGTGAGATTACTGCCAGACTAGGTGGCGAATCAGTAACCATCAAGGGCGTAAAGGGCTGTCCCCAAGGAGGCGTACTATCTCCTCTTTTGTGGTCATTGGTTATTGACAGACTACTGGTCCTTCTGAGTAGCCATGGGTTTGATGTCCAGGGCTATGCGGATGATGTGGCTATCATAATCAGAGGCAAGTTTGATGAGGTCATTTCTGATCGCATGCAAAATGCACTCAATATAATATGGCAGTGGTGTTACCAGGAAGGGCTCAGTGTCAATCCAAGCAAAACTGTCATTGTTCCTTTTACGAGGAGGACAAAGCTTGCGCTTACAGCTCCCTCGTTAAACGGTACTACTGTTCCTTTTTCCAGCGAGGTTAAATATCTAGGGGTTATCCTAGATCAAAGACTGAACTGGAACCAACATTTGTTGAAAGTTCAAAATAGAGCCATCAAGGCTCTCTGGGCCTGTCAAAGACTCTATGGGCGTACTTGGGGACTACAACCAAAAATGATCTACTGGTCATTTCTTACAATCATTAGGCCTATGGTCACCTACGCATCGGTTGTATGGTGGCCTAAAACTGAGCAGAAGACAACGCAAACCTTATTGAATAAGGTTCAGCGTGTAGCCTGCATCGGTGTTACGGGCTCAATGAAGTCATGTCCAACCGCGGGGGTGGAGACACTTCTAGGACTGACACCGTTACACCTGCATATTAAAAAGGACGCTGCAAGTATGGCCCTGAAAATGCAGGCGGAAGGAAATATCAAGCCAGGCAATATGGTGGGTCATATGGAAATCCTTAAGGAATTTCTGACAGACCCTACAATAGGAATGCCTTCCGACTGTATGCCAGCTAAACTGGACTTCCACAAACCATTCTGTGTTAGGTTACCTGACCGGGATGTGTGGAGGGCAGGTAGACCATCATTTGAGCGAGGGTCCATGGTATGGTTTACAGATGGATCAAAAACGGAAGATGGGGCGGGGATAGGAATACACGGGAGTGGCACTACCCTCTCGAAGTCCTTGTGTACCAATGCTACCGTTTTTCAAGCAGAAGTACATGCTATAGAACTTTGCGCTAGGATAGGCATAGCAAAAGGCCTAAACGATGCAAAGATTTATATTGTATCAGACAGCCAATCAGCCTTAAAAGCTCTTAGGTCTTGTACCGTTGAGTCAAGGCTGGTATGGGATTGTCTGAAGGTTATTAAACATCTGGCAGGCTCAAATAAGGTAACACTTATGTAGGTGCCAGGTCATACTGGAATCGAAGGAAACGAGGCAGCTGATGGCCTCGCCCGTGAGGGTTCTGCCTCTCCATTTTTTGGAGCAGAACCCTTCTGCGGTGTCACTAAGGGACACCTTAGAGCAGCGGTAAAACGCTGGGAGGATGTTCAAAAGTCCTCATACTGGCGCAGAATTCCAGGTTTACGACAGGCGAAGAAATTTATATCACCTTCGTCTGTCAGGGTTAAGGAGTGTCTTGAACTTAGGAAACCTGAGTTGAGGCTGCTTACTGGCTTCCTCACAGGTCATGTCCCCTTAAGGTATCACCTTAAGAAGATGGGCCTAAGTACGACAGATGGATGCCGCTTGTGCGGTCTGGAAGCGGAATCAGCGGAACATGTTCTGTGCCATTGCCCAGCCATTTTACAGCAAAGACTGCAACATCTAGGAGGGAGAACAATGAGCCCGGATAGTATGTATCTTGTACCGGCCAGTAGTATTGTCAGATTCATTAAGAACCTGAATATTGACTGGACGGATAATTAAGTAGGGTCCAGCACAATAGATCTTTTAGGTCGCGGTGCGAGGTGGCTTATCGCCCACATGGCCCTCCGGTTAATAATAATAATAATAATATGGCGGAGAGGGAACGATTTGTAGTGACTCACAATATTCGCCTCTACAATATGTTGTAATTGTAACGCATTCAAATAAATTCCAAATAATTCTAACATTATTTGGTAGCGCAAATTCAATCTACCCAGCGCCATAACAACTGCACGCACAACCACCGTTATTTCTGACATTATTGTCATCATTAACGCCGCACGTCGACAAACACCAAAAACACAAAATAAATAACTTTTACGTGCGTTCGCTTTTTACATCGGCTACCAAGTAGCCATACACACATTTTTGATGACAGTCTCTCTAACGTCTACGCCATGAATTTAACTATTAAGTCTAGTTGAACTATTGGCGTGTTTTATTGAAGTACAAGAAATTAGTCGGCGCACCAACCAGGCGCCATATTTCCGAAGAAATCTTAACACACATGCCAATAAGTGGTGACGACCGATGCGGACAGCCATATTGGAGTCAACATTTTTTTCGGTGTGCGGAAAATAATATAAAACCTGGTACAAAAACTGCACCAGGTACATGGTATGTCCAATCGAAAAATTTAATTTTATTTAAAAAAAAAAAAGCAAAATTTCTGGCTCAAAATTTTTCCTGTACATACAGCAACATAAAACGCAAACACGGAGACCACGCAAAGAAAAAAAAGCGTCAGTAAAACATAATTGTGATTTTATTTTGCATCACCAACAAATTGCATCAATAAAAAATCTTCATCAAAGTCATCGCGGAATATTCACCGCGGATAAAATTGGAATAACAAAAACATTTTACACATTATAAGGCCGTTATGGACACAAAACCTTCCGGAAATAATTAAACTACCAATAATGATGCAACCAATCACTCAACCAATGAATGAGGTATCAGAAATGGCTGATCGTATGTACGATGCGTAGACACCGAATATATCAGCTTATAATGCACCATCGACATCGAACCAACAATTGGCGCAGTCAGACATACGCTATAAACCGTCTCTCGATCGATATCACGGCCCGCAGCCATAACGGAAGTAACAGTATTCGTCGATACGCCTGGTGCTGGTACCATTTAAAATTTGGCAGGCGCGCTAAGAAATGTGTACCACTTTGCGACTTCAATAACGCAAGCCAAACACAACCCGCAATTGATACAAAAAACTCCCAGCCATCCGGGTAGTGTGCAACACTCATGACACCCATAACCTCAATAAACGACTATTTGTCTACGACAAAAACAATAAGCTTACCTATTTAATCGTCACTGGCGCTGACCTTTCGGTTATTCCAGTAAAATCATTTGAAAAACAAAATTTTTTCATAAAATCAAATGATCTAGTCTTATCGGCTGCAAACGGTTCCATAATCAATACATACAAAACCAAATTACTCCAAGTCAATATCGGACTCAAACGAACCTTCACGCATGCATTTGTTATTGCTGACGTGAATCGCCCGATCATTGGAGTCGATTTTCTGGCAAAATTTGGCCTATTAGTCGACCTCAAGCGTAAACGGCTGGTTGATTCAGCGATTCAGCTGTCAATCAATGCCGTCATGGTGTAAACCACCACTCCTACGCCTATTCATTTCACAGTCGACCTACGGTAAATTAGTCAAACAATTTCCATCTTTAACAGCCGAGCCAAATTACAAGTTACCAGTAAAACATAACGTGGTACATCATATAGTTACTTCAGGTCATTTACCTGTTTCAAGACCGCGAAGACTAGATCAAGTGCGTCATAAAGCAGTACTAACGGAATTCCAACATATAGTGGAATTAGGGATTTGCAGACCATCTGCATCTCCCGTCTCATGTCCGCTACATATGGTGAAAAAGAAAGATCAAGATTGGAGACCATGTGGGGATTATCGCAGGCTTAATACGGTCACAACACCGGATCGATACCCGATACCCCACATTCAAAATTTGTCCAAATTGATCTCGTCAGAGCATATCATTTAATTCCCGTCGCTTCTGAAGACATTCATAAAACGGCAATAAGAACACCATTTGGCCTATTCGAATTCACACGAATGCCATTTGGACTACGAGATGCCGCTCAAACGTTTCAGCGTTTCATGAACGAAGTCGTTCGTGGACTTGATTTCGTCTTCGTCTACATAGACGACATTCTTGTTGCATATCAATCAGAGGAACAACACAAACTGCACTTGGAGCAACTATTCCAAAAGTTAGTCAAGTTTGATGTTCATATCAAGACTTCCAAATGCGTATTTGGAGCAACTACACTTGATTTCCTCAGCCACAAGATCACTCCTGATGACATTCTACCATCAGATGAACGAATCAAGGCAATCTCAGACTTCCCAGCTCCTCAAACAATCAAGCACATTCAGCGGTTCATAGGCATGGTCAATTATTACAACCGATTTTTCCATAAACGTGCATCCAATAAGCGATTCAAAGCACAGAATTACAACAGATGCATCAAACACTGCTGTCGGAGCAGTATTACATCAATTTAACAATGAGCATTGGGAACCCCTGGGATTCTTTTCAAAGAAATTATCGGATGCCGAAAAGAAATATTCCACATTCGATCGTGAATTACTAACAAAACAATTTATATATTTTGTCGAAGGTCGGGACTTCACTATTTATACCGACCACAAACCTCTAGCGATAGCTATTCAGTCAAAAACTGAACGTAATCCCAGGCAGGCAAGACACTTGGATTACATTAGTCAATTGACCACAGACATCCAGTATGTGCAAGGAAGTGACAATGTGGTCGCAGACACACTTTCGCGTACCACCGACAACGAACAGGCCGCAATCGAGACTCACTTCGATTATCAAAAAATTATTAAATATAAAAAAGCTGACTTAGAACTTCAAAATTTACTTTCTGGTTCCGGACGTCGCACTTGTTTTTCATACAAGCTTGAGCTTTTCAAGCTACCTGGCCTCGAGGTTTACTGCAAAATTTCTACAGGCAACAATCGCCCATACATCGCAGAACCACTATGTCGAAGCATTTTTGACGCATTGCACAACATTTCACATCCTGGTGTCCGTGCGACCCGAAAATTGATTAAAGCTCGTTACTTTTGGCCTAGTATAACCAAAGACGTAACCCATTGGGCGAACTCCTGTTTATCCTGCCAAAAATCAAAAGTTCAACGCTACACAATTTCACCTCACGGACAATTCGAAATTCCACCTGGCCGATTTGAGCACATCCATATAGATATAGTAGGACCACTTCCTCCATCTAATGGATTTCAATATATTCTCACCTGTGTCGATCGCTTCACCCGTTGGCCCGAAGCATACTGTATGACCAATATGTCGGCAGCAACAATTGCCACAACATTCATTAATAATTACGTATCACGATTCAGAGTTCCTCTCAATATAACCACAGATCAAGGAACACAATTTGAAACCAAGCTTTTTACCGAGTTAACAAAACTCCTTGGCACACATCGGATACGTACAACGGCATATCATCCACAAGCCAATGGCATAGTCCAACGCTTCCATCGACAGCTTAAAGCTGCCCTCATGGTTTTACTAGGCATCCGAGCAACAGTAAAGGAAGATCTGAAGTGCTCGCCAGCCGAAATGGTTTATGGAGAAACCATCAAGCTACCAGGCGAGTTCTTCGCCGAAAATCCTCCTCTACCTTTACCAACACAAGACACAGTGGTTGACCAACTGCGAAAAACCATTCAGAACCTCATTCCAACTTCGCCTCGTTCGACAAAACGAAATAATATCTTTGTCCCCAAATCATTGGACAATTGCGATTTTGTTTTCATTCGAACAGACAATGTTCGCACGGGTTTATCACCTCCTTACGAAGGCCCATATAAAGTAATACGCCGCCTTCGCAAACAATTCATCGTTTCAATTAATGGTAAAATCATACCATTTCAATTGATCGACTCAACTCGGCATACGGCATAGACAATTCACCTAATCAAATATCAGGCATTCTCAAACACAAAGCCGTACACTTTGCCGAATGGTTTCACATTCTCAAGGAGGGGATATTCACTTGCAGGGGAGTCCTGTAGCGACTCACAATATATTCGTCTCTACAATATATTGTAATTGTAACGCAACAAAATAAATTCCAAATAGCTAATTCTAAAATTATTTGGTAGCGCAAATTCAATCAACCTAGCGCCATATCAACTGTGCGCACAACCATCGTTATTTCTGACATTATTGTCATTATTAACGCCGCACGTCGACAAACACCAAAAACACAAAATAAATAACTCTTACGTGCGTTCGCTTTTTACATCGGCTACCAAGTAGCCACACACACATTTTTGATGAGAGTCTCTATCGTGCGTTCAAAATATAAACGTCTACGAAGTGAACTTAACTATTAAGTCAATAAAATTAAATTGTATAAATTTCTAATTAAGAAATAGTAAAAACCCAAATTGGGTATAGTAAAATTTGTAATTTTGTGAACAAGTATTGGCGTGTTTTGCCAATAGATTATTTTAAATCGAAATTATGAGAAAACCCAGCGTGCTGTACCAGGCATACATTGTCTATAGTTGTATGTTTATCCATTCTAGACAGGCACGTCATTAAAAAGTATTTTCTTTAAATAAATTTAATCAAGGAAAAAGTTAAACCTTGCAGAAAATAGTTTTAAGAAAGCCTAAGTTAGAGGAGGCAGGAATTAAAGACGCTAACATAATACCTTATATGAAATTTAATACAAAATACCAAACATAAGAAATTTATTCGGGAGAGCTTTATCCAAGATTTTGTTTAAAAAAAAATGCTTGTTATTGGTAATGACGGACCGGTCATTTCATAATTTCAGTCTTGCTAGCAGTAAGTCTTGCTTGCTAATCAAAATAGAGTTTGATACGAACATTTTTTATTTGATGAACAAATTGTTGGCTTCTATCTCAACTGCATTACCGACACTTGACAAAAATCACTTTATAAGAACTTCGAATTGTTGTTGAAAAATTTTCGTCTTTAGGGCCTTGTACAACATTTAATGCAAAAATTGTTTGATATTTGTATGGTCGAATCAAGAATCGCCCATTTAATAATTTTTTCGTCTACTTTTTACAATGGACATTCAAGGATCATTTTTTGGCTTTTGGAATTTTTATCTTTGTTCAAAAAGAGGATATTCCGTGTTCCGTTTCTGGGTATAAAGCATTCACCGAGCTGCGATTTCAATAAATCGATGGTTTGATGAGTTGTGAACCAGTGCCTAAACCATTTCTCCAATCCATTAAAAACCTAGTCAGCACATCACGTTCGCGGTTTCCATTAACCATAAAGGTTTTACTATTTTTGCTTAAAATTAAATATGGACCAATAATGCCTCCAGAATAGAATACACAACAAACAGTCAATTTTTGTGGATGTAATGGCGTTTCATCAATGGCTTCAAATTCCTTGTTTGACCAAACCCGACCATTTTGATTATTAATGAAGCCGTTGACCTAAAAATTAGCTTTATCGCTCAGAATAATTTTGAGATGAAAACAGGATCTTTTACACCGCATTAAATGGTCGTGAAGCTAAAGTTTTGCCCAAACGTCGCCATAATATTGTTTGGGAGATGCCAAATTCCTATGCGGACGGCGCAGAATTGACTGTTTTGGATTCTCATCCACACTCTTGTGTACAGCCGCAATATTCTCAGCAATACTTGCATTTATTTGTCTTATTGGCACGGCAACATGATGAAATGAATAATTATGGTGAATATGTTGAGTCGAATTTTCCCACAATACGTTTAGTGGTTCGCCTAGTTGGACGATTCTAACTCCAGAAAATTTTGACGAGAAAAAATTTGGATAACTTGTTGAGGCATATATTGTTCCATGATTAAATGGTAGTCATTGATGAGTTAAAAAGAAAAACAAACAAAACCGGAGTACACTTTACGACATGCTAAATGTACAATCCCCTAATATTGGACTCTAAGACTTTGGAAATTTATTTAAAAAATTTCGTCAACGGAGCTCTTTACTAGGTACTCGTATCCTGCAAATGTTGATTGATATTGACATTGCCGATCCCAGAACTGATTTGGAACTTCCTTGTTGAACAAATTTCGTTGGTGGAACTTTGTCAAGCATTTGATGTAACAATCGAATGATATTTGTAAGATGGGCCCGAAAATCTCACATTTGATCATTTCTACCTGCCTACCAAGGGCATTCGAGAAGTGTCAATTAACTTTGGGAATTCCGATTTGTATTCCAACAAATTTTCGTCAACCGAGATTTACACAGCATTTGATACGAAAATTACTTCTTATAATATATGGCAGACCGGCCCTGGTATTTGTATGACCATTTGATAATTTTAGAATCAACCGCTTTGGATTCTTCTAAAAGAGTTTTTGCAAAATTTGCTTCTTTATTAGACAAGTGAGCCCTGAAGGTTTCCTCCATTCGATACAATATTTTCTACATTAAGCGCATACTATTGACATTTAACAAACATTTTTGCTTTGGGGCTTTCTTGTTCCAAAAATTTTGTCTGCAGAGTTTTATGAAACATTTTTTTGCAAAAAATTGCTTGTTATTGATAAAGGTGACCGAGGGATCGACCGTTTCTTAAAGATCTAGTGGTAATTTCAGAATCTATTGACGTATTATGTACATTTAAGAAAATTCATCAAACATTTCAGTTTCGTTAAAGAAATTTGATTAGCAGAGCTTTGTACAATATTTGATGCAAAAATTTCATGTGATTAAAATGGCTAACCCCAAGTCACGGCTATTTTATCATTTTAGAATCAAGTTCATACTATGGACATTATTTGGTATATTCCACTTCGGTTACTTTCTTAAACAGAGTGATTGTTTCTAACCAATCTTTATGATGATATGATATTTATAACTTGCGTTCAGCGATTCTCCTGAATTCCTTGCTTAATTTATCTTCAAGTCATTTGCGGTCGTGCTTTGGTTTTTTATTTGTTCGAGGTTTACCTTTCATAGTTACTCATCTTTTAGATTGGTTAATATACATATCTCAATATTCTTGTAAAGCGTACATGTTTCACGTATATTTTGGAGTTGGTGTTAGTGCTAGCGCCATCTTCCTCAGCAACACAAATTCATCAGTTGCAACATAAGCTGATCTTCAAATTATTGCTCTATGACTTCCGACGTTATGATATATATTTGAATTTCTTCTTTCTTAGTGTTTTGCTCCTTATATATAGATAAAACTAGATTAGCATTGGAGACCTGTCTTATTAAACTGGTGATATTCAGCTTGTCGAAACTAGCAAGATTCCTTTTTTTGTTTGTTTACGCAAAATATCGGATCGCTGAACGGTGATGGCATTAAATGAGTTTAATCAATTTTAATATGCTGTTTCTAAAAAGCAAATGATAACATTTCCCCATCACCTCTCAGTTTCAATATGAGTTGTTTTAATCTGTATTTCCTTCTTCTCTTCGTTTTCCTTTAAGAAGCAAAATCGCTCGTCATTGCAGAACAATGGTAGGGTTATTCGTCGGTGTACATGTTCGTTGAGGTGCAAGCATCAAATTCAGCGTCAAAAAGTAGAATTCTCTTCTGTGGACCGGCAGGCTTAAATTTTTGAGGCTTCAAATAACGGGAAATGTAAACAAAAACGGTAAATTTTATTTATATTTATAATTCTACTTGTACTCTATTTAAAACCCTACAGAGTGTGTAATAGGAGTACATGGATCGGAAAGAAACTGAGGTGGCTATTGAAGATTATAAAAGTAGAATGACGAATTTAGTCACTCAAATTGCACACATTATTAACTGTTTATTTACTAAAAAATGATGACGAGGGGTATAGGGTATCTAATGACAAATACTTGCCAGTAGTAAATTTGCCTCATTAGCCTTATTAGCACATTGCTACTGAGAAAATAAAGGAGTGAATAATATGTAATATGGCTCTAATTTATGTAGGCGCTAGGTCTAATAAAAAAATAAATAAAAAATCATCGAATTATAATTGAATAACAAGTAAATAGTGAGAGAATTTTGAGTGAATAATGATTGAATAATGCGTGAATTGGTTATTCATCTTTCATAAATAAATAAAGATAAAATAATAAGTGAATATTATGTTAATAAACCAAATAATTTGTGAACAATGAGTGGATGATCAGTGAATAATGAGAATACCAAATGAATAAAGGCTGAATAAAGAATGAATAATAAGGAATCAACTTCCAACACTTGATTTAGCTGAGCGTAAGATGATTCGAATCAGCCATTTGAGAAATTGAAAGCAGCCATGGAAGCAAGTACTAAATTATTTCAAATTTCTATGTACATAAGTAGTGGTTGGTTGAACAGATCTATCTTGGAATTAAATTCGGCGTCGACATGCTTCAAATGGATTTTGAAATAAATAATTTTATAAGGATACTTTTTAAAATTTCCGATTAAAAGAATTTACTCTGATGATTGTTTAATCGGCTGGATATAGACCATAATTGAATAGTTCTGTGATTGATTGAAACATCTATGTAATTGCTCACTGCTAGATATGCGAGTATACTGAAGTTTATTTTGATCTTTGTTTCAAGAGAAACAATGAATTGATAGAATGATTGACTGATAGAATTGACTGGTTCGCGTTTTTCATCGATTTTTCATATTAAACTAAATTTCTGGTGTTGTGACTTTTTTAAGTTCATCATCAGAAACGTTTGTGCGACCACATAAATTCATCGACCTTGCGTATGAAATTCGAACAAATGATCGACCGACTTGAAAATGGAAATTTCACCTACTAAAAGATTCTATTTTCGAAATTTAATATTGAAAATTCAGCGCCATTTTTGTGTTAATACAGGAAACTTTTTACCTCATGTACTATATTTCCATTGTACTGTTTTCCTTAGCAGTCAATAACAGAAATGCTAGAAAAAGCATAATATGGCAAGCTTTTAAATCTACATCAAATGTATTGCTTTCAACCAAAATGAGTTAAGTATTTTATTTGGTTAACGGCTGGTCAAACCAACAGCAAAAATTAACCAAATTTTGGTCTAATTTTTGTTCGTGTATTTTCTTGTCAATTCGACCCTTGTGGCAGGTATTGAAACTAAAAATTTGGTTAAGATTTGTTTAACCACTAATTTTTTTTGGGTTAGCTAAACTATTTTTTGGTTTATCTAGTACGATTGTTGTTGTAATTTTTTTTACTTTTGGTGAAAGCAATACAACTATTCATTCTGTGACGTTTTCTTGACATTTGATAAAATTTTATTGATTAAAATCTCAAGGACATGTTGATCGAAATATTATTTGTGGATCCGGTCACCCTTAAATGATTTCACACTGTTATGGCAAAGGCAATGTAATACTATCAGATAAGGAGATGGGGTATTTGTCACAAAAGATAATTGAAACTTATTCTGATTTTGTGTTTGTGTTTTATTTGTCTCTATTTTTCAAACAGTCCATCCACAACGATGCTCCAAACTGGCACACATATCCCTTTCAAGTTCAAATATTTTTATATTTTAGTTGTGATTGAAGTCCGACATGCACAAGCGTGTGGGTAAATATCTGAATTTAAAACTGCCAATTTTATCATTAATTTTTGATAGGGGGGTAAGGGGCGCCGGTTTAGATGGTCTTATTATACTAGCCCAAATGCCAACCTCACCTGCACGTGGTACTTCCTGCTAATTAACTAACGAGGCTCTGGCGACCGAGATACGGCGGAATAACCGACTACCGAGAACATAGCAAATGATGTTCTCTTCAATGACCCACTACCAACTTGTACTGGTTAGGTTGGTAGTTGATACATAACCAGTTTTAAAGCAATGAGTTCAACGCAAAAAGGAAACAATACCCCAGGTGGTAAACCAACTACCCAGTTGGCTAATCCACCCTCTTACGAGGCTGGCTCAATGGATTCTGGGGTGAGCCAATCATTGCTAAACCCATTCGAAAGCAGTTCAATGTTGTTAAGATCACCAAACAATCATACTAACTCTGCAAATCAGCAGAAAGATGAAAACGCTGAACTCTGTCGAAAACTCAGTGAAGTAGAGGTACTTTTAACCCAATTAAGAAGCGAAATTGAAAAGCTGAAAAAAGAAAATGAAGAATTGAAGAAGCCCAAACCAATGGAGATTTCTGAAAACCCGCTAACTTGTTATAATGAAACAAGTACTCACACTAGTTATAACAATGAGTTCCATACTGATGAAGATGATCTCATGAGAGAAACAGATTGGGTACTGAAAAGGAAGAAAAGACCTACCAAAAAACGAAAAGCAGAATTCTCGCCTGAAGTTGGAGATCATTCGCAAGCTAATGTATTAGTAACTGGTGATACTAATACCAAACCAACTCACCAGCAACAGCAACAAAAGGTTGTACCGAAAGAAAAGGCTCCTCCGCCAATTAATGTAATCGGCATAACAGAATTTGCAAGTATACAAACTATAATGAAATCAGTGACAGCTAAGGAATATAGAGTAGTGTCACTAAACAATAACGTGTGGAAAATCAATACACCAGATTCCGACACATATAGAGCTCTAGCAACAAAGCTCAATGCGGAAGGTAAAGAATGGTTCACATACGAAGATAAAAACGAACGCGCAATTAAGGTTATGGCCAGAGGCCTTCATTTAACGTGTATGAAGGAGGACATAATTGAGGACCTAAAGGCAAGAGATCTGCAAATAGAAGATGCAGTAAACATCCTAAAACGAGAGAGAGGTGAGAACAATCAAGTCAAAAAAAGGGGGCTTCCACTCTTCATGCTTACGTTTAACAAAAAGGAGAAAGTTGAAAACATCTTCAACATCAAAGCAATTCTCAACATGAGGGTTAAAATAGAACCGCTTAAGAAAAACACGAGGCTAATACCTCAATGCAAAAAATGCCAAGGTTTCAATCACACGCAAAAATATTGCAGACGGGAGCCAAGATGCGTAAAATGTGCTGGAAAACACAACGCGAAAGAGTGTACAGAAAGTAGAAACACCCCTGCAAAATGTATAAACTGTAAAGGGCATCATCCTGCAAATTATAGAGGCTGTGAAGTAGCCAAAGAACTTCAAAGACTAAGAAACAAAACGCATCAGTTTCCTCAAAACCCTAGGGTTACCAGAGAAGAGAAACCAACTAAAACCCAAGCGGAGCCAAAACCACCAGGTATTGGTACAGAGCGAAAAAGTTATTCACAAATTGTACAGCAATCATCTAATGCTACGAATGATAATCCCCTTGAAAGGATTTGTCGAAGCATAGAAGCCATAAATATAAGGCTAGCAAAGCAAGAACGTGGTCTAGAAGCTTTATATAAGCGTCTAGATATGCATCAAACCTTGAACGAGGCAACAGCCCTCATATACTAAAATGAGCAGATCACTAAGAATTGTCACCTGGAACGCGAACGGATTAGCGCAACATGTTCCAGAGCTAGAAATTTTTCTAAATTTAGAAAAAATAGATATCTGCCTTATATCGGAGAGCCATTTGACAAAAACATCATTTATTAAAATACGTGATTATGAATGTTACCATGCTGTTCACCCAGGAGGAAAACCCAGAGGAGGATCAACAGTAATAGTGAAAAAGAGTCTCAAACACTATGAAGAACCTAGTATAGAAGAGGAAAGTATGCAAGTTAAAACCATAAAAGTTGAAACTAACAATAATAATGAATACAGTATTTCCTCTATCTACTGCCCTCCACGCTATAATCTAAACAAAGAAGATTATAATAGACTCTTTAGATCACTAGGATCCAATTTTATTATTGGTGGTGACTTTAATGCAAAAAACACCTATTGGGGATCAAGACTTACAACCCATAAAGGAAAAGAGCTATTCGAAGCCGGACGAATAAATAACTGCGAGTTCCACTCTGGAGGTAAACCAACATACTGGCCTGCTGATATAAATAAAATACCAGATCTCATTGATTTTTATGTAACGAAAGGGATCTTCGAGGATTACATGTGAATCGAAAACAGCGAAGGGATATATTCCGATCATACACCTGTTATCATGACACTCAGCACAATGATAATTAATAAGGATAACCTGCCTAAATTAACAAATAATAGAACTAATTGGGACCTATTCCAAGATCTAATTGAAATGCAAATAAATCTACGAGTGCCGATTAAAACACCGGTACAGTTGGAAGACGAACTAGAGGTATTTAACAGTACTATTCAACAAGCAGCATGGAAAAGTTCTCCTGCTAGTCACACCGAATCCCGTAGGAATCAAAATTATCCTATTGAGGTCAGGGAGTTAGTTAGAGAGAAACGGAAGGCAAGAAAAACCTGGCAAAGGACACGCGCCCCGGAAAACAAAAAAATCCTCAATTTTCTATGCAATAAACTAAAACAACTTATAAAAGAAATTAAGAATGAAACTATCAACAAGTACTTAAATGGTCTCACCGAACATAAAGATACTGATTACTCTCTTTGGAAAGCAACAAAGGGATTAAAAAGAACCAAAATGCATGTGCCGCCTATTAAAAATGGGGAAGGAACCTGGGCCAAAAGTGACAAGCAAAAAGCTATTTTATTTGCAGCTCACTTGGAAGACACCTTTCAACCGCTACCTAGGCAAACAGCAGATGAAAACATAATAACAATTAGCAAAATTGATGAATATAATATTCGATGTGTAACATTACAGGAATTAAAAAATGAGATCAAGTATAATTTGAACGCAAAAAAAGCTCCAGGATATGATTTAATTACTGGACAAGTCGTAAAAGCCATTCCCGAGAAGGGACTACGAAAATTGGTTCAAATTATCAATGCTGTCTTCAGACTAAAATATGTCCCACGGCAATGGAAGGTTGCTGAAGTAATTATGATCCCCAAACCAGGCAAACCAGCGAACGATAAAAAGTCATACAGACCGATTTCACTACTTCCTGTAATTTCAAAATTATTTGAAAAATTACTGCTCAAGAGACTCAAGCCAATAATAGAAGAGAGAAATTTGATTCCACCACACCAATTTGGATTTAGAGAAAATCACTCTACGATAGAACAAGTTCACAGAATAACGGATATAATCGAAGACTCACTTGAGAATAAGAAGATATGCTCCAGCATCTTCTTAGATGTAGCACAAGCTTTCGACATAGTTTGGCACCAAGGACTTGAATTTAAATTGCATCGAGATCTACCTAAGCAATTCTATCAAATTCTTAAATCTTATATCGCAGACCGACATTTCCGTGTAAAATATAACCAAGAGTACTCTGAACTAAAGAGAATATCAGCAGGCATACCACAGGGTAGCGTACTGGGTCCTATATTGTACATCCTGTACACCAGAGATATGCCAAATACAGAAGGTGCCACCATAGCAACATTTGCAGACGATACAGCTATTCTGGCGACTGGAAAGTGTATATCAGAAGCAACGACCAAACTTTAAAAAGCAACCGACACAGTGAGTAGCTGGACAAAGAAATGGCGCATTAGCATAAATGAAGCAAAATCGGTTCACGTAAACTTCACAAACCAGAAAGTTAACTGGATTCCAGTGAAACTTAATTCAAGGCCGGTTCCAAATGCAAATACAGCCAAATACCTCGGCATGACTCTCGATTGCAAGCTTAGATGGAAAGAGCATGTTAAAAAGAAAAAAAGAAGAATTGAACATTAAATATAGGAAAATGTATTGGCTATTAGGTAGAAACTCTGAGCTTACAATACATAACAAATTGCTATTATATCAGCAAATACTTAAACCAGTATGGACCTACGGTATTCAACTTTGGGGTTGTACCAAGAAGACAAATGTACAAATGATTCAATGTTTTCAAAACAAAGTGCTGCGTGGCATTGTAAACGCACCATGGTACATTAGAAATGATAACCTCCATAGGGACTTAAACATGGAATATGTAAGTGAAGAAATACAAAATCATGCGAAGAAACACATTCAGCGGATATCTCGGCACCAAAATGCAGACATACGAAGTTTGTTGAATACCACCAATGCAGTAAGAAGACTTCAAAGGCAGAAACCTTTGGAATTGGGCAGTTGTATTTAATTTAGATAGAGAATAATAATTACTATGTAAATTCAAACGGGAGTAACCATTGGGCTACTGCCCGTCAAATGTGAATCTTCATTTAAGAAAGATAAATTACTAAATGATTTGTAAATCAGTTGTAATATTAAATAAAAGGGAAAAAAAAAAAAAAAAAAAATTAATTTTTGTTAAAATAAAGTTAAACCCACACAATTGTGTAATACACCAATTGACGCTAGTGTTTTGCAATATGTACTCGTATATTAATGTAGGTTCGATATACACGTTTGTGTATGCATGGAAAGGGTTATCGAAAACGTTTCGTATTGGGTTAACAATTTTTAATTTTACTAATTTATGCTACCATCTGTTAAACAAATGTGGTATTATGTATTAACCGTGATCTGTTTTATGGGAAATATGGACTGTCAATAAAAAATTTAACCTAAAAATTGATCATTTCACAATGAATGCATCACACAAAGTGCGAAGTAAGTGAGAAGCGAATATTGTACATAAAAATGCAATTATTCAATTAATTTTCCTCTTAATAGTACTTGTTTAATTACAAATATTATTATAATATCACGAAATAATTAACTGAAAGTTTAATTAATTCGAAAAAAGCATTTAAAATTGAATATACACAAATGTGTATGCTGAGCGCCAAATGATTAATTCAATTTAGTTTTTTAGTTTTGTACAAGAATGATAATTGGCTAATTGAAAATGATGAACTTCGTAAACTATTAGAAAAATCGGCATCCGATTCAGAAGATAAAGATGATCCTTGTGTTCTACATGAAATTAAATCTGAATCCTCGTCGGTGGAAAATGATAACATAGACAACATGTGTGAAGCAGTTGAAATTGAGCAGAGGTGGAAGGTGATAAGCCAAAAAACGTGTGGTATTCGGGTATATTCGCAGAAAAATTACTACCAATTGATGATTCGCCCCCTCAACCAATTACTGTTAAGTCTGCTTATGAATATTTCCAATCGTACTTTAATGAACAGCATTTCGTTAATGCTGGAACGTATTCAAATATGTATTATTTATCAACCAATGGTGCTGAGCTAAAAACAACTGCTCATGAGCTAATAAAGTTATATGGTGTGTTTATGTTGATGGGGTGTATTTCATTCCCACACCTCGATTTGTATTGGCGGAAGGGGTTTCGAATCGAACTAGTTAGCAATGCCGAATCGAAAACTCGATTCAAATATTACAGTCAGCTCTACATTTTGTGAATGCAAACCAAACGCCTGATCCGACGAATGTATTTTGGAAAATCCAACCAGTGATAGACGCAGTACGCAACAGATGTCGAGCATTGCCCAGAATAGCCTGGTCCTACTCAGTTGATGAACAAATGGTACCATATACGGGCCGATGCCCAGCCCGACAATACGTACAAAATAAGCCGCGGCCGGTAGGACTTCGAACTTTATCAAGGGATAAAAACTAATCTTGGAAATCGATCATTTGGTTTGGGCCCGGCTGTTGTGTTGCGACTTGTAAATACTATACCAAAAGGAAGCTTTATTTATTTTGACCGGTATTTTACAACCATACCATTATTATTTGAATTACTTCAATTGGGATACCGCGCCACAGGTAAAACTGGTTGAATTATTAGTTTTAAATTTTATATTAGTAACAAACTTCTTTATAAATATATTATAGGGACAGTGATGAACAACCGATTCTATTGCCGGCATTTATCCAACTACAACTGTCACCCGTTCGAATAAGAAAACTAAATCACGTCACACAGTTTCATGTCAAAAATCCTATAATAGTCATATGGGTAGGGTCGACATCGTTGACCAAATGATGGAATATTATCGAACCTTTATAAAAACTATAAAATGGACTCTAAAAACCATCTATCATTTAATTGATTTAGGCGTAGTAAATGCATGAATGGAGTATCGTCAGGACCGCTTGGCAAGTGGTGTACCGAAAAATCGTCGTATGGATCTCTTAGATTTTAAATTGGAAATAGGTGGGTCTTTGATTTCAAACGTTAATCGCAACCGGCGTGATAGCAGTAGTGAAGACGAAATATTATGTACCGTACCATCAAATTTGTGTTCGCCGTTGCCATGTTCCGGTAAAATGTTCGATGGGTACGACCATTGGCCGGTATTTGATCCTCTGAAATTTGCTAAACACTGTCGGTTGGAATCATGTAAATCGCGTACTCGTTGCCGTTGCGAGAAATGCAAAGTGTACTTATGCCTTGTAGCGGAACGAAATTGTTTTAAACAATTTCACGATGTAAAAAAGTGATATTTATTTATTTTATATATTTTAATTTTTTAGTTTATTTTAAGAGTAAAATGAATTTTTTATAATATGTGATCAGTTGTGATACTTAGTGAAATAAAAGTACCAATTTTTATTTCTTTTTTTAAATTGTACTTTCATTGAATTTAAATATATACATGTAGGTTCAACATACACAAATGTGTGGGTGCCTGTTTCACATAATAAATATTTTTTTTTGTCAAAATTTATTTATCTATATAATTTATTGAGTTCAATTTGATCCAGTTTTCAACAAAACTAAATCAATATATTCAATTTTAATTCCCTTGAACTTAAGTGCTCCTTATGATCAACCTGCACAATTTTGTTCGTTGAACCTTATTTTAGGTGATGATTTTTTAAATAAAGCATGTTCAGGTAATATACACAAACGTGTGTGTTAAACTTAAATTTATACAAAAATAGAATTTGACATACATATGTCTATCTCATAATGGTATTTTACCCACACGATTGTGTACTCGTACACAGGCCTGGAAAGGGAATAAAGAATTATATTTGCAAATTCTCACGTTCCTTACATAAGTTGTTATAACGAACGACAAAATTTTTCAAAGAAAATTTTTGGAGAATTGTGGATGCTTTTAATCTGTGTTTTGAATGTTTTTTATCAAACAAATACACTTTATCAAACAAATACACGATAGCATTGGGAGAAGGCTGATTAAACTCAAACATCTTATGCCAACTATTAAATAACACGTTTTGACTCTTAACTTATTTTTTCAATAATCGAAAACATTAATAATAAACATTAAAAAGTAAAAGCTTTAGATAAGCGGCTCTATAGTGAAAGAAATAACCACGAAAATGTAATTAAATTTGAATTTAAAATTAAAAGCTTTAATCTTTATAAATTCAACCTAAAAACCATAATTGATTTTGATTCTCTCGCTCTGTCTATCGCTGATGCTTTTGATGTTGTTAGATTATTATTTATTTATTTAAATAAACCGCACGAATTAAGCAATAAATCTTATTTTTGTTTGCCTTCACTCTAAATTTTGATGGTGTTGTTATTTCGCGTTTTAGCTGCTGGAAAAATGTTAATAATATGTACTTATAGCATTTATCTGTATAACAAATATGTACAAAATAAAACAGGAAAATATATTTTCATTTAGAATTTTTTACATTGACATCCAGTATTTTAAATGTGGAAAACGAGGTTTAATTTTTTTTTATTGTTTCACTTTAAAAACATTAAATGACTCAAAAGTTTATAAAAAATTATACATTTCCGGTTTGGTTGAACTTTGAACATTTTTGATTAAACTTAAAACCGCAAGAAGAAAAATGTGGAGAGATACGTTTTCATGTTTTTTCTTTACACGGCGTATTTTACTGGGAACAACGAATTCGTGATCAATTCCAATTAAAACGAAAAAAGAAGTATACATTGTTATAAAATTTATATGTGGAATATTAACGTATCAGTATGTTCCAGAAAATATGGTACCCGGGGTGATATTTAAAAAAAAAATAATAATAGTCAACAATATGGAATATACTTTATAAACGAGTCGATATCTGAAAATAAAACATAAAAAATGTTTAAAGAAAGTGAAACATTTCTTTTAACTCACGATTTAGCAATAAATTAAACGTATCCATTACACTTAAAGGAGCTACAAGTGACAAATTGTAATAATTGAAATGAATAATACATTTACAATATCTTCCACGGCTAAACAAAATGAATTTATAAAAATGTGAAGCCCTTATTGTACCAAGTTGTCAAATAAGCAAATAATACTGTATAGTAGGCCAAAAACAGCTTCTAGTTGACTTATAATAAAGGTTTTATAATAGTTTGCACTATTCATGTCCATTACATTTCAGTGTATAAAAAAATGATTGGGTGATGACTTTGTGCAAATCGAGATAACGTATTTCGTTTTCTACAACTCATCGTTCTAATTGATCTATCTATGCATAGTACTTGTATATGAATCCCATAGTTCTCAATTTATGTTCCGCGGGGTTATTTTTACCCGTTAGTAACTTGGCAGTGGCGAGTATGTCCACCTGAACCATTAAAAAAGCAGGCTTGTTTTTCATTGGAGCGTTCAAACATTTTAAATTTTTGCCTCGTTATTAATTTTCTTTTCGGTGGCATATGGTTACTGCAATCAAGGGAGATTTTGGAAGTTGTTTTCGTAGTTGAGTCGTTCCGTTTTAAGTCTGACCGATAACCAGTGTATAGTGAACTGTAACATATTATCAGTGTTAAATTTAAATTTCAGTGCATAGAATTTCTTGTTGTTTTTCGGTTTGTACAATCATTTGTAGGGAAGAGGTGCTGAACATGAGTGAGAGGTGAGGTGATCCCGGTGTTTAATTTTCGTTGTGTGGTATAAAATTGTTGTATCAGGATGTCGACGACCTGCAAGTGTTAAGCCTAGTAGTATTGGGTTGATATTCAACGGGCCGTACATACTAGTTCGTTACGTCAGCCGGTGCTTAGGAGTGACTCTGTGTTCAGTGCGCGTCATCCATTGGCAGGTGGCAGTGTGTGCTGAGTATTAGTATAGGGAGCCACGCTTGAAATTACCGCATCAGAAGTAGGGTTGAATTTCCTCCTGTTGATTTACCGGGAACTCACCTGAATAAGAGCATTATCTTTCAGGAATCTAGTGGCCGGGGTGTGTGGTTCATAAAATGGGGCTTGCCTGGGTGGCTTGGTTGTGGTCGAAGTTATCATTTTATTCATCTACGGAATCTTAAAGTATCGGTTATTATCCTGTGAAAATGTGTATGGGTTATTATCCTGTGAATCCTGTTAAAGCAGAATATTCGTGTTCCATATTTGAATAAATATTAAGAATCACTAATTTATGTGATGACTAGAATATTTTTCTTTGAGCACAATTAAGGAAGACGGTGAGGTTAACCATTCTATACTACTCACGAATATAAAGTATACTAAATTAATTTTCCAGTTTTAAATTTATGTAGAATAAAACTTCAAGAAACAAAAACAACAACAATCCAACTCAAAATTAATTTATTAGTTGCATTGCTAATTATGTATTCTGTTTCTTGTTAATTTTGTATAATTGAAACATTTTTATTTCGAAAGTTATTCTTTCATGTATAGTATATAAGTACATTCATACCATGAATTAAGCTAAATGAAACTTTGTACAATATAAAAGTACATGTTGGTAAGATAAAGGAATAAATTTTTTGTTATCAAACAGTTTGATGTTGTCTTGTACAAAACCAAGACTTTTTCATGGCAGCTTTGAGCAGATAATTTAATTTCGTTACGTGCGATGTTCGCCTTTTGGTAATACAGACTAATTAGCTGCTTTTTAGTTAGTAAATTATTTAATATAGGTACAAGTCTTATGTACATAAGCATTACTTTTGTGTCTGGAAGATTTTTTTAAAAATCTGTTTGACACAAAAAAAAAAGTTAAGAATTGTTTCCATGATTAAAGGAAAATATTCAGACGAGAAAATAAAATCTCATTCATGTTCTCTGTCTTGTGCAATGCATTTAATAATAAATCATAAACGATAAATGGTTAGAATTTTTTTTTTTTTTGATACTTTATGAGATTTTTGAAGCTATACATTTTTTAAAAACCCACGTAAAAAAAACCCACGTAAAAAAAGACCCACGTAAAAAAAGACCCACGTAAAAAAAGACCCACGTAAAAAAAGACCCAAGTAAAAAAAAAACCACGTAAAAAAAAACCACGTAAAAAAAAAACACGTAAAAAAAGACCCACGTAAAAAAAGACCCACGTAAAAAAAGACCCACGTAAAAAAAGACCCAGGTAAAAAGAGACCCACGTAAAAAAAGACCCACGTAAAAAAAAAAACCACGTAAAAAAAAAACCACGTAAAAAAAACCACGTAAAAAAAAAACCACGTAAAAAAAAACCACGGGCAAAAAAAAACCACGGGCAAAAAAAACCACGGACAAAAAAGACCCACGGGCAAAAAAGACCCACGGGCAAAAAAGACCCACGGGCAAAAAAGACCCACGGGCAAAAAAGACCCACGGGCAAAAAAGACCCACGGGCAAAAAAGACCCACGAGCAAAAAAGACCCACGGGCAAAAAAGACCCACGGGCAAAAAAGACCCACGGGCAAAAAGACCCACGGGCAAAAAGACCCACCGGCAAAAAAGACCCACCGGCAAAAAAGACCCACGGGCAAAAAAGACCCACGGACAAAAAAGACCCACGGGCAAAAAAGACCCACGGGCAAAAAAGACCCACGGGCAAATGAAAATGAAAATGAAAATGAAAATGAAAATGAAAATGAAAATGAAAATGAAAATGAAAATGAAAATGAAAATGAAAATGAAAATGAAAATGAAAATGAAAATGAAAATGAAAATGAAAATGAAAATGAAAATGAAAATGAAAATGAAAATGAAAATGAAAATGAAAATGAAAATGAAAATGAAAATGAAAATGAAAATGAAAATGAAAATGAAAATGAAAATGAAAATGAAAATGAAAATGAAAATGAAAATGAAAATGAAAATGAAAATGAAAATGAAAATGAAAATGAAAATGAAAATGAAAATGAAAATGAAAATGAAAATGAAAATGAAAATGAAAATGAAAATGAAAATGAAAATGAAAATGAAAATGAAAATGAAAATGAAAATGAAAATGAAAATGAAAATGAAAATGAAAATGAAAATGAAAATGAAAATGAAAATGAAAATGAAAATGAAAATGAAAATGAAAATGAAAATGAAAATGAAAATGAAAATGAAAATGAAAATGAAAATGAAAATGAAAATGAAAATGAAAATGAAAATGAAAATGAAAATGAAAATGAAAATGAAAATGAAAATGAAAATGAAAATGAAAATGAAAATGAAAATGAAAATGAAAATGAAAATGAAAATGAAAATGAAAATGAAAATGAAAATGAAAATGAAAATGAAAATGAAAATGAAAATGAAAATGAAAATGAAAATGAAAATGAAAATGAAAATGAAAATGAAAATGAAAATGAAAATGAAAATGAAAATGAAAATGAAAATGAAAATGAAAATGAAAATGAAAATGAAAATGAAAATGAAAATGAAAATGAAAATGAAAATGAAAATGAAAATGAAAATGAAAATGAAAATGAAAATGAAAATGAAAATGAAAATGAAAATGAAAATGAAAATGAAAATGAAAATGAAAATGAAAATGAAAATGAAAATGAAAATGAAAATGAAAATGAAAATGAAAATGAAAATGAAAATGAAAATGAAAATGAAAATGAAAATGAAAATGAAAATGAAAATGAAAATGAAAATGAAAATGAAAATGAAAATGAAAATGAAAATGAAAATGAAAATGAAAATGAAAATGAAAATGAAAATGAAAATGAAAATGAAAATGAAAATGAAAATGAAAATGAAAATGAAAATGAAAATGAAAATGAAAATGAAAATGAAAATGAAAATGAAAATGAAAATGAAAATGAAAATGAAAATGAAAATGAAAATGAAAATGAAAATGAAAATGAAAATGAAAATGAAAATGAAAATGAAAATGAAAATGAAAATGAAAATGAAAATGAAAATGAAAATGAAAATGAAAATGAAAATGAAAATGAAAATGAAAATGAAAATGAAAATGAAAATGAAAATGAAAATGAAAATGAAAATGAAAATGAAAATGAAAATGAAAATGAAAATGAAAATGAAAATGAAAATGAAAATGAAAATGAAAATGAAAATGAAAATGAAAATGAAAATGAAAATGAAAATGAAAATGAAAATGAAAATGAAAATGAAAATGAAAATGAAAATGAAAATGAAAATGAAAATGAAAATGAAAATGAAAATGAAAATGAAAATGAAAATGAAAATGAAAATGAAAATGAAAATGAAAATGAAAATGAAAATGAAAATGAAAATGAAAATGAAAATGAAAATGAAAATGAAAATGAAAATGAAAATGAAAATGAAAATGAAAATGAAAATGAAAATGAAAATGAAAATGAAAATGAAAATGAAAATGAAAATGAAAATGAAAATGAAAATGAAAATCAAATAGTGGTTTACGAACCGGATATATGATTCCGACAAAATACTTTTGGATGGGATCGACGCTCGAACATTAGGAAAACTGACAGTGGGTCGAAGTTACGAAACAATTATTTTCCTCAGCAAAATATTTGTTTTTAAAATGTGACTTGTATTACATCTAAAAATTTAACCGATAATATTATAGCAGGTACACAGATTTCAGAAAAAAGCATACGAGTAATATCTAAAATTTCTTCTGTGTTGTGTAATAAACCGCATATGTATATATTTTATTTAGCCTGAGCTCAACATTATTATATAAAAAAAAAAATTATGTTTTAAAACTTTTAAGCCACATTCAATTTGAATAACAGAAAACAATTTTATTTCCATATGGTGTTTTCCAATAATCTATTAAATTTAATATTCACAACCAAAATTTTATATTATAAATAAATGACGTTTGAAACCCCAAAAAAATACAAATAATGTTTGAATAAAAACATTTTTTTGCTTCTATTTATTTAACCAAGAATCTATAAAAATTTTCACAAGACAATTTTTGTATGCGGTTTGTGTTCTATTCAAATATAAAATTAAGTTCAATATCATTTTTTGAAAATTAAATAATTTAAAATTTAATTACATTTCTATTTTATCTTTTGCAAAACTACTTTAATTAAAATTTTTTATTATAAACAATAATTTGAAATCTATATATACGAGTATATTTGTATAATACATACGTTTGATTGTACAGATTTTACTGAAATAAATGAATGTTGTTAAATGATCCAAATTAAAATTATTCGATTCAATTATCATAAAATGTATAATAATTATTTTGGATAATAATTATTTTTGAAAGTTTTTATATTTTTTTTTTATTACAATAATGTGAAAAGCTTTTTTGTAAATAATAAAAATATTGGTTTTATTACAATCGAAATTATATTAGATGTTAGTTGAAAGTTGTACTACGTTGTAACTCGCCCTCTCTTTCGCATACAATTTTTATGAGAGCTTTTTTTTTTTAGTTTTATCATGAATTAAAAAATATTAATTAAAATTTTATGTTCATTCTGCAAATAATTGAATGTTATAAAAGTAGATTTAAACTATATTTTTTATATTGTTTTTCTAATAAATTTCTTTTGTTCATAACATTTTTTTTTCTTACATTATTTATGTGTATACAATAAAAAATTGTCTTTACATAGCACAATAGAATAATTATTATTAAAGAGATTATTATTATTATTGTCGCCCAAAACATATTTTTCTTGCGAGAAAGTTTTGCCGTTAGTAAGGGAAGAGGCTGGTTTATTTGTTCTAGTTTCCGATGTTTATGGTTTTGTAGGAACATAAATGTATGCTGAATTTTTATTATAATTTGAATTAGATATAAATTATTGTCAGACGCATAAATAAACAGCCAATCGCCTAAACAAGTTTATTTTGGCCAGCTAAATATTTAACTAAAGGACCAAATATTTCTTAAGTAATTGGTCATTAAGTTCTACTAATTGGGCAGCGCTATAAATTTTTGAAAATTACTTTGAAAATTTTATCACAAAGGTTGTACCTTTTAATATATTATTTGGCTGGTAAATCAAATGTACTTAACATTTAAATGTAACAAAAAACGAAAAACGAATTTTTAGTTAACAAGATGAATGCGCATTGCTACATAGTACATACAAACCAAAAGCGAAATAAAAATTTTAATTTATATTCTCCAAAATGCAATTACATCCCATTGTTTACAACAATATTCACCACAGTTCATTTTATTTTTTGTTTGTTTTGTTGAATGAATAACGAATGATATAAAATTGGAAATGTAAACATAAAATTGCAATTAAAAATAATTTATGGAAAATATAATTACGCAAATAAGTATTCGTATTCAATTTATTATGCTAAATAAATGTATTCCGGGATAAATTTAATAATTTTCATATTAACAGACGACTATTCTTGTGTGCAGTTTGGTTAAACCGTTACAGTTAAAATTTTTAATACTGCGCGTACTTCGCAGAATGTACAAATTTAGGATACATTGTAATAAAATATTTCCAATTAGAATATCAAAACTTTATATACAATAGTTTTAATTCAAGTTTATATAAGCTCTGAGAAAAAATCTGAATAAAAAAAAAATAAAGCTTTGATGAATAAATATAAGCTTTTTTACAAACAAAAAAAAATAATTTTTTATATTTGTTCCTTAACTATAATATTTTTTAAAATTGCGATTTCTTTTTTTTTTGTTGTTTTGTTGGGTTTATTTCTGTTAAAAGAATAAAATTAATTTTGTTTGTGTTTTATATAGAAGAAAACACAATCTCGATGCTTAATAATACGTTAAAGTTTTTGACAAAGTTTTCCCTAACTGCTTATTTTCAACTATAATTAAAAGTTAATCGGACGTTTGGGTAAACAGCGATGGAAATGTATGATTATTCACATGAAGTTGGCCGTCAATGGTAATAACAAATAACATAATTTAAATTAATCCATATTACAGAATTATTTAAATATTTATGTATCATTTTTGGGTTAGTGCAGGTTTGATTTGTTAATGCACGCCAGTAAATCCTACTGTAGTCGAATTTCTAGGTTTTGATTTTTTATAGTATAGTATGAACTTGTGGGGTTAGAGAACAGAAATGTTGTTATAAAATAACTTTTTGATGGAAACGATTATATATTGGCTAAAGTTGTGTAAACGTAAACCGCTAACGAGTTGAGAATGCCTGTTGCCCCACATACAAATATTCAAACAAACAAATAATTTAAACGATTTATGAATACAAAGTTCCATATACATATTTCCCATCTACTTTAAAATCGCATTATATTACGTTTAAGTACATCCATAAATTTTAGTCTAATATATATACGTTGGAACATAAAAACACAAGAGAGGTTAGATCGCTAGAAAGAATGCTACTATACAGAAAGGATATACTTGTGCAGGAAAACGAAGGAAATTTAATTTGCTTTTGCATTATATACTTAAGTAAAATCTATTCGAGTATGAAACGTGTTTATAAAAAATTGTATTAAAAACAAAACAATAAAAAAAAATGATTTTCATAAATAGGTACATCTAATCTGCTTGTTACCTCTTCGCGAATTCCATATAAAAAAATACATAAATCAAAGCCCTGTATAATTCATCCACACAAGATCTAAACTTAAACGTAAAAGCGAGTTTAATTATATTTAATCGTCGATTTTCAAACTCAAATAGGGTATAAATTTATTACTATATATAGATTTATTCCATAAACTTGATTAGAATAAAACTTTAAAGTTGGAAATTTGTTTGCTTGTTTATACGTGATATGTTTACAAAACTTTGACACCCGGCTTGGGATCAACAACAAAAGCTAGTTCTGCAAAATTTCAATATAATCTAGAATAAATTAGAATTAATAAAAATATTTACCGCATAAGCGATTTGGTATTATATAAACACAAAACGTGTTTCAAAGAATCAGCATGTTCGCAAGAACAAACAGCTAAGCTCTTTTTTTAAATTTCCAACATATTCTATAAAGGAGCAGACTGATTTGCTTAACTTCAATATCCTTAAACTGCTAAATTTTAGATATTGTGGATAAATGTGTTACATTTTCCTTCAATAGTTATTGTTTTTTAGTGCAGGTTCATCTTGAAATAAATCGTGAGATCTAATATAGGTAATAAGTAAATAAAATCCGACAAAAGTGAAGTAGGGTACAGCACGGATTTCCTCTTCCTAACCATACAAAATTCACAAATGTTTGGACATGTCCAGCACAAACCGTTAGTATTCCCTTCGTAGCAATACAAAATATACAATTTTTTCTCATGTAGCTCGTTAATTATTCTACTTAAATTGAAAATTAAATTCATATCCGACAAAGGTAAGGAAGGGACCAGAATAAACCGTTAGTACTCCATTCCCAATCATACGAAATTTTAAAATATTTCTCATGAAGCTCGTTAATGCTTTTACTTTAATTGGAAATTAAATTTATGTCCGACAAATTTGTGGAAAGATCTAGCACGGACCGTTAGTACTGCCTTCCTAACCATACGAAATTTACAAATGTTTCTCAAGTACCTCGTCAATGGTTCTACTTTAATTGAAAATAAAATTCATGTCCGGCAAATGTGAGGAAGGGTTCAGCATGAACCGTTAGTACCTTCTTCCTATAACCACAATAAATTTACAAATTTTTCCGAAGTACAAAGTGTCAAAGATTATACTTCAATTGAAAATTAAATTTATGTCCGAAAAATTTGTGGAAAGGTTGAGCACGGACCGTTAGAACTCCCTTCCTAACCACACAAAATTTAATTTTTTTTGTCAATTTTAGTAAATTGGAAGTTATTAAAAATACAGTTGAATTATTGAACTTCGGTGTTGCGATTGGTAAACAGTTATATTAACAACTGCCAAATAAATCAAGAGATATATCATTTTAGAAAAAAACATAAATAAAAAATGTTTGGCACTTTGCTGCTTTGTGCCTTCAGTACTTTGTCAACAATTAATAAAATCGTCGGAATTGAATCCAAGGAACCAAATATGCCCTCCGCTGGTCAACAAAAATACTTTGTCCATACCTACCTTCATCTGTCAACTTTAGAAGATAATTTGGTACACCATATCGAAGCTAAGGCAGATTTATCTGGAAAGGATCTATCCTGCTGTGCATTAGTCTAAAAACTAAAGATAGAAACCATATGAATTTTATTTGTTTTAAAATTGAAGTTAGACCTTTTGTCAAATATAATCGAAAAAACCACCCAGCTGTGACCTTGTTGATGCCTTCTTAGTTAAGTATTTAAATAGTTTATTTAATTTGATTCCGGCAATACCAGGTTACAAACTAATATTGGGAAAGGAAGAGTGTTTTTACTTTGGAATTATCCATTGATTGTAGGAAATATGCAATAATGGAAATATGCAAGAACAGTTGGGTATAATCCATCACTAAACAGATGTTAACAACATTTTGACAGGTATTCTGTACTACATTTACATATAAACATTTACATATACTTACGTAATAATATTGGATGATTTCGATATTGATTTCATCACCCCAAGTACAGATTTTCAAGACGCTTAAAAATACTAAATTGTACACCATTTTGAATACACAAGAAAATCTAGCTTTTTAGATTTAGTTATTGTCAACGAAGGGGATACTGACAGAATAGAATATTTTAATAAAATTTCGGTTCCATCGATGTCTGACTATACTAGTTGATGTTTATAAAGTGTAAAGTACAGCTAAAAGGGCCTAAACCAATATATAGACCCGGTCTATAATAATGTTAACTTAGAACATGTGGAAAACGTTGTTTCGGGATTAAACTTTGAAATGTTAAGAGATATCAGATCTGTTTTTCAATTTCATCGACTTCATTCAATTGAATTGTATTCCAGTCAATAGAAAGTTTTGGATTAAAATCGTATAGCTCCATGACTAAATATTAAAATTATAAAACTGGGTGTTGCAACATACCTGTTATGAATTTGTAATCCTTAAGTAACAATGAAAGGTTTTGGTACCATAGCAACAAGTGTTATTGTTCTTACACTGTCGAGAGATTAACACCGTACATGATTTAAGGCCCATAAGCATCTCTCCTGTAAAGTAAAAAAAAAAATTGAAATTATTTTGAAGGGTCAAATCACGTCTCACATTAATTATTTAAATCTATTGAATAAATATTAGTCTGCTTTCCTTAAATATCACAGTACAACTTCTACGTTAACTAATGTTGAAGTTAATATTTCGCTACCACTCAATGAGTCTAATTCTTTTGCTGTAAAAGTTCTTCTAAATTTTTTTAACGCTAATACAATCTTTGTCTATATATGTTAATAACATAGGCGTAGCATAGGCGAATTAGTTCAAAAAATTTAAAATTATATTTACTTAAAACATTAGTGGTTCCCCACTTTTCTTATTGTGATGTAATTTAACAGCACTGCAGCTCTAATGTAAGTTTTTAATAACTCAGTCAGAAAAACTTGAATATATCGTCGCTACCATGGTAAACTATTGAATGTGAAAAAAATAATTTTTCGTATTCGCTATGAAGCTCTCGAATTGGGCATAAAACACTTGCAAATCGTTAATTTTTTTTTAGCATCGATAGAATCGTACATAATGGTTTTGGTAAATTTTCAAAGAAGTCCCGAAAAGGTAAATTTTCACATTTGACAGTTTGCAATGGTGGCGACGATAAGTAAATATTTTTTTTGAAAAAAAATAAAGTTTATGTTGACTTAAGTTTGGAATAAAAGTAAAGTAAATTATATTAAATAAAAAAAAAAATTTAAAAAATTTATTATGGAAATTTACATCATTTTCAGAAGAGCCTAGGCAATGTAGTTTCCTTTATGTTACCTGGGTGATCGATTGTTTAATGATGTGACAAATTAATTGGACAATATGACTTGCTTTTGTTTTATGTAATTTTGAACAAAAATTTGTTATGTTAAATATCACCAGTAAATAGAAAAAAAGAAAATAGCACAAAGCGTTAAGATGAATTTGAATCCCCTTCTCGTTCGAAAAAACAAATTATAAAAATTAAAAAAACAATTTCTGGCGTATATTCCAAATAAAGTTTGAGTGTAAGCTCATTTAAGGTTAATTCCGCTTATTTTAATTGTTGTATATTATACATAGTTTTATTATCAATTATGAGTAAAACAAACTAAAATTGTAAGCCGTTGACCCGGATCATATCATTGCTGTTATGAGATTTTCAGTACTTGTACGAGTGATGCAACAAACCTGAAGCTTTTGTGATAAAACAGGATACTTTAACCAAAATATGCAGTATTATCGAGCGGATAATGGGTATCCTTAATCATAACGTGCAGTATTATTGGTCCGGTGTGCGGGATTGCGGTGCCATAATTCTTACTTGGTTTTTTTTTTTTTTGGAAAAGTTAGTATTTAGTACACTCTGTTACTAATGAGCCAATATGCTCAAAATAGAGTGCACCATAAATAATTTAAATTAATGTAAAATAAATAAATAAATAAATAAATAAATAAAATAAATATCGATAATATTTTCCTAAAAAAAGTAAAAAATTAGCATTTAAAGGAGAGAGAAGACATTGAAAAAATTCTACCATTCAGATAATTACGGAATATTTCAAGATAAACCAAACAGGAGTTGTTCTCATAAAGTACCTGACAGGAGTCAAATGGAAGTGTACACTATATGAAACAGTATAGTGAAACACCGAGGAGAAAGACTAGTGATCATTGTAATCTACTTACAAATTCACTTAATGTACCGATCAAACTAATAGAGTGAGACGGAGAAAAGAGTTTTTACTGTCTGAATATTATCGACCATTACGATGAATAAATTTCCGACTAACTGTTGGGATGGTGCAGAATTCGTAGGCCAAGGCACTTTGGGTGACCGTTTTAAAAACAATAGTCACTAATTGTTTATAATAGGTTACTACATCTTGCTAATTAGTCAGCGCTAGAAATTTTCGAAAGTGACATTTAAAGATTTTAACCTCGCTCGAACAATGTGCTCGAAATAACGCTGACAAAAAAAGGGTGTAATCGACCAAGCTCGAAATTTTGATAGTTGATGGTCAGCTTATTAATTAGATGACAAGTAAAAAATGATTGATTTATAACAAAAACTTTTCCTAATATTGCGGACACAATAGAAATAAGATTAATTTTTTATAATTTATAATAAATGCTGATAATTGGTTAGCTAAAATTAATAGTCGATCAGGTATATTAATTAAATAAACGTTTTAAATATGTTGCACCAGGAGGAGCTTTTCTATACCGCAATAATTCTATACAAATTGACAAATTGACACAGCAGACCTTTTAAAATGTTACGTATGGCATTTAATAAGTTAAAATGCGCAAAATTGGTCAGACATACAAAATTAAAGAATATGACTTAAAAAATGCTAGTTTGATAGGGAATGCAACAAAAATCAATTTCTCAGGATGTCTTGCGAATCTTTTATTCTAAATTGGCCTAATAAATTAGATTATTTTAATTGTAATAAAATGCATATTTGGTTATGCAATAAATGCTGATAATTGGTCAGGCTTATTTAATAAATTATAAATGAAAATTAGGATCCGTTCATCTTTGTGTTTGACTAAATAATTTTTTTCGACAAATTGACAAATTGACAAATAAACTAATTGACTAATTGACAAATTGACAAATTGACAAATTGAAAATTGACAAATTGACAAATTGACAAATTGACAAATTGACAAATTGACAAATTGACAAATTGACAAATTGACAAATTGACAAATTGACAAATTGACAACTTGACAAATTGACAAATTGACAAATTGACAAATTGACAAATTGACAAATTGACAAATTGACAACTTGACAACTTGACAACTTGAAAACTTGACAAATTGACTAATTGACAAATTGACTAATATAGTACTAATATACTAATATACTAATATACTAATTGACTAATTGACAAATTGACTAATTGTCTAACTGACTAATTGACTAATTGACTAATTGACTAATTGACTAATTGACAAATTGACTAATTGACTAATTGACTAATTGACTAATTGACTAATTGACTAATTGACTAATTGACTAATTGACAAATTGCCAAATTGACAAATTGACAAATTGACAAATTGACAAATTGACAAATTGACAAATTTACATGTGATATTTGATATTTGATATTTGATACTTGATACTTGATATTTGATATTTGATATTTGATATTTAATATTTGATATTTGATATTTGATATTTGATATTTGATATTTTATATTTTATATTTGATATTTGATATTTGATATTTGATATTTGATATTTGATATTTGATATTTGATATTTGATATTTGATATTTGATATTTGATATTTGATATTTGATATTTGATATTTGATATTTGATATTTGATATTTGATATTTGATATTTGATATTTGATATTTGATATTTGATATTTGATATTTGATATTTGATATTTGATATTTGATATTTGATATTTGATATTTGATATTTGATATTTGATCTGTGGAAAATATTTAAAAAGTGATATCTCAAAAATTCGCATTGTTTAGGAAAACGTTTTTAAAATTAACAGTTTCTTTAAATCGTATGAGTTTTTAAAATTCTACTTTTTGTAAACGCTTATTACGGATACTTGTAGTTGCCAGAATATTACAAAAAATTGATATGATATGAAATCGAATACGGAGATTTTGAATTTGAAATAATACGTAAAAGGGTATAACTCGAGTTATCACCTTTTATATATTTGCCACAGATTTGATATTTTATATTTGATATTAGTAAAAATTATGTAGTTGCTTTTTCTATGTATATAGATAAAAATCAGGGTATCTTGAGCAATTCAGATGCTGCATCCTCACTGATAATACATGTTTTGTAATCATTAAATCGTAACTGAGATTGCAAAAAATTAGAATTTTACCTGTTTTGTGATTTTATGTTTAAATTGTAATGTTGTTGTAAACTTTAATTATTATTAGGTATTCGTGCCAACATAAATTTTAAACTGAGTTGGTTTCAATTCCTTTTAACAATTGGAAATAATACCTAATATAATGGAACGGCATAATTCTAGTGTGCAAAATATACACAGAAAATAATATTTATTTGCCATTCAAATACGTTTCGACATCGTATTTTGTAATAAAAATCCAAATTTTATTCGATATAAAGGTCTTCGTTTAATTTCGATTTTATTATGCTGTTTATTATATATTTTCGTTCTGATACCATCATCATTCAATGATTAACACTTCCATATGAAGCTTATTGTTGGGTTTATTTTATTGAAAAGTGTAAAAACTGTAATAAAAATAAATCAAAACGAACTTTTTACAAGATAATATTTTTTGCATTTTTATATGTCGAAAGATAAGTATACGAAACGTCTTAATGTCGAATACAAATCTTACGTCATTATTATTATTTATAAGGAACCGTACCATACGACTATTGTTAATTCCTTGCTCATTACTATTTCATATCCATTTCAATGTATATAATCCTGCATATACCAATTAACAAGCTTTTACTATGTTTATTCGGAAAAAAATTATACATTTTATACACAAGTATAAATAAGCTTTCAAGCATAACATTTCGTAAACGACGCAAAAAAAAAACGGAAATCAAATAAAACTTAATCCTTTTTGCCCTTCTCGTTTTCAGCCCATAAAACAGAATTGCTTTTGGATGAATTCGTAAGTACGTTAAAAAGCAGCTTTGGTCTTGTATATAAAACCAAAAAAAAAGCGGAGTAAAAAACAACAAAAATTAAAAACCAAACACAAATTGCTCAAATAATCTTTATACTCGGGATAAAAACAATTTTATTTTGTATTGTTGCAATTATTTTCCACAAGCTTGATTTTCTCCTCGGTGGTTTTTGCCCAAAAATCTTCTTCAGCCAAATATATTAATATTCCTTTAACGTTCGGCATTCAATTAAAAAACACACAATGTATTTTTTAATTTATTTTTATTTAGAACCAAGCAAAATGAAATTATTGTTTGTACATTTTGTAACAATATCTGTGCGCACGTTTAACTATGTTTCGACCATTTCTCGGCACAAAGCAATATTGAAAATATTGAAAAATCATACAAATTGCAATTTATCGTTCGGGTTTTTTTTTCCATTTCAATTTGAAAATGTTTTCCTTTTTTTTTTTTGTTGTATTTGTTACAACCATTTATTGTTTGATTTGAAATTGTTTTCTATTCTTCTGAACGAAATCATAGAAAAATTCTATTGAGAAGCAAAAAAAAGCTTTAATTAAAAATAAAAAAAAATAAAACTTGACAAAGAAATCAAAACTTTTTTTTTTTTGTTTGTTTGTTCGTTCGCTTCCACGTCGCATTGTTAATCATTGTTTGTAACAAAATGTAATAATGTATCCAAGAAAAAAAAAAAAAAAAACATTAAGTTTGAGGTCGAGAACAAATAATAGACAAACAACAAACAATATTAGATGGAGATTTTATAAAATAATTGGTGATGTTTCCGAGTTAAATTCAAAATAAATTTAAGTTAAAAATAATTAAGTTATCAAATATTAACCTACTCAAAATTAGAATCTGTATATATCAATTACTTGATGTAGATCAATAATCTCTAACGAATCCACAGGTAATGGTGTTTGCGCATTACAAAATTTGTTTAATTTTTTAAATCATTGATGATAGCATTTAGAAGGTTGTCATCTAGATTTAAATGTCCATTCTTTATAAGGCCCAATCTTATGATATATCGCAGTTGTTAAATAGCTCGATAAGCTGTCAAAAATCGTGCCACACTCAACCTAATAATGAGATAGAATTTCCGATTGCTAAGGTAGGAATAGGTTAGTTTGATTTGGTTGTGAAGGAAGTTGCATTCTATTATTTTGTAGAATAACCCTTTGTGCCAGACGGTTTCGAAGACATTTTCTATGTCAATAACGGTAGCGATGGTCGATCAACCCAAACGTTTAGAGTTGTTGATGCAGTTTTTAAGCCTTAGGATAGCTTGGGTTGAAGAATGTCCAGCACGGAATCCGAATTGTTCGTCCGAAGTGTAGGGTTGGAGCAGTGGAATTAATCTATTGGGAATGAATATTTCTGTTATTTTGTTTTATCCGTTCTGTTGCATGGCTTTCTTGACTTAGGGACAATAACTTTGCTGATATTCCAGCAGTCTAGAAAGTAACCAGTATACCAGTGTTTATTATTCCGCTTAGGATATCGGTGAATTGAATGACTGCTTCTCGGGGAGCTTTTTAAAGCTGAATTAGGGTAAGCGATTTGGAGAATCGGGTGATTGGATTGAGTTTCTTGCCATTGAACTTCCGAATTTCGTTTCAAATTTCGGTGGAATTATCGAGTACTACTTTTTTTAGACGGTTCGTGCGGTTTCGTTGCCTAGTTAGGGATTGAAGTTGGTGTGGTAGTTTTTCGTTATTCTTACTTAGGGTAAGCGGGATAGTAATCTGGTCATCAATTTCAGCAATGGTGACAGGGACATGGTGCTCATCTGGGAGGTTTCTCTGAATATGGACTTTGAATTATGCCCAATCAGCTTGGCGGAAGATCCGGTACTTCATTTTTGGTTAGAATTTTTTTTTAACGGGACTGTAAAACACTGGAAAGGGTTCGGAATAGAACTCATGTATAGTTTTGGGGATTATTTAACAGAGTGATATTCTTGGATAATATCAATTCGAGTATTGAATTTCACCTAGGAAAAGTAAGTTCGTTTGGGGCGTTTAATTGCAGATTAGAATTTAAGCCTAGCTCGAAGAGACCATTCTGGTTGCTGCTTGCGCAGATCCAGGCTTCGTGTCGGGAGTTGAAATCTCAAGCCAGTGATGTTTGATTTCCAGCGTTTAGGAGACGTACGTTACTTAGCTTATTGATCTTCCTGAAGTATAGGTCGAACAAAACGTAGCACATCGATTTAGGGTCCCTATGTTTAGTACCGTTGCCTCATGGTAATTTGAGATGAATGTTTGGGCTTAGAAATGAGGGATACAGAATGGTATTAGAATGGCAGTGCCTACGAATTTATTTTTTGTCCCGTTACACCTAAAGATAATGTACCCCGGGAAAAAGAATCTGTGTCGCTGATTTAGGTGGGTTTTGCACAAAAGGACAAGATTGGGTTTGCGGCGAGACAACATTTCCTCAAGCTCTTTAGGTTGATCAAGTGTGATTAGACTGTTGGCGTTCAGAGTAATGCTGATCAGTTGTTCAATCAAGGTTGGTTGGGTAGGGAGATTACCGGGAGAGGGAGGAGTGGAGGGGGGTGGTTGATTATATCGTAAAAAATTGATCGCAAGTGACCTTGAGGTATGACACTGCTAATAAAAACCCTCTTATTAGTCAACTGTTATGTGAGTCGAAATTTTAGTATTCCGGAACCGGACATCGATTGTTGGCCTATTATTGCGAAGGACACAGATATTAAAACACACAATTTATCTCACTTAAAGCCAATATAGATGAAGATACATTTCTTACTTTCTTACTTCTGATTTATGGCCATCAGCGCTTTAATTCAGTCTTTTAAAGCAAATTGTAGTTCAATAAACGTTGTTTCAAAAATCGGTCGGATTGCTCATTATCCAATGCATATATCCAGATTTTCGTTTTTTGGGGTTCTGAATTAGTCGTCTATTATTCAGGGGATTTTCAGTAAAATTAAATTTTCTACAAAATACGTAGAAATATTCGAGCAGTCCAAACACCCGTTAGCATATGACAATTGCAGGTCTCAACGTCTACCGATAGAGGTATCAATCATCGAAATCGGAACGCAGTTACAATTATTCGATTTTTGGGGCTTTGTATTCGTGGCCCACTTACAGATGACTTTCAATAAAATTAAATATTCTACAAAATTTGTAGAATTATTCGAGCGACCTAAGTGTCCGTTAGCGTACCAATTACAGGTCTCAACGTCTATTAATAGAGGTTGTTAATGATCAACAATCAATTCACTAAATTTAATATTATATTGGTTTGTTCACATTGCCGTATTTTATTGATCGGTAATGTAATTTTATTTGTTTACAGCTGCATCCAATATACCACAGTGTAATAAAGCTTGTTTGTTTATCATTCCGCTTCATTTTGTATTGTATGTATTTGTAATAAAGGTCACTGCAAGCGGAGTTATGGATAAACGAGCTTTACCGTATATTGGAATCATATTTAATTCAAAATTAATATTTTTTGTTAGTTGCTTTTCATGCGGCGTGCGCGCAATACCTTATAAATTATAACAAATTAAAATAAACAAAAAAAAACGCATTGTATTGCATAAACTAAACTAAATATTGTTTTTAATTGAAGAAAATCGATACAATTAGGCCGCACGCCCGAGTACAAAAAAGTGATTCATTTCTACTATAACGTCTTCAACCTGGGGAGAAAAAGCTCTTCCCAACAATTATCATTGGTGACAGCGGTGGGATACGGAAATTGTCCCGCATTCTTCTGCCATATTTCTTCAATTAAAAGGTGTGTGCATTTTATTAGCACAGGCTGTGATCCAGTTGTAACATTTCTACAAGCACATCACCGCATTTTGTGCCCCGTATTTTCTACAAGTAATATTGTTGTGGATCAGCTCCAGCGGAATCCATTTCTTCAAATAAATTGTGTGTGAGCGTGTTGCGTTAATAAATTGTGTGTGATCCAGTTGGTAAACTACATGCACATTATCGCATTTTGTGCCTAAATTTTGCATTTTTTTCAAAAAATTGTGTGTGCTAGTAGTGAACCTGTAAGCTCAACCGCATGTAAATTGGTATATCCATAACGGTTAGTCGATACCGTATAACTTCAGGCACATCGTTGCATTTTGTGCATACCGTATTTTCTTCGAGCAAAATTATTGTGACCAGCCGATTCCAGTTCTTCAATTAAATTCGCATCAATGTAGAACGGAAACCAATACCGTTCATTAAACAATCCGTGTTCCAGTTACTCGACTGATCGAGTTTTTCGTTAGTGAATTGTGCTGAACCAATTACAACAATTTCATCACGTGTTGGAAAATTTCTTCGAATCATTCTACATACGGATCAGCTACCGTACAACAATTTCATCACGTGTTGGAAAATTTCTTCGAAACATTCTACGATACATACGGATCATCTACTGTACAACAATTTCATCCTATGTTGGAAAATTGCTTCAAATATTTTACTACGGATTAACTACTACGTGTATGTACAACAATTCGCATCATCATCGGATTATTCATCATCATATTTTCAATTGGGAATCACAGTTTGTTCATCAACAAGTTTTATCGCGCAACTTGGAAAGCTTGTGTATAATATTATTCTACAATTTATTAAACAATTCGTGTTCCAGCTACATCATCATAGTTCTTCGTACGTACTTCGTAATAATTCCAGCATCGGATTATTCAATATCAAATCATCATATTTTCAATTGGGAACCTGCTAACAACTACAACATCATTTTCAATTGGGAACCTGCCAACAATTTTAAGGAAGTCTATACATATAGGTTGGTTGCTGATCATTAACATCTTCAAGGGTTTGTTTGGACTTATAAAAAACTGTAAGTACGCATTCATTTGACTAGTCGCAATTATGGTCGTAAATATTAAACGTTTGAAAAGTGCCATATCAATATTTTTGAACTTTCTTGATGAGCTCGACAAATTTGTTACCAACGAGTTAGAAAATGCTACCGCATCTCAAATACGATTGCGCCGTGACAATCTAGTGTCTCAGTATACCCAATTTCTCGAATATCAGACTACTCTCGAGTTAGAAGAGGAATCTGCATTAGAGACTACTACCCGTATTGATGTCGATCGACACTATTATAAACTGAGACCCTTGTTAGAAGATAGATTAGAGGAATTGAAAGATACCTCTAAAAAATCCCTTATTAAGCCAATTGAGGATCTTGGTTTCTTCCCAAAATTACCTGAACTAACTTTTGAAATATTTTATGGTGAGCCGACCAAATTTCGTAGCTTTATCGAATCTTTTGATACCCACATACATAATAACCCTCGGTTGAATGATTTTACAAAATTTCAGTATCTGAAAAGTTGTTGTAAGGGTCCTGGTGCTAAGCCATTCGAAAATTTGGAATTCCTTGCGGTAAACTATGCACAAGCGAGAGAATTGTTGTTTGAGCGATTTAATAAAACTAACCGCATTGTCGAAGAACACGTAAACTCACTCTTCAAAGTCAAAACGATTGAGAAACCAAATGCTCAAAAACTTCTCGAGCTTTTGGATGAGTTCAACTCGCACCTACGATCTCTCAAGTCTCTTGGCCGTCCCATTGAATACTGGGGTGACTTGATTATTCATTTAATGGCCTCAAAGTTCGATTCAGAGACAAGGTTAAGGTGGAGGGAGGAAACTCCAGTAAATTCTATTGCTACATTCGAGGATATTTCTAAATTTATAAAAAAAAGGAGCTACAAATTGGAAGGGCAGAAATCCGAGAGTTCAAATACGTCTCATCAGCATTCAACGAGGGCACCGATCACTACTAAACAGCCTGTTAATCGTTCTCGTCAAAGTTTTCACGCAACTGGAACCTATTCGTGCGTCAATTGTAAGCAAACAAGGCATTCAATCATGCGCTGCTTTCAATTTCTTGGCCTTTCTTCTGACGAACGACGAAAACGTGTCGAGGAACTAAAAATCTGTTCTAACTGCTTGCGATCCAATCACCAGATTGACAACTGTCCTGTTGAAGAACGATGTCGTACCTGCAATGGGAAACATCACAGCCTACTTCACATCACTAATAGTCCTTCTACAGCTCAGCCGTCGTTATTAAACAAAACTAATATTCCGTCGAAATCTCAAACTTCGCCATTAAATAAAGCATCATCAACTCATCTTGCCGTATCTTCAAAACCGACTCCCGAACTTAATTCCGGCACTGCGCTAACCGCAACCATCAATACATCTAGGTATGTCTTCCTCGCCACGGCGCTCGTTGAATTATCTGACGCCAACAACCGTACTGTTGTTGCGAGAGCAATGTTAGATTCTGGGTCCATGCTTAATTTCATTACAAAATCGCTAGCATCCAAATTGGGTTTAAAGACAACGAAATCTCCGGCTCAAATACGAGGTATTGGCGGTTCATCGATCATGGAGTGTAATTCAGCATCTATTGAATTTCGATCTCTAGTCGACAATTATTCTGCTTCAATAGAGGTACACATTTTACCGAAAATATCTGAGTATCAACCGAGTATTCAGTATGATTCATCCAAATGGTCTATTCCAGCTAACATCAAACTGGCGGACCCAAAATTCTGTTCACCTCAAAGAGTTGACTTGCTCATTGGCGCAGAACTATTCTTCGAGTTACAGTCTGTCGATCAAATTAAATTAGGCGATAACCTTCCAATTCTTCAAAATACAAGATTGGGATGGGTGGTTTTAGGCAAGGTCAATGATCCGCCTGTAGATTATCAGATTTGCAATTTAGCTGTCGTAAACTCTCCATCATCTTATTTGGATACACTTATGGAAAGATTTTGGGCTATAGAGGAAGGAGATGATTTAGCCCAAGATAATATTTCGATTAATAAGTGTGAGAATCATTTCTTGCAAAATTGTACGAGGAATACCGATGGTCGTTTCATAGTTCGGTTGCCATTTTCTAGCACTGAAAGTGAATTAGGCAACTCAGCAGTTCTAGCACGCCGACGATTTTTTAATCTTGAGACAAAATTAAATCGAGACTCTGAGCTTCGCGATTCATATAATGCATTTATGAGTGAATATGTTTCACTCGGTCATATGGAACTAGTCAAGACGATTGAATCAAATCATTTTTATCTTCCGCACCACTGTGTGTTTAAACCAGACTCGACCTCGACCAAGCTGAGAGTCGTGTTTGATGGCTCAGCTAAAATTAGTTCCGGCACCTCTCTAAATCGAATTCTAATGTGTGGTCCTGTTATTCAAAATGAACTCTTCACAATTTTACTCAGATTTCGTTCACATGCATACGCGATAAGTGCAGATATCACAAAAATGTATCGTCAGGTCATAATTCATCCCGATGATCAAAGATTTCAATATATTTATTGGCGATTTGATCCGAATGATCCCTTGCTCACATATCAGCTCAAAACCGTCACATACGGCACAACTCCGGCGTCTTTTTTAGCTACTCGTTGCCTTCTTCAACTGGCTCTAGATCACGAGTCAGAATTTCCAACGGCGAGCTCTACAATTCGTAATGATATGTATGTTGACGATCTTTTGAGTGGAGCCAATTCGAAAGAAGAAGTCATTGCTATTAAGGACAAGGTATCGTTCATTCTTCAATCTGCAGGTATGTCACTCCGAAAGTGGTGTTCAAATGAAGCATCTATTCTTGCCGATATCCCCGATGAAGGTCGTGAGCAACTTGTGCAAATAAATGATGACGAATTTATCAAAACTTTGGGTTTATATTGGCAGTCTAATTCTGATACATTCCGCATTAATGTCAACCTTGGTAAAGATTCTCCGAGAATAACAAAACGCACAGTTATTTCTGAAATAGCTAAAATCTTTGACCCTATTGGGCTGATATCACCGGTTGTTGTACTAGGTAAGATGTTTATGCAGCAGTTATGGCAACTTAAGCTAAATTGGGACGAAAGTCTGCCCATGGATCTACACACGAATTGGTCTCGTTTTCGCGAAAATTTACAAAAACTTCAAGCGCTTTACATACCGAGACATATATTCAATCATTGTCAAAATCCAACAAACATCCAAATACATGGTTTTGCGGATGCTAGCCAAAAGGGTTACGGTGCTGCTGTCTATGTTCGAAGTCACACCTCGAAGGGTGTTATCGTTAGATTATTGTGTTCGAAATCCCGAGTCGCTCCCGTTAAACAAACGACTTTACCTCGACTTGAACTTCTAGCTGCCCAGTTATTATCAAAGTTGGTTGCAAAAATCAAGCCCAATTTAAATTTCCCAGTCGACGATTATTTTTTCTGGACAGATTCCATGATTGTTTTGCATTGGTTAAACGCTCCGTCTGCTCGTTGGAATACATTCGTTGCTAACCGTGTATCAAACATTCAATCTTTGGTTGCAACAAAAAATTGGCGCCATGTTAGTTCCAATCTCAATCCAGCCGATTTGATCTCGCGTGGATTACTCCCAGAACAGTTAATTATTTCTGAATTATGGTGGAATGGTCCGAGGTTTCTTCAATCATCTGACGAGTCCTGGTCTCAACCGTTTTTGCCATCAAATGAAATCGAACTATTTGAGCAGAAAAAGCCTAAACAATTGTTAATTGCCATGAGTTCCATCCAATCCATGCAGTTAGAAGACGCAGAAGGAATGATGCTGCGCATCCATGCAAGAGGATCATTTCTCACTGTTCAAAATGCTATGAGTTACTGTTTGCGATTCATTTACAACACGAGAAATCCTGCTAATCGTCGCACAGGTCCAATTTCTTCAGTAGAAGCCGTTAATGGGGTTCAAGCCGTTATACGGCTAGTACAAATGACGTCATATTCATCTGAATATCATGGACTTCAAAATCCTTCATTTATCATTCGCGATCCGAAGTTGAAGTCTTTATCATTATTTATGGGTGAAGACAAGATTATTCGTGTTGGCGGCCGATTGAAATTTTCTTCATTATCTTACACATCGAAACATCCGGCTTTACTTCCACCGAATCACTTTTTTACGCAAGCAGTTTTTTTATTTATTCACAGAACGCACCTTCACGTCGGGCCTCAAGGGCTTCTTGCTGCCGTGCGATGTAATTACTGGCCAATAAATGGGCGTCGTCTCGCTCGGAACGTGTTTAAGCAATGCGTGAGCTGCACTCGAGCAAGACCGATTTTATTGCAGCAGAAGATGAGTGACCTTCCGTCTGAAAGGGTTAACCAAGCATATCCTTTCTATTACGTGGGTGTGGACTACTGTGGCCCATTCTACGTGCACTTCACGATTCGTGGACGAGTACCGACAAAGGCTTATTTAGCTGTCTTCGTCTGCTTTGTCACAAAGGCCGTTCATTTAGAGCTGGCATCTTCGCTTACAACAGCATCATTTATGGGTGCATTAAAAAGATTTATTTCTACACGTGGTCTACCAAAAAAAATCGTGTCCGACAACGGCACTAACTTTGTCGGTGCTAACTCAGAGCTTCATGAATTGTTTGAACTTCTTCAATGCTCCGATCTCAAATCCGAAATTCAACTTATGTGCCAACGCGACAAAGTTGAGTGGTCATTTGCCCCACCCGGTTCACCGCATTTTGGTGGTCTTTACGAGGCCGCCGTTAAATCGGCAAAATATCATCTCCGCCGCTTAACGCTAAATGCCAGGCTGACGTATGAAGAACTCAGTACATTAATTAAACAGGTCGAATCGGTATTGAACTCTCGGCCGCTTGTTCCAATAGCTACCGATGATGTAATTGAAGTTCTTACTCCAGGTCATTTCCTTGTTGGTCGACCACTTAATTCAATACCGGAATTAGGATCTTTGAATTCGAAATTGGATCATCTCACTCATTGGAACCTTACAAAGGGGATATTTCAAAACTTCTGGTCTCGTTGGTCCAAGGAATATATCCAAGAACTTCAACATCGCCATCTGTGGACTAAAGAATCGCCGAATATTAAAGTTGGTACAATAGTCATCATCAAGGAAGACGATATTCCATCGCTCAAGTGGAAATTGGGCAAGATAATTGATACCCATCCTGGAGTTGATGGCCGCGTCCGCGTAGTAACGATCAAAACTGCGACTGGAGAACTGAAACGTGCGATTACGAAGATCGCTCCACTACCAATTGATCTTGTTCAATCCAAGGATCAAGGCGGGGAGAATGTTAATGATCAACAATCAATTCACTAAATTTAATATTATATTGGTTTGTTCACATTGCCGTATTTTATTGATCGGTAATGTAATTTTATTTGTTTACAGCTGCATCCAATATACCACAGTGTAATAAAGCTTGTTTGTTTATCATTCCGCTTCATTTTGTATTGTATGTATTTGTAATAAAGGTCACTGCAAGCGGAGTTATGGATAAACGAGCTTTACCGTATATTGGAATCATATTTAATTCAAAATTAATATTTTTTGTTAGTTGCTTTTCATGCGGCGTGCGCGCAATACCTTATAAATTATAACAAATTAAAATAAACAAAAAAAAACGCATTGTATTGCATAAACTAAACTAAATATTGTTTTTAATTGAAGAAAATCGATACAATTAGGCCGCACGCCCGAGTACAAAAAAGTGATTCATTTCTACTATAACGTGTTCAACCTGGGGAGAAAAAGCTCTTCCCAACAATTATCATTGGTGACAGCGGTGGGATACCATCAACCATCAAAATTAGAGCACAATTATCGATTTGCGATATTGGACGATCCGATTTGTCAGAATTTTCTACGAAATATGTAGAAATAGTCGAACGATCTAGATGCCCTTTGGCATCATAATTACAGGTACCACCGCCTATTGATACAGGCATAAAGTATTGAAATCGGAGCACAGTTGCAGATTTACGATTTTCGTGGTTTTGAATTTGTGTTCTTTCAAGTGATTTTCAATAAAATTGAAGTTTCTTTGAAGTGAGTAGAAAATATCCGTTTGCATGTGTTGGACAACTTTGAAAATTTTGGGACGCGTTGGTTGAACACTGTTTTTAATGATGATGAACGTATTTTAGATTTAGTCTTTTCACTTTTGGATTATTTTGAATTTGAATCTTGTCTGGATTTAGCTGGACATTCTAGTTGATTTTTCTAGCAGATTTTTGTGTTGATTTTAAAAAGGCCGACGTCCTTTCCGTTTTGATAATTTGGTCAACTTTGTTCAATAATAAGAATGTTTTTGAAGCAGTTATAAGAATACTGCTAATCGCAAATCAAATTCAATTAAGGTTTATAAACGTTCTGGAGACATTATTTATATTAGTAAACATAAATACAGTGATTAGTATAGAGAGTTTAAATATTTGAATGATTTTCTTTATAAAATATACGTTTTACTGATTGAGACCGAAATTCATTCTATTCATAAGCGGTTTTTCGCATTTCTAGGCACGGAAACCAGAAAGCTACCCACGAGTTTACTGGTTCTCAAGGAATTTATAACTTTTTTTAGCAGTTCGGTAGAAGTTTCTGATACTTATAATTATGCAGATCCTTCGTAGATCGATTGCAGAGTTAAAATATTAATAGAAAGTCAGGCTACGATAGTATTTCACATTTAATTAATTCACAAATGCTCTTATTCGATAGGTCAGCCAATACTTCACATGCTTAACCAAACTTTTTGTAATGCTATTTTCTCAGAGAATAGAAGCATTCATTTATTACAGGAATATTTAAGTCTGGTACAAAAAGTGGAAATGGAATTTTAATTTTGTACGTAAGTCGTAAACTTATTGAATCTTTGGTGAGAACCAGACTTGAATTTCATTTGAAAAATAATATTTTTCTGTACCAACACGGTTTTCTACATGGTAGATCAACATATGTTAGTTTTGCTGGTTATAACACGTTCGTGTATGAGAGTCTGCGGTGTCCCTTAAGGTCCAATACTTCTTATAATTTTTATTGGTATCTATGTTATATCCAGAGACGGAACCATAAAAACACATTTAAAAAAGTCTAATCACCTGTAGCATATTAGAAATTACATGAATTAATTAACATTCAACAGAAAATTAATAAAGCAAAAATTAGCGTACACAGAAATAGAGCTGTGTGAATATTGTGAAGAAGAAAAATTGTACGAAAGTTCATCTGTATTAGTATGATTCGCTAGTATTTAACGCACAGCACATTCTGTATATATAGATTGTAATTTGTGGTATAATCAGTTCAGTCGCCGCGGCCTGATGAGAAGATTTAATTTTTTATAATCATAAGCTCATCAGTTCGAAACTGGATTGAATTCTCTTACAATCTTTGGAACATTTAAAATTGTAACTCAAAACTCTTTACGTTGCTTACGTTATACTTTTATCCATTAGTCGCACATACAAACTTGAGACTTGTTTTCAATGAATGTAATATTGATTTTATAAAATGCAAATTAGAATGATTTTGATAAAGCTGCAACGCCAGATAATACATATTATTGTAAAAAATTCGCAACAATTAATTTAATTTTTATAATAGTAGTAATTAACATAAACAATTACATGTTTAACAATATGAATAAATATTTAATAATATAAAAATAATTTCGATGTTGAATTAATTTTTAGGATTAAATAATTGTTAAGGATACAATGATTTTGCAGTGGTGCATTGTTCCATGATAATATGTAAATCCTTATGCCAAGAGAATATTGCATCAGGCTCCAATAGTTTAAATTTTTTGAATTAGAATTTTTAGTCTGCTGATACTAAACTTAATTCGTTATAAAAGGCATACAAATTTTCAACCAAGTAATCGTATTGGTGAAAGAAGAGGAGATATTGATTTGTTTACGGAATAAACGTGTGTCGCAGAAGGTACAGTTGAACAACCAACTCGATTGCTTTGGGCGGGTAAATAAAAATGTTTCCCTTTGGTGTATATTGGATCGCTTGAAGAGCTTGAAACTATGGTAAATAATTTTTTTTTTTTTGTTATTTTAGTAATTCAATTTTATTGCACGACGAACGAACAAAATATAAAAAGATTTGACAAGTAAAAATTTATGAAAATTTCTTTAACAATTTTTCTCAACTTTTTTTATCTTGCGGAAGACTATTTGTATGTTGATAGTACCATATAAAATAGGTAAAGTAATAGCGAAAAATTCCAATTTAAATATTTCTTTTGGTTGTGTGTGCTTATGCTTGTGAGTTTTATTATATTTTTTTGGTTAAAAAACCATTGTATATATAAAATAAAAAAATAAAAATCGAGGAGTTATGTATCCGCAATGCGATTCATAAACAGTGAAATAATGTGTAAAGCGAAAATAAGAAAATGTTATTTAATTAAGTTTTTGCTTCAGATAATTTTAAGTTTTCTATAGAAATATAAAAACTTCTCAAAAGTTCTTAATGTAAGGAATATTAAGAATTATTTTCAGTTGAGGTTCTTTTTCGATTTTAATTAGTTTAATCGGGGACAAAAGAAGAAGAAAATATTTATTTACTGCAAACTTTCGCTTTACATAAATCGTAATCTTTTATGTTCAATAAATAGCTGTATTTTGTTGGTAATTCCAAAAGGAAAAAAAATAAAGATATTACAGCAACAATTATATTCGATAAATACAAAAAACATCCAATTATTTATTAACTTTATTATAATAATATTGCTGCATTGCGTCTTCTTAGATGACATCCTTTAACGCATATTGTGGCCTTATAATGCCCGTTTCTCAGGTTCCGCTGGAATGCTTATTAATTTGATCTATTGTCATCTGATCTATGTTTTTTGGTCAAGTGGAGTAAATCCTTTGCAAAAACTAAATGGTTTTTGATGTAGCAACATTTTATTATTAATATTAAAGCGCTTAGTTGTTTTATAGTAATATATTGACTCAACAAATATCTAGCAAAGACGACAATGCAAATCTCCCTTCAGTTCAATTCATGAACATTTTTGGCTTTCTTTATTATTTATTAGGCCTGATAAAACATATTCGACCAGTAAACGGTCACAAAATAATTTCTATTCGAAGTATTTGAACTAACATCAGAGTAGATATATATGATTTCAGGGACTAAATAATTCAGTCAATTGAAAATATCGTCCGCCATATAAGTAGATATGCAATTTTATAACCCAGGCGACGATAGGCGGGTTCTCTCTTACTATCACTGCGTTAGAATGAGTGGAAGCCTCTGGTACAGTATATAAAACAATTCGATGATTATAGGAGTTTTTTCAAACCGTCGAAAGGCTTTTTATTTATTTTATCTATAAAGCACTTCAGTCTCTGTTGAATATCAAGCAAGTTATAGGAAGGTTCAGCGATATTTTCTCTGCCTGGAAAACATTTAAATGATACAAATTTAGCACTCCAAGAAACGCTTAAATACGTCGTTTATGCGTTGGTTCTGGTGGGTCTTTTATGGCTATTATTATGCCGTCCGTGAGTCAGATAGACTCCCAACGACGCAATGGTGTAACCTAGAAAATTTATAGATTTAGATTTGAAAATGAATTTTGCTGCAGAGAGACGAACTCCAGATATACCTTAGACATTTATCAAAGGAATATTTAAAATAACCTCTGACAAACCGAGCGTAAAAACCAATGCCAAGATTTTTATTTATTATACTATTTTTTCTCGTATAGTTAAAAATTTAAAAAAAAATTTAAAAAGGGGATCCTATTTGCTATCACTATTGGCTTGTCAGAATTTTGACTACTTCAAAAAATGTATTGCCTTCCGACAGGAAAAAAAGAAAAAAAAAATTCTGGTCAAGATTATGCCGGCTCTGAAAATTGTTTGTTTCGGTATAGCCAGAAATCCCATTGGCTACCTCTGGGCTAATGCTAAAAGAGATTACCAAAATTTTTGCTACCTCAAAAAAATGTATTGCCATTCCGAAAAAAATATTCTTCCCGACAAGACCTTGGTGACCCTGGAAATTGTTTTTGCCGGTATAGTAAAAAATACTAATGGCGACATCCGAGCCATTGCTCAAGGTGATTTGCTTGTCATAATTTTTACTATAGCTATATCAATAAATGTATGTATTACCTTTCCTAAGTATAAAATTGAAACAAATCTGGGCCTGAAAGTTAATATGTTTTGTCGGTAGAATAAGTATCCTATTTGGTGATCCCTTTTAAATCTGGACCCGATTTGCTGGTTAGAATTTTTGCTACATCAATAAACGTGTTGCCTTCCCGTATAATTAAAAATGAATTATAATAAAACCAAAAAAATGTGGAAATTGGATCTGGAAATTGTTATGTCGATGTGATATGGGGTCCTATTGCCAAGAATTGCCTTAACGTAGATTAAAATAACTAACCAACAAATTTAAGAAATCCTTCTGGCCCATAATCTTGACTAAAAAAAAAAAATTTATGTCGCGAAAGTTTTAATAAGCAATCGGGTTAAAAATTCCCCAAGAGCTTGATAGAGCCACTATACCGAAAAAACAAATTTGTAGGACTGCCATAATCTTAAACTGAAGAATTTTTTAAAGTTTGCTCCATTTTTAGTAACGAGGAAGCAATACCTTCGTTGATGTAGCGAAAAATCTAACAAGCAAACCGGGGTTAGAATTGGCCTAAATATAGCCAATACCACCAGTTATTATAACCAGATAACAAATTTCTATCGTTACTTTAACCTTTAATTATTTTTATTGATTTTTAATTACGGGAAATCAATACATTTATTAATGTAGCAAACATTTTCACAAGGGACCCCTTACAATATCGACATAACAAATTTTAGGGTCACCATAATTTTTACAAGAAATTATTTTTTATTGATCTAGCAACAATTCTAAGAAGCAAACCTGTTTGAAAAGTCGCTTAGAGGTAGCTAACAAGAATTTCTTACCGTAAAGGTATAACAAATTACAAGGGTCACCATAGTTTAGATCAGATTTTAGTGAACCTTCCTACAAACAAATCGCGTTCAGAATTGGCTCAGAGGTAGCCAGTAGGACCCCGCAGTTTACTAATATAATAAATTTCTATGGTCATGGGATTGGTTTTATCGCTCACTTTAATTTGGTAGTAAAAAAAGTTTGGGATAAGTCTTTAGCGTTGCCTGGATTAGCTAGAAGGCGGTGTAAGTTAAACCTCCTCGAGGCGGATTGATTAATTAGCTTCATTTTTGCTAGAAATAATAATCTCATCAAAATACGGTAAGATCGACCGTGGTCTTGATAACAATTGGCATTATGGACAGTATCAAGCAATTGTTGTTGTACATTGCTCAGTTGATCTCTTGTGACGAAAACCACAGTTGCAGCCAATAACATTGGATTTTCTCTATTTACAATGACAATATGAAAATTTGCTGTTTTAAAATAGTGAATATCGAGGTCTGTAGTACAGGGAATTGGAGTAGCGTTTCGTTGAAATCGATAAATTTTAAATCACATGGCTAAATAACCGGTTTTTATTTCGGCCAAATGTGATTAAATGTATCCTTAAAGATAAGGAACCCACCTCAAAATCACAAAGGATACATCACAAGAACTCTAACAGTATTTAACAGGTTCCGATTTCTTTAATTTGAAAGGTGGTTTGTTGGACCTAGTCTAGTTGGTCAACACATACCTTTTGAAGATGTCCCTGTTATGTTACAATTAGAAGAAGGACAGATTACAGGAACATGCCAAAAGCAAGTCGGTTGGATTGTATTTTTTTATTGTGATGGCTTTTTTGTCAAAATCAACAGGACATTATCATTGTGGCGAATTTCAATTTTTGATGGCCTCTTTAGACCTTTGTGCCCTCTTAATGACCTGATCAAGTTCAAATCTGTTTCAGCATAAGCAGAGCACATTGAAGTAATTTGTCCCTAAGCCAACATATTATTCTGACATCCAATATTTTGCAGTCAGCTGAAAATGTTTCACCGGGCAGTTGCACTCTTAGGAACAATTTGAAGAAAGCAGTGATCTTGGAAAATACTAGATTATTGGAAAGAAGCTGCTCCTTGAAAATCAATCATTTTCTTCCTAATTTCAAGGTGGTCGTACAAGCCTTAAAGGTGAACCCCGTTCTGGACGTCCAAAAACTGTTACTACTGATAAAATGATTGATTCTGCACATGATTTGGTTATGTAAGGCAAACAACTGACTAATTTAAAAATTGGTAAGGTTATGGGCATTCCAACTTCTTTTCTGACTTCCATCTGTTCCCAAAACTCAACAAATTTCTGTGTGGAGAGCGTTTTGCATCAAATAACGAGGTTACGAATGTCTGAAAGAAGCACTTTGAAGGCCTTCTGGAAAATCACTTAAGAGACAATCATAAACCGAATAATGTTTTATAATGCTTTTCAGCGATGAATATTTTGAATTTTATATATTCATGCAAATAGCTATTGCTTAACTATTGCTTTTACTCGAGTTTCCTTAATGAAAAAATGATCAAACTAAAGCTTTAAAACAGATTTTGATAGAAGCTTTTATGATCGGTTTTTTGCCAATTTTTTAATAACAAATTACTAATAGAAATAAAATAACTAATAGAAAACAATTTTTGGAGTGGCTTTTTTCGAATATGAGGTAATATGAAAATTCAAAATGGCGCATCCAATACGGCCGATTTAAATTAAAAAAACTTGCTGGTTTGTTACAATTTATTGAAATGTTGATGTATTCATATAAGCATATTGATCAGCAACTCCAAAAACTGTTGCCCACGAAATTTGAAGCAAAATTGCTTCTTTGAACTCTAAAAGGCTATTTGAATAAATGTAACTTCAAAATTTGAAAAAATTGTAATAACAAAAGCGGCCATATTGGATCCGCCATTTTGAATTTTGTTCTTTTGACTAAATAATCGGAATCAGCGACTCCCGAAAAACTTTTCTATAAAGTTTATAATACAAAATTAAGAAACAGTTCATAATTGAAGGTTATGGCAGTCATATTGGCATTCGCCACTTTGATTTATAAAATCAGAGCCAACAACTCGTAATGAGCGACCAAAAAAAAAACCCTGGATACCAAACTGTTAGCTTAATATTAATTAATGGGGGAATTCGAAATTTTGTTATTTTACTTAGCAATAATTAACCAAAATCAAAATCCATTCAGAAGTTTCGGAGTCAGAGGCAAAACGGTGTTTGCTCGATTATATAAAGAGAAAATTATGCTCTTAGTTACTTAATTTATTGTATTGTATTATTTTGAGTGTATTGCGTCTCATACATAACATAATCCATTGACAGATAATCCATCGCCAAAACTAACAGTGTCTTGCTTCTTTAAAATAACTGAATTTTCTACAAATTTTAACAAATGTATACCCCTTTAAGTCGGATGCAATTTCTAGAATCTCAAACAAATTATTTTACCAACATTATAACTTTTTGAACTTGATTTAACAAAGTAGCTAATTTTTTTTTTATCCTCAACAACTTACCAGGAAATGTAATGAAATATTATAAAGTTACACATGCAACAGTACAAAGTTTAATGTTGAAAAACAAACTTAAAACTGCAAACAGAAAAAGAAAACAAAAAAATGTGTGATGTAATCTGGCAAAAACACATATAGTGCTTTAGACTTGTTGAACAAAAAATTAATATACTTATATTTATACATAATGTTAAAATCCATTTACATAAAAATATCCGGTGAAAATGGTTTTTATTTAGCATGATTTGGAAAAAAATTTGTTATATTCAAAAGAATAACTTAAAAAAGTTTCTTCTACAGTCTGATGATATTTTTTTTAAAGTGGAGAGCTTCAAGACAGCATATAAATCGATTCCGTTTAGGAAACTCTAAAAAAATTTCAAGGAACAAACACAACATCGTCTTTGTTCTTATTTCTAATCGATTTTCAATTTATTGCTGGTATACAAGTGAAACGTTTTGCATTATAAATATATACAAGCAACGAGGACAATGAAAATGATTAAGAATTTAATTTTTCTTTTATTAATGTTGGCATCATAAAGTTTTATTAGACACCAAAAATCGATTTCATGAATTTTGCTATATTACAGTTGAGTAGTTTCGTTTATTTAACTATTTTGGTGTTCATGTTCGTACAATTATGGTGTTATTAAAATAAAATTAAAATTTGATTTTCGCGGTTCGCTTCAGTTTCTGGAATAATTTGAATATTATTATTGTTGTGGCAACGATTATAAAAGAACGTGCCTTTTACATGGAACGTACTTTGGTTTCTCTCTGATGGATTCATGCATGTTGAAATAATTTCAAGAAATATTACAGCTTTTTTAGTGAATATTATGTGGGTACACAAAAGCTACATTTTTTCGAGCCCATTTAAGGTACTTGGCTTAACAAATTTAAGGATACTTGGTACATATTGATTATTAGAAATGGTTTGGGATATATGTTGAGATAGTGTAGGAAGTATTTTTGTTTCACGCCCTAGATATACGGCTCGTCAATCTACAAAATGCCATCCATTACAACTTGTATCGGAAATATTACGTTGTAAATTATGAAGTCATTTACCATTATTACCATATTCAACCCGATCGATTTTTCTAAAAGTTTCTGAAGCTATTGGATAGAAACTAATAAGCTTCATTGCCTCAAACAATAGTTGTTGACCCAAAAAATGATTTTGAAGTATTGTAATGGTTTGAACTGTGTCATGACCAAAGCGCACCACATACATTTCAGGAAAACATGCTTTCTAAAACATCCAGAAATAAAACTGAATCAGTATCTTTATTTTGGCCTTGTGGAAAAGCTCAGAATATCCATTAAAAGCTATTACACAAATCTTACCAAACGAATTTATTTACCCGTTACATGTTGTATCTTCGGTTCATCAACATATTCGACATTGGTTTACTTAAAGCCATACGATTTTTTGCGATTTTCAAATGACGATAAAAATTTCATGACGAACTAAAGAGGAGGATCATGTGCAAGAGATATAAACTTAGTGACTTCTGCCGCAGAATTTATGGAAAAATTTACATTTTATCTTTCATCATCAGTAAATTCTGTAGTGAACCAATCCTCTTAAATCGATTTGAGATACGTTTGCTTGATTCTCTGTCAGCTTACAAAAAATATTTTGACTTTAACTTTTCTATATCTGACAGACAAATTTAATCAATGCAGCTTTCATAAACGGATTAAACATCTTAATGATTAGTACCGCCACGAATAACTCCAGCGATAAATTAAACATAGCGGTGACCGTGGTCTCATTATATTTTTTGTATGATTTACTTGTAAATTAATTGTGAGAATTATATTGAATTTAAAATAATTTAAAATAAATTATTCTATTTATGAATTATTCTATTTATTTTATTTTGACTATTTTTTTTAGTTACGTACATATAATATTATAACAACGGAAAATCATCGATTACTTAATGATATCGAAATTGAATATCGGGCTGATCCTATACCAGAGTTATTAATTAATGAAGATTTCCTCAATATAATGTATATTAATGAATGCAGCCTAAGGCTAGAACAGAAATTTGATAATATCAATGACCTCTTACTTAGATATCGGTGCTCTGTGGACGTGTTCCCAGATTATATTATAGCAAATTTTGAAATACATTCAACGACCAGCAATGTTTCAAGATCTGGCGGTGTTATAATTTACGGGTGGTATGAATTAAAAGATTAAACTTAAATATTATTGCGTATTATCGCTCTCCCTGATCTAGTTTCTACGAATTTTTTGAAATGCATGATTCTGTACTGTCCAAATATCATAATTCATTTATATTTGATGATTTTAATAGAAAGAGAAAGTTTGTCTGTATTAAATCAATACGATTCTTTCGGCTTTTTATAGACAAAATATATTAAAAATAATGGCATTCACAACATTTTCGACTTGTTAATCATTTATCTACAAAAAAAAGTGGAAATATCAAAATCCCCCCCATACTTTAACCCGAAGTCAATACAAAGTGTATCGACTGCAAAAAACGAAAACTTTCCTTGAGCTTTCTCCGTGGTAGTTTGGTTTTATACTGACAATCTCGTACAAGCAAAAGATTTGGTAAATTATATAATTCGCTAAGTCAATGTGTTCTTGCCTCATGCGTAATGTATGAAGTAAGAATTGTATTTTTGTACTTTGGTCGTAGCTACCTGATGAGTAGACCGAATTTTTTGTTTGTACGAACTTGTCAGTACGAAACCAAACTACCACAAGGAAAGCTCAAGGAAAGTTTTAATTTTTTGCAGTCGATACACTTTGTATTGACCTCGAATTAAAGTACAGGGGAGGTGGGAAGGGGGATTTTGATATTTCTACTTTTTTCTGGTAGATATATTTATAAATGATTGGCCTCTTCATTTTTTCTGATTAACAAGTCGAAAATGTTGTGAATACCATTATTTTTAATATATTTGGCTAAAAAAAGCCTAGAATCTTATTGATGATTTTAATATTAATATTTTTGACAGGGATGATTATAATGTACAGGAATAGGAAAATATTACAAATTTAAATGGCTTTCTTATAATGAACTGTTTATTAATTGATCATGCTACAAGTGTGCCCAATACAATTAGAACATTCATTGACCATATACTAACTGATAGCTTGTGTTATTCGATGAAGTTGTTATACTTTGATATGGTAGTCCACAATCACCGCCTTTTATTACTAAATTTAGGGAGGTCAGTTCAACAAATCGAACTTAAACCAAATAAAATCATTTTCCATTGTGAAAATGTTGACCTGTCCTGCAATTCAATCTCAGATGTAATTAATAAGTGTGATCAAGTAATAATGAAACATCAAGACATTGTATTGTCGAATAATGATTCTAAAATTTCAAAACCTTGGATAACACTAGAAAGTGATCATTATTTTCGCCTACATAAAAAATATACAAGGAATGACTTTTTTGAGCTAAAATTTAAAGAAATAAAATCAAAATTTAATATAGCATTGTCTCGGTCTAAGACCATGTATTTCACAAAGTTACTAAATAATAACGATGACCGAAAGTTATGGTTGAATCTAGATAGATACATATTGAACAAGCCCAAAACTAGCCAAAAACACCGAATGGTTTAGTCAGGGAAACTTTAGATATTTGTAATTTGTTTAACGACTATTTTGCTAATTGTCTTGCATCTCTGGTAGATAATCGACCATTGAGCATTAGTGCCGATTCCACAAACTTAAACGTCCCTACTATTTTTAACAGTGTTGATGTATCCGCAAGTTAAACAGTAGATCAGCAGTTGGCTATGATAATATATCTACAAAATTTATTGATTCCTTTAAACATGTGTTTGAAAATAAACTGGTTGAACTAATAAATAAAGTACTAGTAACAAAAAGGTTTCCTGCTGATTTAAATTTAAATAAAGTTATTCCTGTATTAAAAGCACTTCATAGATTCTGTTTACATAACTACCGACCAATTTCCATTTCGTCAACTTTTTCGAAAATATTTGAAAATGTTATATTCAACAGATTACAAGGTTTTTGTGAGCTTAATAATATTGAACACTCAAGGCACTTCAGATTCTGTCAAAATTCTGGAACTCTACCTGCTACCTCCTGTGCGGTAAATATATGTTATATATCTCTCGACAAAAAGCTATTTGTTGGTGCTACATTTATTGATATAACAAAGGCTTTCGACAATGTTTCACAGTACTTAATGATTAATAAATTAGAATGCATTTACATGCAATTACATTTTATTGATTTAAACTTCTTAGTATCCATCTAAATTTAATCCTTTATCTTTATTAATCTATTGTCTGTTGTTTAGACGTTTTGACGTTCCAACAAAGAAGATACAGAATTTATGGAAATTTGAATTTAATGAGAGATAGAGTAGATTGTGATCGATAAATGGAAAGCAGAGGCATAACTATGCAATTCTATGACAATTTTCGATGATTATCATTTTCGATTAGAAAGTAAAGGAGGAAAAAGGAAAACAATAATGGGTGTGAAGTTTTAGACAAAACAACAAAATCAACAAAACGTATATGTAAACAAAATTTGTTTAATCAACCAAAAAACTTATTAATATTAGTGAAATAGTCGGTAAAATAAATTTAAAATAAATTCCTGCCAAAAACCAGGAACAACTATAACATAATATATGAATTAATACTTTTGACTTAAATAAGAGATTTTTGATATCAACATAACATTTACATTCGATAAAAATCGTTTTTTACTTAGTCTGAAAATTGAAAACATTTTTCTGAGATATGGAGGTTAGCTATACTATAGGATGCCTTAGTAAGCTTAAGGAGGACGGTTTCTAACAAAAAAAAAAAAAATACTCAATAAATCCAAATCGCGTACAAATTTACTGCAATTTCAAAATCACTAACAAAAAGACTATTATTCTTGTTTGATAAGCCTAGGCCAAATCATAAAAAATTTTCGCGGGTTCGGTATAAAACGATATTTAAGGATACATAGGCATCATCTTTGGACAGTACAGATAAATCGTTTCAATAAGATGAAAAAGGGACATTGATTGCTAACATTCAATGTCGGTAATTTTCATACGATATACAGAAATTTTTGAGGTTCACTGTATTGAAGATTGGCCAATTCACAGAGATGTTCCGCGGGTTTGACTTATAAAGATAATTAGTTATAGGCATCTTATATCAACTTCATGTAGCTACATTCCGATACGATGAAATAGAATCGTATCAAAAATTACTAACATTTGAATTCAACAACAAATGGTCCTATTTCATCGTATTGGAATATAGCTATTCGATATAGGATTTCTATGCCTTAATATTCATAAACGTCAAACCCGCGGAACATCTCTGTGAATTTGGCCAATCTTCTATACAGTGAGCCTCAAAAATGTGTACATATCGTATCAAAAATTACCAACATTCGAGGTCAACAACACATGGTTCTATTTTATCGTATTGGAATATGGCTACATCAAGTCGATATAAGATGCCTATAACTAATTATCTTTATTAGTCAAATCAATCTTAAATACAGTGAGGCTCAAAAATTTCTGCATATCGTATTAAAAATTACCATCAATCGAGCTCAACAACAATTGGTGCTATTTCTTCGTATTGGAATATGACTACGTGTAGCCGATACCGGATACATATATGTAAATATCCTAATAGGTCAAACTCACGGAACATCTCTGTGAATTGGTAGAGTTTCAATACAGTGAATCTAAAAAATTTCTGTATGTCGTATGAAAATTCCCAACGTTCCCTGTCAACAACAAATGGTTCTGTTTCGTCGTATTGGAATACGGCTACTCTACTACAAATTCGCGGAACATTTCAGTAAATTGGCTCATCTTCAATACAGTAAACCTCAAAAATTTCTGTTTGTCGTATGACAGCAACAGATGATAATATTTCATCGTATTGGAATACAACTAGCTGTATGTGTTGATATAGGATGCCTATGCCTTATTATTAATAAACGTCGAACCTGCGGAACATCTCTTTGCATTGGCCAATCTCCAATACAGCAAACCTCAAAAATTTTTGCATTTCGTATTAAAAATTTCCATCATTCGAGGTCAACAACAAATGGTCCTACGTGTAGTTGATAAAGGATGCCTATGTCTAATTATCCTAATAGGTCCAACCACGAAACATCTCTGTGAGTAGGTATGGTCTAATATCTAATTAATTTCTATTTAACTCAATTAAGTTTCCTCTAACTAAATATTTTAATACCTTTTTCGAACTGGCAGATTTTAGTACATGATGTAATTCTAAGCCGAAACTTATGACGTGAAGAATGTCATATTATTTTCTTAAATAACAAGTTTTTGATCCAGTGTATTATTATGCTTTTTGCTCTTCTTGACCATAATTGATTACATTTTGTCTAATATTTTAAATGCTACTTATGTAATGCAAATGAGCGATTCATATCTCTCAATTCGATATAACCAAGTCCTTAATTATGATGTACTTCAATTATCAAATAATTTTATTCAAATTTTATCATCGAACACCTTACCTGATTTCATCAACAGATCTAAAACCACTCTCAATATGTTTCCAGACAAAATTCGTTTTAAAAAATCCTATTCCAAGTTATGGATGCATGAATATATAAAAAATTTAATAATGAAACGGGATACATAACATTGTTCACTCTAAAATCGAGTTGTTTAAAATATCAAATTATAGTAAAATATTTATGAATAGTTCTAGTGAATCCAAAAAATATGTAATGCTAAATGAAATAATTTTCATTAAAACTGCTAAGTCTAATTCAAAATTGGAAGTTTTAGAGATTCTTCCATAATTTAAAATTTTGAAAACGATTCTAGTAATCGGTATCCATTTCGAACTTTAGAGAATGTTCAAAAATTAACAAAATGTTAAATTTATACCATTTTAGTAGATACTTCAAAATTTAAATTTAGAATTTTCTACGTATGAGAAGCTAGCGCGAAATGTTCATCCCGAAAAGGCTTTTTTTAATGTGTCTCGGCTAAAATTTAAGGAAATTTTCATTACAAACAAAAAAATGAATGGAGGTGTGGCCAAACACACAGTTTCTTTTACGAACAGCGGATTTTGGGAAATTTTATTTTATTTTTTTAATTAATTTACATTTTTAATTTTTAATTTTTAATTTTTAATTTTTAATTTTTAATTTTTAATTTTTAATTTTTTATTTAAATTCTATTTTTTGGAAACAAGCAGTTTTTTGTAAAACTTGAATTTTTTAAGATATTTGCAAAATAATTTTTTTGGAGCAAGGGAGTGGCCACATCCAGTTAGCCAATTTTTCGATTGGTGAAACTATCTGGGCTGTAGGGAGAACACAGACTGACCGATTGACAGACACTTGAAATGAAACAAGGCCAATTATAAAATTTCTTTTGCCCATCTCAGTTATGTCCTCATTTGGGAGGGATGGGAGGGGCGGGGGCATCACTCAGATTGGCGAAGGAAATTTAGAAATTGAAATTTGACCGCTTTAATGAATTTCTTTACAAATATTTTTGGGGGTGAATACCAAACGGTTAAGAATTTTGAAAAAAAAATTTCTGGATGGAATGAAAATTTCCTTAAATTTTAGTCGAGACACACACATTTAAAAAAAAAGCCTTTTCGGTAGGAAAATTTCATACTAACTTCTCGTACGTGAAATTTCTCATAAATCCAACTATGGAAACATAATCAAATGCACAAGCCCTTGGAACTAATTAAACACACAATCAGGGTTTAAGTGCTTTTCATCGTTCATTACGAACTTTAATAAACATATATTTTACAATTTAGTAATTAGAAATGAATTTTATAAAATTACAATTTTTGAAAAATTTACAATTATGAAGAACGGCAACATTCATTAGAACTTTTGGAATATATGTACTTCTTTAGCTATGTAAAATTGAAATTAAGAATTATTACCAAATTTCATTTGGTTTAAACATTTAAATAATTCAGAACTTTTAATTAATAATATATTACAAATTAAAAATTCAGAGCGATTGGAATTATTAAAAGCAAGATTCAGTAAATAACAAACGATTTTGTTTAATTTTAATTTATATAATTTTAGCATGTTCCAAAGATTGTAAGAGAATTTAATTTAGTTTCAAACTGATGAGCTTAACATGATGAAACAATCAATCTTCTCATCAGGCCGCGGCAACTAGACTAAATGTACCACAATTTACATTCTGTATATTCAGTATGTACTGTGCAGGTTGTATTAGCGAATTATACTAAAACAGACAAATTCGCTTAGAATTTTTCTTTTTCACGACATTCACACAGTTCTATTTCTGTGTAAGCTAATTTTTACTTTAATTTTGATGGTTAATTAAATAATCCGTGTAATTTCTAACTGAAAATAAAAAAATACCAAATATTTGTGGTCACTACAGTACAACTTTCAGGCTTTCTTATATTTTATTTCTGTTTTCAAATTTTTGAAATGAATTTTTTACTATCATTGGAAGTTTAAAAAAATATTTTGTAACTAGGAAACATTTCGCAAATAAATTACAAATTCCAAATACTTTTCCTCACCATAGTAGATAACGAACTACTAAAAACTTAAATTTTTCAGTATCAATTACGAATATTTTTTATTTTATATTTTAACCTCCTTAGGCAAAAAATGTCAATACGATACGGTGATGATGACATTTTCAATTAACAACAAAATATTAGTTTTTCACATTTTAATTTTGTTTTCTTTTGGTTTTACTCTTCGGTTACGGAATAAAATTAAATTAAAATGAGAAGATGAGGTAAAAAAAAAAAAAAAAATTCTTTTAATGGAAAATCCAACTAAAATCACTAATTAATTTTTGTACTATAGTATGGTTACTGGTAGTAAAAAATATTTTATCCCACCTCATAAAATACTAACAATAATAATTTACACTTGTTATTTGCCACTCGAAGGTAAAAACCACAATCTTATATAAGTTTTTGTGTATTTTACACAAATAAAAAAATTAAATCACTTAAATAAAATATTGGCAATCAAGATAGATCTGTATCCGTCTCCAATGTCATCCTATATGTATTTATGTATGTCACAATGGTGCTACACAATCAGTTTTACCTGAGTGGTATGACAATAACAACATATTTTGTTGAAAATTATTATATAAAATAAACTGAAATAGGAAATTACATATTTATTGATATTTTTGTAAAAAAGGAAGCTCTAATGATGTACCCCATAAAAGATACCAGTATGTTTTTTGTCAAGGATATATATTGTAATCATGTTAACTTATCCTTCATAGTTTTGTATTGTTGTAATAAATTTTAATTATGATTTGTAGAGTTGATAACTTGGTTTTGTAAATTTGGTTTTCATCAAGAACGTATATTGGCTATATAGCCATAACCTCCTAGATGCCTCGATGGAGCAAAATATTCATTGGTCGTTCTAAATTCCATACATAAATCTTATTTATTACGAGACACGATAATCTGAAATACCACCTAACTTTAATAAACGTACAAACGTATAAAATAAAGGAGACTAAGTATTGATTAAACAAACACATTACATCCTTCTAATAAATAACCCAAACACATGCTCATTACCACTATTGTAATAGCAGGGATAATAATTGTTATTAAATTATTCGAGCCGAAAACACATGAAAAATATTTTTCTTATATTCTAATTTATTCCAAAAATGTAAAAACATGCTATTTGTAAATATAGGTACATAATAACATAAAATGATTTTGAAACATGCCACTTAAGCATATAATATAATATTAAAAATAAAACATTAAAGTTAGCCAAACCGTAATAAGAAGGAGCAACTTTTCAGAAAATCCAAAAAGTTTTTTATAAACACTACTCCTAAAAATTAAGGGAACATCTTTATTGTTACTACACGTCTGTTGCCATCAGCACACTCTTCTTAGTTTCCACGATGTTGACGGATATTCATCAGAAATTAGGACTACACTATCAACTATGATATTGTTTGTTTTGCTTTGCCATCGATCACGGCGTTGTAAACTGGTTAAATAATCGCGTTGCCAATGCTTCTGGAAATGTTGTTTAACTTTAACTACAAGTTCCCAGTGCGCCAAAGGTGATAGTTTCTCGGCTGATAAATATGGTTCTGGAGTTTCAATAAAACTTCTGCCGATCAAAAAATGACCAGGTGTCAAAATACCTAATTCATTTTTACCAAGTGCACATACATATAGGCCTAGAATTCAATATGGCCTCAATCTGACATAACAAAGTAGTGAATTCTTCCAGCGTAAGTATTGTCTCGCCAACTAATTTCCGTAAGTATGACTTCATTTCGTTTACTGCTGACTCCCACAAACCACCCTTGTTCGAGCTGGAAGCAGGATTAATGCTTCACTGGATTTCGGTTTTACTTAATTCATCTTGGATATGTTGCTCATTTTCCTTAAAGGAGGCGAACCACTGCTTCAAGTGATTGTTTGTGCCGACGAAATTAGTACCATGGTCACTGTAAATGATACGGCACATCCCTCTTCTCGCGATGAATCTTCTCAATACACCCAAATAGCAGATCGACGACATGTCACTGGCTAACTCGATGTGAACAGCCTTAGTGCTAAGGCACACACAAATACAAACATACGTTGTCGTATTAGTTAAACCTTGAATGGCCCACAGTAATCCACTCTAACGTTAATAAATGGATGCGTAAATCGTACTTGAGCTGGTGGTAAGACACTCATTAATTGTTGCTCAAGGTTTGGCTTATACCTGATACATTCGATATACTTATGGATTACCAGCCTCGCAACAGGATGATTAGTATTGTAGTTTGCCATAGAGTTGACTATTCGCCCTCCTGCTCTAATAATGCCGTCTTTATCCAGGAACGGATTCAACCCCTTGAGCGAACACTTCCTCGGCACTTCTTGATTTTTCACCAAACATTTCAACTCTGTTATAAAATACTGGCGTTGGACATACCTGATAATGATTATTTCCGCACAAAGGATTTGCAAGGGATTTCGATTTTTTCAATTTTGCTTCAATTATCAGCACTCCCTCTTTGATCTTTTCTCCATTTGAGATGGTTTATGGAACATTTTATGTACGCCAGTATCCTCTTAAATTTTTCGTACGAGCTGTGTCTCTTCTGTAAATCGGAGAAAAAGCTATTAGCAGTAGTCAATAACACGTCCAGGTTTTTACTTTTCTTCTCTACTTCGGTTTGATAGCATGATCTCTGCTCTGGCCACCATTTTTATTTTAACTGCAGCCAGTCTGAACCGTTCCACCACATAATATCTTCCGTAATAAAGTCATCCACTGTTACGCGTCGTGGCGCACAATCTGCTGCATTATATTTCGATGGTACATGCTTCCAACATTCACGTGGGAATTTATCTACAATTATGAATATTCGGTTGGTGAAGATATCCAATCTAGTACGATCTTGCTATCGCACCATAACACTGTGCGAATTATTTTTATGTGTCTTAGCATAAACCACTCCACTGTATGTAAATTCACTGGCATCGGAAAAACCGTGCAGCTCAATTTCAACACTAGATTGCAACCATCTATTAATAATCAATTTTTTAATTCCCTTTAGTTCGTTGCGAAGCGCAATCCACCTGCTGTATACCTCATCCAGTAGTTCATCATTTCATTTTAAGTCCAGTAACCCTAAACTCTAAAAGAGTATTTGAAGCGGTACCGTAAGTCAGCGTCTTCAATGCATATTGCTTAATTGACTGGTTTATATCAGTTCTCTACAGCACCCTTTGAAATTTTGTGTCATCTGGGTGTATCCAAACTTGCCGGTCCATTTTCTCTATATCAGCCGATATGACGAATTGGTGTGTGCAAAATCTAAGCAAAATTTCTAACAGCGATGATTGAATGGTTGGTCCTGTCCTCCATAAATCATTTAGGGATACTCCGTTTATATCCTTTGATGACGCATCAAAGACTACTCTCAAATTCGTGTTTGTACTGGTGCCTTTGATAACTCCATGATGTGGCAAGAAGTTGTTGTACATGCGAATTCCTTTATTTATTTCCTCCATGTATAGCCTAGTTGAATATATTCACTCATGAAAATGTGATACTGCTCATTGAATTCAGGATTTCGTATAAACTTGTTCTCCATGAAATAGTTGGGCCCAAGGCTTTCACCACAAATTTTCCATCTTCACTTCGTTGCGTTGTTTTTCCAAACCACTGTTCGCTATATTTTTCTTCCTCTGTGAGATCGTTAATGGCTGGAATACTCTAAAAACTCGCGTGACGTGCTATCTACCTCCATTGTGACGTTAAAATTAACCACATCGATTTTGGCTTTATCCTTAGAGATCTGCCCACCAATTACCCAACCAAACTTTGTTTCTTTGTGCTACCAAACGCGATGATAGTCTAAATTGCCCGTTTTCCATTATCACGAAGAACACCTCCACGCCCAACGGTAGATCAATATTACTATTTTTGTAAAAATTCGGATCAGCAAGATTAATGGATTTCAACTTATCGTGTTCTATGCAGCCCATCTTGGACGCTGCTTCTAACGTTGTGATCTTTGATACTACATTGGCTTGCGCTTTCAATCATGGCTCTCGGGGTATAACTTACGACGCTGAGTCCAGAAGTACACGGCATAGTTAAAATTCACCGTTTACGCCCTTCACTCGAACTGCGGCGTTGGGCAAAGTGGCTTGCATAGCATATAACATTGTTGTTTGGTAGATTTTTGCTTCAGTTTCGCTTTCCTTACTGGTAGATGCTTTATACTGCTCCGAACTATCTTGCAATGATGAAACATGTCTGGATGCATTTACATGGGTGGCGTCCTCATGCAATAAGCTGTGATGTCTTCTGTGGCAAATCATACATCTACTTCTGGCTCGACAATTGTACACACAATGTCCCTTGTGCAAACAATTGTAACATCGCTTGTCATCTGAAATAATTCCATTCATGCTGGCTAGTGACATTTTTGCAAAAAGCTTACACTCCCGGGCAGCTCCATGTTGCTCTTTTTGGTTCGGTTGCTTCAGTGACTAACGCCCTTGTAGACACCGGCTTGGCTCTAGCGTCACACTTTTTATTCAGAAAATACAAAAAACTCCTTTCTAGTTGGGTATTCTGAAGCTGTGGATTCTTGTGCCCATAACATCTTCGTTTACTGGTCTAACTTATTAAACAAAAGATAGATCAACCAACTGTCTCTGGTTTTCGCCTTGGCATCTAATGCCTTTAATCCACGAAGCACTACATCTGACGTATCTCGCAATTTTCTAATGTTGGAGCTGCTAACTTGATTTACGGATGGCTGATCCATAAAAGTACGAATGAACGCATTTACTACCGTTCAACTAATTTAGAAAATGCTTCGTAATAGTTCGCTTCTGTGACAGTGAAGTATCTAATTAATTGCGCTGTCTTCCCAATTAACAAGCTTTTCAAATATTAAAATTTTTGAACTGCTGGATAATCTTTACTAAGTATTGAGGTATTGTATAAGTGAAAAAAGCTAGGCCACTCTGTGTATTCACTGCAGATTGCTGTTGAGTAGCATTCAATATGGTCTCGTCAAATGTGCTACCCATTTATTGAGCTTTCCCGTCACTAAATAATATTTTTGCTCAAATTCGACCATTTGTGACTCAATTTCGGGATCAATCGCATCCATTTTCCTTCTATATCTAAAAGTGGTCATCTTAATCCCTGAACGGTATCTAAACAAATATTCAGTTCATCAATGGAAGTTTCGTCCATTTTGTCATTGGAAATAATGAAATTTGCCATTCGCGTTAAGCTATACCCTTTACCAATCATCAAAATTAAAACAAACAATTTGTTTCGACTTTTTTCACAATTTTACATTAGTACACCATTCTTGCTATATATAAGAAAGGATAATTGGGAAGATGATCACATGTGATTCCTCAGCCTTTATCCCTGCAGTGAAGAAAATTATCGATGACTGTGGGATTTCCTAGATATTGAAATGATACCATTTGTATTTTCGTTTTAGCAACTCATAATTATTGCATATTGCATCTTCATTCTGATCCACAAGAAATAGTGTAGGGATACTCCTCGAATGGGACACCAGCCACCAATAATGGCGTTGTCTTAAAATCTAGCCAATTAGTTCAGTTTGGTTTGGTTAGTTCTATGGTAGTTTCACAACAAAAATTTGTAAGTTTATAAATGAAGTCATTTTAAGTATGCACACATAAAGATCTAATATAAACATAATTATACATCTGTAAATTTTATTACATGTATTATAACAAGCACAACATATCCTAGTTAATTTTTTCTCTAAATATGAATACCCTCATATATGTCTTACGTATGTAATATTTGTAAATTTGTGATATGTGTATTTATAACATTTTTATGTTTAAGATTATCATAAAATTAAAGTCATCAAATTTATTTAATGACCCCAATGAGCATTTTGTAGAAAGTTTATTTTTTACTTATCTTTTTGGCTTACAGAATATTTCGGGTATGATAGTTTTTCTAAGAAGAACGGTTTCTCTATTAATTAATGGGGATATTTTGGTAAATGGTCTTATTTCTACATATTACCAAATCATCTGGTACAGCATACCCCGCCATTTACCTAAACGTAATAAACTAACAGAAGTAAAGAATTTGCTGCTCATAGGTAATTTTAATTATTTAACCGAAGTTTCAACGGGGAGCAAAGCATTATACTCAAACCAACAGAAAAAATTGAGGTGTGGCCAACACACGACTTTCTTTTACGAACAGAGAATTTTGAGAAATTTTATTTTTTTCTTAATTTTTTTTTTTTTAATTTGTTTTCATTTTTGGAAACATTTTGTATTAAGTAGTTTTTTGTAAACCTTATACTTTTTAAGATATTTGCAAAACAAATTTTCTGAACCAAGGTAGTGGCCACTTCCGGTTAGCCGATTTGGAGTAAAATTCACTGGGACCTCCTAATTTATCAAAAAAGCTTAAATCTAAAGTTTCAGTTCGAATGATTAAACCATCTGGGCTGTAGAGAGGACACAGACAGACTGACAGACTGACAGACTAACAGACCAACAGACTGACCGACTGACAAACAGACAGACAGACACCATTTCGAAACCGACTTTTTCGGACTCAGGGGACCTAAAAACAAATAAATTTCTAAAAATCACAAGGTTCAAAATTTTCATGATTACTAGAGTAAAATAAAGTAAAAAACCCTAATCCATACGAATCGTTCATTTAGTAAAAGTTCTGCAAAATTATTTTTTGGAAATCGCACCCAAATCCCAAGGGCCAATATCGGCCATTGCCAACAATGATGACAAAGGTTTGGCTAGCACATAGAATAGGTTCTCAATTACCTAGTTAAAAAACCCTAATCCATACGGATCGTTCGTTTAGTAAAAGTTCTACGAAATTATTTTTTGGAAATCGCCCTCAACTCCCAAGGGCCAATATCGGCTATTGCCAACAATGATGACAACGGTTTGGCTAGCACATAGAATAGGTCCCTTAATTACCTAGTTAGAAAACCCTAATCCATACGGATCGTTCGTTTAGCAAAAGTTCTGCAAAATTATTTTTTGGAAATCGCACTCAACTCCCAAGGGCCAATATCGGCGATTGCCAACAATGATGACAAAGGTTTGGCTAGCACATAGAATAGGTCCCTCAAATACTTAGTTAGAAAACCTTAATCCATACGGATCGTTCGTTTAATAAAAGTTCTTCGAAATATATTTTTTGGAAATCGCACTCAACAATGATGACAAAAGTTCCGCTAGCACATGGAATAGGTCCCTTAATTACCTAGTTAGAAGACCTTAATCCATACGGATCGTTCGTTTAGTAAAAGTTTTGCAAAATTATTTTTTGGAAATCGCACTCAATTCTAAAGGGCCAATATCGGCCATTGCCAACAATGATGACAAAGGTTTCGCTAGCACATGGAATAGGTCCCTTAATTACCTAGTTAGAAAACTCTAATCCATATGAATCGTTCGTTTATTAAATGTTCTGCAAAATTATTTTTTGGAAATCGCACTTAACTCTAAAGGGCCAATATCGGCCATTGCCAACAATGATGACAAAGGTTTCGCTAGCACATAGAATAGGTCCCTTAATTACCTAGTTAGAAAACCCTAATCCATATGAATCGTTCGTTTAGTAAAAGTTCTGCAAAATTATTTTTTGGAAATCGCACTTAACTTTAAAGGGCCAATATCGGCCATTGCCAACAATGATGACAAAAGTTTGGCTAGCACATAGAATAGGTCCCTCAAATACCTAGTTAGAAAACCCTAATCCATACGAATCGTTCGTTTAGTAAAAGTTCTACGAAATTATTTTTTTGGAAATCGCACTCAACAATGATGACAAAGGGTTGGCTAGCACATGGAATAGGTCCCTTAATTTCCTAGTTAAAATTGAGGTGTGGCCAACACACGACTTTCTTTTACGAACAGAGAATTTTTAGAAATTTTATTTTTTTCTTAATTTTTTTTTTAATTTGTTTTTAAATTTTGGAAACAATATTTATTAAGTAGTGTTTTGTAAACCTTATACTTTTTAAGATATTTGCAAAACAAATTTTCTGGACCAAGGGAGTGGCCACTTCCGGTTAGCCGATTTGGAGTAAAATTCACTGGGATCTTCCAATTTATCAAAAAAGCTTAAATCTAAAGTTTGAGTTCGATTGATTAAACCATATAGGCTGTAGAGAGGACACAGACAGACTGACAGACTGACAGACTGACAGACTGACAGACTGACAGACTGACAGACTGACAGACTGACAGACTGACAGACTGACAGACTGACAGACTGACAGACTGACAGACTGACAGACTGACAGACTGACAGACTGACAGACTGACAGACTGACAGACTGACAGACTGACAGACTGACAGACTGACAGACTGACAGACTGACAGACTGACAGACTGACAGACTGACAGACTGACAGACAGACAGACAGACACCATTTCGAAACCCACTTTTTCGGACTCAGGGGACCTCAAAACAAATAAATCTCTAAAAATCTCAAGGTCCAAAATTTTCATGATTACTATACTTTATTTTACTAGAGTAAAAGAAAGTAATAATATATTAAAATTCAAACTAAGCCCATAGGCAGTGTTGTGCCAATCAAGAAATAAAAAAAATCTTTTTTTAAAACTATATTGTTTGAATTAATAAGGAACTATTTAAACTGATAAAGATTTTTGTCAACATTTTAATAACCCAATAAATCAAAATGAGAAAGTCCTCGTTGTTTGACCAAATCAAAATTCTTAAAATCATTGAAAGGCACGAACTGTATTTTTCTTGTATGTTGCTTGACAAATCAGCATACTCAAAACGAAATTATCTAGTTGTACCATTCTGAGAAATTTTATTTTAAATATCAATATTAATTTGGTTTACTAAATTGCGGGTGAGATATTTCGGAAAACATGATCTATTGACGTTCGGCCTCCGGTGAAAAGGCAAAATTCAACATTTCACGTGGCGTTGAAATTATTAACTATTCCTTCAAACAATATACGGTACATAATTTTTTTCACCCACGATAAACAATAGCACAACTAATTTTACAACGATTTTCGCATGAGAAAATATTAATTCCTAAACCGTTATGAATTTAATTTAATAAATAACAATAGAAAATCATTAATGACATACTTTTTTGTCTCTTAAATTTTAATAATAATTGTATGACAGAAGCTTCTATCTAATTTATTATATTTACCATTATGCTCGAAACTTTCATCGTGACATGTTTAACAATAAAAACAAAGTTTTTAATTTAATAGAGTTGTCTCTATGTTGAAGCTAAAAAATAAAAAATAAATAAATCCGTAATAATATTAATTATAATGTAATGTCACATGCAAAAATTAATAAATATATTTGACAGCTTTCTTAAAAATGTCATTTTAATTTCTAAAACTTTTTATATTCTCAATAAAATAATATTTATTGTTAGGAGTAAATATGACGTGCGAGCTACAAGAATGGATTTCTTTTTAACGAAATTTAACTTAATCAGACTGAAATATAAACTTAGTTTTAACAATAAATCTACAAATAGAGCGTCAGTAAAATATTTATTTTAGTTAACGTGGCTTTCACAAACAACTAACTACATCATAACACACATACAATAAACCATAAATCAAAACAACAAAAATAAATAGGAAAAATCCTAAATTGGTGCGTGATGGTTTTGTAAATTAAAATCAATGTGGAAAACTATCGTAATAAAAAAAAACTTTTTCTTGTTTATATAAAACAACACGGACGATTACATAGCTTTATTCAAACAGAACACAAAGTACTGTGACTGATTCCAGTTATACTAAATAACAGTGCTTTAGTTTCCCGAAAGGTAACCGTAAACACAAATCTTAAGATAAGCGGTGCTATCTGAAAATAACATTGGTCATAAAGTTATGGCACGGTATAACGACATTTTGTTTCAATTTTTTTCAAGTTATTTCTTTGTTTCATTCTAGTCGCTAAAATTTTTTTTAATTTGCTTAATTTTCCGAAAAAGATTCATTTTCTATTTTGAAAACCATTAGTAATAGAAATTATTTTAATACATTTTTCTCTACATAGAAATATGCAAAACCCAAACGGAACATTTTCAGTTAAGGCGTAAACAGGACAAGGGATGTCGATTATCGATCACACTAGCAAAATTAGTCTATACAAACAAACCAAAGGATTTCGTTTATAATTATATTGGGTCGATCTTGCTAATTTGAGCTAAATTACATAAATAACACTGAAATTCGTTGCTTATAATCTATATATATGTATATAAAAAGAAGTGTACATTTTGATTGTCACTCCATAACTCGAGAACGGCTCAACCGATTGCCATAACATTTTTAGGGAAGGTGCAGGGAAGAGTGATGATAGTTAGTTGATTTTGAAATCCAAAATCGGTCCAGCCATTCTCGAGTTATGATTTTGAAATGAACTCGCTCTTTGTAAAACAACAACAAATACACGTAAAATCGAAAAGCAAATATCTCGAAAATGGTGCGTCTGAGCGAAAAAATAAGGTCACTTTCCCCCCACACGCCATGCACACACTTTGTGATCGATTGGGTATGGTCCCAGCCCCACCTGTTGAAAAAATTTTAATTCAACATTTGAAAAAAAAAAGTTTAAACTTCGGTCCGACCTAATCAAGTACAACAATTACGAAACGCACGTCGTCATAGAAACGAAAAAAATCGATCCAAACTAATAAACAAACTCATAAATACACACATTCATTTGAATGACAGCATACAAATGACAAACAGATGAACCTGTCAAAATGCACATGTTTGCCAATCACTTTCTTTCACTCTTGGATTCTGATACAGCCGGTCATACATTCGCTGCCTTTCAATTGGAATTTTATTAAAAGTGATTTTTTTTTGAGTTTCATAAATATTGGTAAGTATTAACAATATAACAAGTGTTTTTAAGCGTGTTCAGTGCAAAATATTTTCCAAATAAACAAAACAAGTTTTTTTTACTTTAATGATTTTTTGGGAAAGTTTAATTGGATGCAACGCATAACAGAACTCACACAACAACAATTTTTTTTTGAATTGTTTTTAAATAAACAATCCTTAATTCATATTGAATTAATTTCATTGATTTAGAAAAAAATGCCACCAACAAGACGATCAACTATAGGTCGACGTACGCGTAATTCTACCTATAGATTTAATCAAAGGAGAGCGCAAAGTGTAGAGGAAGACTCACGACAAAATCAAGTACACCAATTACGAAATACACGTCGTCATAGATCGGCAGATCCAAATCCATTAAATGCAGCATCGAGACGAACGACACGACTTTCACGTCGTGCTGTGCAAGAGATGGAATATGCTGCTTTTACTTACAATAACGAAAATGATTATAGTGAATATGCTAATATTAGTGGAATGACGGTGAGATGTCCATATTGTGATGCAGCCAAATTTCAAGGTGTAACGCCTGGCATGTGTTGTGCTAATGGCAAAGTGAGACTGCTAGCATTTAAATCTCCCCCCGATCCACTTCATTCATTCATTTTTGGAAAGTCGCAAACGTCTAAGCATTTTTTGTCTCACATTCAAGAATACAATGCGGCATTTTAAATGACTTCTTTTGGTGCGACCAAAATTGTAGGAGACAATTTCATGCCGACGTTTAAGGTGATTACTTCATGCGCAATATCGTATGAAAAATGCGATCTGAGCAGCAATTTTTTTTTGTTCAAGAATTCTGACTCAGCATCTAATTACATTTCACAAATATTACAGATTCAAGGTCAGATTTATCATCGAACTGGTTCCTTATTGCTATATCCTGATGCTGATCATCAATTTTTGCAAATCTGTTTTATCGGAGATGCAAATCGTGAATTGGATCGGTGTTGTACGATTGCTGCGCGTGCAAGGCGAAAAATTGTTTCTGAACTTCAAACATTCTTACACCAGCACAATGAATTAATTCGATTGTTTAAGACCGCTCTCGATCGTATGCCATCTGATGATCACAGAATCGTTATCAGGGCTGACAAAACGCCCTTTGGAGAGCATGCGAGACGATTTAATGCACCTACAATTGATGAAGTGGCCATTGTAATTGTTGGAGACCAGTTTCAATCTCGCGATATTGTGCTACATCGAAGAAATGAAGAATTACGGCGTGTTTCAGAGCTTCACCGTAGCTATCCATTATTGCACTGGAAAGGTGGCGACGGCTATCATATCAATATACGAATGATAGATCCACGAACCGGTAAAATATATATGAATTCAATTTATTTATTTCAAAACAAGAAGACATGATTTTAATTTTCTGATAATGTATTCATCATAGGTCGTGAGGTAGAAAAAAAAGTTAGTGGGATGAATTATTATTCGTATAGATTCGAGATTCGCCCACAAGAAGACAACTTTATTATGCGATGTGGCAAACTTTTCCACCAATACGCTGTTGACATGTATGCGAAAATTGAAGCAGAACGCCTTAATTACCTTCGATTCAATCGAGCCAAATTGCGATCGAAAGAATACATACACTTGCGAGATGCAATAGTGAATGATGGTAATGTTAATGATATCGGACGTTTAACAATATTACCATCGACATATGTTGGCAGTCCGCGCCACATGCACGAATATACGCAAGATGCAATGTCATACGTTCCCAAATATGGTCGTCCCGACCTACTCATAACATTCACATGCAATCTACAGTGGGTTGACTGACATAAAAAATAATTTATTTGATGGTCCGAATCCAACAGATCGACACGATATAACAGCACTGTATTTCGACAGCAAGTAAAAGCACTGATGGATTTGATTATTAAATTGCGAATATTTGGAGAGGTGCGTTACTGGATGTATTCGATTGAATGGCAAAAGAGAGGGCTGCCGCACGCGCACATCTTGATATGGCTGGTTCGTAAAATAACACCCGATCAAATTGATAACATTATATCAGCTGAAATTCCAGATGAAATCAGCGATCCAGAATTATTTGAAGTTGTCACGAAAAATATGATCCATGGTCCTTGCGGTCAAATAAATATAAATTCACTATGCATGATCGATGGAAAATGTACAAAACGGTATCCAAGAGCATTAACTTCGGATACAATTACAGGTGACGACGGATACCCGTTTTACCGACGTCGGTCACCGGAGGATAATGGATATACAACAACAATTAAAATACGCAATCAAGACATTGAAGTTGATAATCGTTGGATTGTGCCTTATTCTCCACTATTGTCAAAAGTATTTCAGGCTCACATAAATGTTGAGTACTGTAATTCTGTGAAGTCGATTAAATACATTTGTAAATATGTGAATAAAGGCAGTAGCTGGTGACAATAGCAATGATGAAATGGCCCAATATCAAATGGGGGCGCTACATTAGCACTACTAAAGCTCTTTGGAGAATTTATTCATTTTCAATTCATGAGCGATATCATGCTGCTGTTCAATTTGGCTGTTCATCTTGAAAATGGCCAGCGTGTGTATTTTACCGATGCAAATGTACAACAGATAGCAGCACAGCTACCAGCAACAACATTAACTGCATTCTTACAATTGTGTGAAAGCGATGAATTTGCCAGAACGTTGTTGTATTCAGATGTAACGCATTATTTCACTTGGACTGCAAAGAAATGCCAACGGCGTAAACAAGGAACAGCTGTTGATGGCCATCCGGGTGTTTTTTTTGCAGATACCATGGGAAGATTATACACAGTTCATCCAAACAATGCAGAATGTTATTATTTGCGGTTGTTGTTAGTAAATGTTGTTGGACCACGTTCATTTCAACATTTGCGAAGAGTAAATGGTCATTTATGTGTGACGTATCGTGAAGCATGTGAGCAATTAGGTTTACTTGAAAATGATGCGCATTGGGATTTAACGCTTCATGATGCATCGATTGCTTCTTCTCAACATCAAATACATGTGTTATATGCCATAATCATATCAACATGTTTTCCATCAAATCCACTTGAATTGTGGAATAAATACAAAGATTTTATGGCAGAAGACTATTTGATTGGAATGCGTTATCACACAAGAAACGCTGATTTGCTGATCTCATTAAAAATGTATAATGAGGCATTGATAGCGATTGAAGATATGTGCCTAACGATTGCAAATGTAGCATTAGGGCAATTAGGTTTGTCACCACCCAATCGTCCAATGCATGATTTATTTGATCGAGAATTGCAACGTGAACAACAGTATGATCCCAATGACATGAAAACATGTCTATGATACTATCATGCAAGCTGTACAAAATGAAGTCGGTGGATTATATTTTTTGTATGCGCCTGGTGGTACGGGAAAAACATTTGTGATATCATTGATTTTGGCAGTCATTCGATCGCAACGAAAAATTGCATTAGCACTTGCTTCATTGGAAATTGCCGTTGAATGTGCAGGTGTGCTTATATTTATTGATTGATCACTTTAAAATTTAATCGATATTATTGTAAAATATAATTATTCTCAAATTAACAGGTGATTGAACATCCCACGTGCAATATTTCAAGAAATTCTGCGATGGCAAAAGTTTTGCAACAAGCAGCAATTATTCTTTTGGATGAATGTACAATGACGCATAAAAAATTGCTGGAAGTATTACACCGTACAATGCAAGATCTACGTCAGAATCAAGAAATTTTTGGTGGTGCATTGATATTATTGTCAGGCGATTTTCGTCAAATATTGCCTGTGGTTCCACGATCAACACCGCCGGATGAGATCAATGCATGCTTAAAGTCTTCTCTTCTGTGGCGACATACACAACAAATAAAGAACATTACAATAAATTTATACGAATTTCATTTCACATAAAATATTTATTACATTTTTTAATAATATTCTTCCATCAGGTATCACTGTGCGGCATATAATACGAATCATCTACATTTATCTTTCCATTGTCATCATTTAACATCAGTTTGCATTCCAATAGCTCATTAACAATATTGCCAAATCAATTTCCCGTTTTAATGTTTACACTCTAATACAATGTACTTATTGTACAGATATACGAAAAATAAATTTTCAATAACTAAATGCTGTGACATCTAATTAAATCGAGAGCCAATACAAAAGAAAAGGTTTACTTAGGGCCAGCAAGGCGGACCGGGCTCAGCTAGTAAAGTATAATTTTAAATTATGTATGAAAGTTAAAATTCTAAATATCTGTATTGTTTAATGTTTTTCACAGCAAAAAACGAACAAACTATGCCTAGAAATATGGCCGTATTTACGGGTGTTTGTTTAGGTACATACAATCAACGGAAATTATTTCTTTGAACAACTGAAATTATAGAGCAGTGATACAATCAAAATACAAACGAGATTCTTGGACAAAACCATAATAAATATTTACAAACACATACTCACACACCACACCAATTACATTCTATTCATTGTATGTGAAAAACAATAAAATTCCCAATAACTTATTTCACAGTCACATGCAAATGCATATGGCGTGAAATTACCGTATGTGTTAGTGCAACTTTTTACAAAACAACTATTGACGCTTATTTCTGGTCTCTGCTAAAGGAGCTCAAAACAAAAATATCCCATTGAAACTTAATAAATTTGGTTTATGTATGAATACAGTTTAAATTAATACTGCAGCGGATTTTATGCTTATGGATTGGTATATGTTACGGCCACCGTAACGAATATCAACTGGACGCTCCTTATTTAGCACCATCTATCGAAGAGTGCTGAAAGATGGAAAATATTATATAAAACATTCTCATCCGTGATTCCAATATTGAACGCACGGATGAGTGTGAACAAGAGAGATAAAAGGAAAATAAAAAAGTAAAAAGAATCAATCGTAATAAAGTAACCGAACGAATCGGATGAAAATAGAGTTTAGCGCTTTTTAATTTCGATAAAGTAGACAAACAAGGGGCCGAAACCCGGGAGAATTGGGACATTTGGAAATTCAGTTTAGTTAAAGTAAAAAAAAAATCAGTACAATTAAAAGATTTATAAAGAAAATAGTGAAAATTCAATTTAATAATAAAAAAAAAATACAAAGCAAAGTGCTAGAAGCAATTGACAATTTCAGTCTAATAAGAAAATATAAAAAAGTGAAAAGTTCCAGAATAATAAAAATAGAGCGTAGTTGTATTGGGATTAGCGTCGTAGTAAGCTGATAAGCGAGAAAAGTTGTACAGAAGCACGTGTTGTACGAGACAAAAAAGGCGGACAAATAAAAGGTTAGGAAATTATTTTATGGTGCATAAAGCACAGGCCAAGTGAATGAATTGTGATAGATTACGATGAATGATTTTGAAGAAGGCGTGTTGTGTAGTGGCTGGTACAATTTTGCCTGTTGATAAATGTAAGAAAAGTTGATTAATTGGGTGGTGATTTGACTGTTGAGTTGCTGTAGCGGTTTATAACTGCCACATAGTATAACGGTTCATAACTATTGTAGCGGTCAGTAAATGTGGCCACTACAACCAAGGGGTAAACATAATTATTTATTGATTATGTAAATTGTCGACCTCTCAATTATTGATTATGTAAATTTCCGACCTGCTCTGCTGAGCATTGCTGATTTTAGTTGAGACCACGTAGTATTTGGGTTTCTTTCTATGAATGTCCTATAATAATCGGCTGCAGTGTCTTTTAATAGGTAATTCAAATCGGTAACAATTTGAAATGGAGGAATATTGTTATTTTCGGCTGTGGAGAACCTGGTGTGGTAAAATCGAACTGTGCACGTTGTCTCCAATGGGGAAGCGACTGGCGGGAGCAGAGGACTGAAAATCTTCCGATTCCCAAAACTCAAGTTGCTATAAAATTAAATCCAGATCAAGTGCGATCAGTAGAATCAGCAGCGAACACGGATCCAGAGTTGGATCGTCTGGCATCGAAACGATTAATGTAACCTCTTCTTCTAACGTTCATCAAACAACATATAATCAAATCCCAACTAGAACTATATGCGACCCAGATCTTGTAACTACTGGTTAACTCGTCGGCGCATAAAAAATTCTATTACATCCTCTTTAGTTACGGACGATAACGATGGAAGACCTTACGCCGAGGTTTTCATTTTGAATAAATTGTATTGGGGATTACTAGACAGCGGAGCCAATATATCTGTTCTAGGGAAAGGTTGCGAACAACTTATCTCTCTTCCTGAGGTACGACACATGCCTTCTCGTATAAAAACTGCAAATAGGTCGAGTAAAACCAAATTAGGTCATATATCGGTTCCTATTTCATTTGCAAGTCAAACACATTCCATAAAATTACACCTAGCGCCGAATTTAAGCCAACCTTTATGGCCTGGGAATGGATTTTTGGAAACTATTTGGTTTTCAAATCCATATACCGCAAATCAATAATACACTTCTATTAAGCGAATTAAACTCAATTCCTGCTAAATCTGACCAGCCACCCTTGCAGCACGATTTATCTTCCAAACAACGTGACGTACTCCAAAATGCCATTAATCAATTTCCATCCTTTGAAACATTAGGCTTAGGCGAAACCGATCTAATTTCCCATCACATAGACGTAGGTCAGGCGAAACCAATTAAACAGAGGCACTATGCCATACCGCCAGCTAGAGAAAAAGAATTATATGATGAGCTGGATCGCATGCTTGCTCTTAGGGTGATCGAGGAGAGTTACAGCTCAAGGAGTAGTCCTGTTACCTTGGTTCGGAAAGCGAGCGACAAAGCCCGATGGTGCCTTGATGCCAGAAAATTGAACGCGGTCACAGTAAAGGACGCTTGTCCCCTTCCGCTCATTGATGGGTTGCTAGGGTGTCTTGACAAGACAAGGTTTATTTCAAGCCTTGACTTGAAAGACGCTTTTTGGCAAAAACCACTAGATGAGGGGTCGAGGGATAAGACAGCCTTTGCTGTTCCTGGATGGCAGTTGTATCATTTTACCATCATGCCATTCGGGCTTTGTAACGCGCCGCAAACGATGTGCCGTTTAATACACCGTGTTATCCCAAATGAACTGCAGCATCAAGTCTTCGTCTACTTAGACGACTTGTTAATTACAACAGAAACGTTTGATGAGCACGTGGCATTGTTAACTAGGGTAGCAGGGTTGAATAACGAGCTAAATTGTCAATCAATATCGAAAAGAGCAAGTTCATGCTCCGAGAACTCAAGTAGTTAGGATGGTACCGCAGATTCATCAGAAATTTTTCCGACATAGCAGCGTGAATCAATAATTTATTAAAGCAAAATAAAAAGTTCATCTGGGATCTGGCCGTAGTTCAGTCTTTTGAGAATTTGAAGCAGGCTCTATCGACTTCACCAGTATTGTGCAATGCGAATTACAATCGTCATTTTTATATCCAATGCGATGCGTCAACTACCAGAATCGGCGGCGTGTTATTTTAAAAAACAGACGAAGGCGAAGAATGTCCCATTGCTTATGTTTCCGCTAAGCTAAACCCTGCGCAACGTAAATATTCGATCACAGAACTTGAGTGCTATGCTGCCGTAGTATCTGTTAAGAAGTTCCGTCAATATGTGGATGGATTTCCATTCACGATCATAACGGACCGTGCTAGCTTCAAGTGGCTGATGAATCAGAGTGATTTGGCTGGAAGATTAGCTAGATGGAGCTTGAAATTACAAGTGTTATTTCAACATCGAGTACCGCAAGAGAAGTGCAAATATCGTTCCAGACGCCCTATCTAGGCCGTCGGTTGAAGAATTAAAATTGAGTGATGAGGGTTTGATGAATGTAAGCCTTAACATTAACCTGAATGATCCTGCATTTAAAACTAGTGATTATTGGTCTTTGATTGAGATTATTCAAACCCAGCCAAGGTTCGATCAAACATACCGGGTTACAGATGACAAAATATATTACAATGCTGTTAGTAGTCCTTATGCAACTGAAACTGATATTCCAGAGTGAAAATTGTATGTACCATCGGACCTCACGCTTACTCTAACTTGGCAAGCTCACTGTCCTTCCATTTCTGCGCACATAGGATTTAATAAAACCTTGCATCTTCTGAGGAGCTATTATTACTGGGCTTCCATGAGTCGTGATGTATCAGAGTTTCTTAAATCATGTGTGATGTGTAAAACCGCCAAAGCTCCTAATTACTCAACTCGACCACGTATGGGATGCTATAACGAAATTGATCGACCATGGCAAAAATTATTTATTGATTTCCTTGGCCCATATCCCCGTTCTCCCTCAGGGAATAGTTACTTGTTTATTATCCTGAATAAGCTTTTAGTATTATGAGGATTTGCATGTGCTGCATGACCTATGCATATTTGAATTTGTAGGAGAAACCTTTATTTTTTCAGAATAATGCCAAGGATAACATCCGACCATTTCCTTGTCGGGTGTATCCGGGGAAAAATTGAGCAACTTAGAACGATTATCAACAGATTGAACAATCATGAGAGGCAATATAGCTCATTAGATCTTTATAAAACTTATTTTTGTACTCCTTAAACACTTGTTAAACTAACGATTAAAAAAATTAATTAAAAATTACAACATTAAATTTAGATTTTTTAAAAATGAATATATTTTCGGAAACACTGTGTTTCCATCCTCAGATTCTAAAAGTATTTACAAGGTCGTATTACAATTTATTAAAAAGAAATTTACGTAAATATTAATGTTTGTGTTAAAATCCTCTCATTTGGTGCTTTGTGTGTGTATATACACAATATCCTGACCTGCCTCAATGAGTATATATATTGGGCAATTAAGTGACAGGTTGCCATTTAAACTTCATGACATTGCAATATTTACGTTTACAATGTGAAACAATTTTGATTTTGCTAACTTGAGGAAAATTTTAAAAGAAAATTCTGTTTTTTATATTGTGGAAAAGCTGTGTATGTTCTTCACTGAGTGTAAATAGAACTCCTGGTGATACTGTTATTGGTGTGAATTGTGTTGATGTGCATTTTTATAGCTCGAAAAGACAACTCGTTTTGGGGCCCAAATCAGAATTTAGAATTCTTGTTTTATTTTTCTGTATGTACCAACATTCTAAAGGATCTAGTAACCTATTGTCTCTCACTTGTTTCATTAGACTTAGGCTAGACGAATCAATATTATGACCGGATTCTAGTATATGTTTGGCTACAGATGATTTATCACTGTTGTTTACTTTAATACAGGCAAGATGTTCCTTATATCTTTCAGATATGGCTCGCCTCGATTGTCCGATGTAAATTTTATCGCAATCATTGCACTTTATGTTGTAAATTCCAGACTTATCTACATTTTTTGTTTTATCTTTTGTAGAGCCTAGCAGTTGCCCTAATTTTGAATTGCTGCTTTCTACTAGATCAACGTTGAAGTTTTTCCACGTATTCTTCAATTTTGATGAGAGTCCTTTGCAGTAATTCAACTTGCATCTCACTATTGGTTCAGAGATGTGGGACAAAGTTGTTGCATCCGCTAAAGCTTTTTTCTTCAAACAAGACTGAGTTATTTGGTCAACAATTTCCGTTGTGTAGCCGTTTACAATGGCGATTCGTTTAATTTTTTGTAGTTCAGCCTCGTAATCTTTCAGATTTTGTGGAATATGAACCAGCCGGTGTATCATGCTGTTGAACGCTGCTCGCTTATGTTGAACTGGATGATACGACTCATTGGTAATATATCTATCCGTTGCGGTTTTTTTGCGATATATGCTGAAGCTGAAATTATTTTCTTCTTTTTTGATCATAATGTCCAAGAATGGTAACTGGTTATTGTCTTCGCTTTCCATAGTAAACTTTATGGATGGGGATTGACTGTTGAGGTATTTTAAGAGTCGACGTGTTTGGTTCTTTCCAATAACAGCAAACACATCATCTACATATCTGTACCAGGTTCTTGGAAAAATTCTATGTGTCTGCATTTTCTCTTCAAGGTTACCCATGAACAAATTTGTTCATGGGTAACCTTGAAGAGAAAATGCAGACACATAGAATTTTTCCAAGAACCTGGTACAGATATGTAGATGATGTGTTTGCTGTTATTGGAAAGAACCAAACACGTCGACTCTTAAAATACCTCAACAGTCAATCCCCATCCATAAAGTTTACTATGGAAAGCGAAGACAATAACCAGTTACCATTCTTGGACATTATGATCAAAAAAGAAGAAAATAATTTCAGCTTCAGCATATATCGCAAAAAAACCGCAACGGATAGATATATTACCAATGAGTCGTATCATCCAGTTCAACATAAGCGAGCAGCGTTCAACAGCATGATACACCGGCTGGTTCATATTCCACAAAATCTGAAAGATTACGAGGCTGAACTACAAAAAATTAAACGAATCGCCATTGTAAACGGCTACACAACGGAAATTGTTGACCAAATAACTCAGTCTTGTTTGAAGAAAAAAGCTTTAGCGGATGCAACAACTTTGTCCCACATCTCTGAACCAATAGTGAGATGCAAGTTGAATTACTGCAAAGGACTCTCATCAAAATTGAAGAATACGTGGAAAAACTTCAACGTTGATCTAGTAGAAAGCAGCAATTCAAAATTAGGGCAACTGCTAGGCTCTACAAAAGATAAAACAAAAAATGTAGATAAGTCTGGAATTTACAACATAAAGTGCAATGATTGCGATAAAATTTACATCGGACAATCGAGGCGAGCCATATCTGAAAGATATAAGGAACATCTTGCCTGTATTAAAGTAAACAACAGTGATAAATCATCTGTAGCCAAACATATACTAGAATCCGGTCATAATATTGATTCGTCTAGCCTAAGTCTAATGAAACAAGTGAGAGACAATAGGTTACTAGATCCTTTAGAATGTTGGTACATACAGAAAAATAAAACAAGAATTCTAAATTCTGATTTGGGCCCCAAAACGAGTTGTCTTTTCGAGCTATAAAAATGCACATCAACACAATTCACACCAATAACAGTATCACCAGGAGTTCTATTTACACTCAGTGAAGAACATACACAGCTTTTCCACAATATAAAAAACAGAATTTTCTTTTAAAATTTTCCTCAAGTTAGCAAAATCAAAATTGTTTCACATTGTAAACGTAAATATTGCAATGTCATGAAGTTTAAATGGCAACCTGTCACTTAATTGCCCAATATATATACTCATTGAGGCAGGTCAGGATATTGTGTATATACACACACAAAGCACCAAATGAGAGGATTTTAACACAAACATTAATATTTACGTAAATTTCTTTTTAATAAATTGTAATACGACCTTGTAAATACTTTTAGAATCTGAGGATGGAAACACAGTGTTTCCGAAAATATATTCATTTTTAAAAAATCTAAATTTAATGTTGTAATTTTTAATTAATTTTTTTAATCGTTAGTTTAACAAGTGTTTAAGGAGTACAAAAACAAGTTTTATTTGTCACACTTGTTGTCGTCCATAAATCCAAAATCATTAGATCTTGATGATCTACAAGAGGCGATTGTAAATGTGAACCGGAAAATTCATAGTCAAACTGGGTTGGTTAAAGACCCCGATATCGAGAATGTAATGGCAGAATATCGGAGAATGTCGATTATGGTAGCAAACAAGCTTAGTGAGAGATTTGAAGAAGCAAAAAGAAATGAAAACCCTTAAAGAATGGAAAATAATCGCTCGAAGTCAGGAACTATTGCCACTGGTGTAAAATGCCAAATTGAATTTTTAAGAAATGTTGGTGTAGATGTTGGTACTTGCTCACCGTTTTATAAAAAAAAAAACCAACACAAATCGCCGTCCAAATCTCTTTATAAAAATCCAATAAAATGATTTAAAACTTGTAATCCGTTGTTGTCTCGTGTCCGAATTTTCTAGCTGTTTGTTCCAATAAAAATGAGGGCTGGTGTCTCTTTTCCCAATCGAGCGTATAAGGTCCAAAATTATCGTGGCGGTTTATCCTTTTCCAAATGCAAGCAAAGTCCAAAATTATGTTGATGTAAATTCTCGAATCCAAAAAGAAAGGCGTATGGTCAAAAGAAAAATCACTGTTTGTTTTTATCACTGTTTATTTTTTTGTTTATAAGCTTTTGTATTTCACCGTAACAAAATCTCGAATGTCTTTATACAATCTACATTTCTCTTTTCTATTCTAAGTGACATCTAGCAACTTAAATTTAAATTAATTAATTCGCCACAAATATTGCCATAAGCGAATACAAAATATGACTACCAATTTTATACAATAAAAATGTCAACAATCAAAATTATAAACAATAATAAGAAATTTGTATGGATTTCAAATAAGACGTGAATACATAATTCAATTAATAAAAAGTAAATAATAATGTAAATTAAATATTAATATATAATGTAAATTGTTATGTGTTTAACTGTAGGTTGATTGTTTTAATTGAGCGGCGATCATACAAAAAGGAACTGTACACATTTGTTTTTGAAGAGTTTGATGACCCATCAGCTGTTGTTCTTATAGGATATTTATACAGTGTATCAAAACAAATTGTTTGCGCATATATACTAAAGTTTTATCCCTTTCAGGTTACATCTGAAGCATAGCCATCTTTAACAACTGGTGCTATCAGAAAACCCAAAAAATCAAAGAGAAAATACAAGGATGGAGAATTGGAGCTTCAACGGGAGGTCGAAATTGAGGAAAAGGATATGGAGGGGTATGCAACAAACAACAGTGAGCCGATGGCCATCGAAATATTATCAAAAATAGAACCGGCTAGGGATTTTAAACCCATTGCTTTCAAGACTAAGGATCAAGGGGATGGCGCAAATGAAACTGGACATAGTATGGCGGGTGACAGATCTCGATCATCTCGTTCTGGAGTGTCCACATTATCATTAGCAACATACCAATCGTCACAACAAAAGAAATTCAAGGAGCCACAGAAATGGATTACATATCCACCGATGGCATGGTCGTTGCCCCACCCATTGTCAAGAAAAGATAAGAGCATAATCGGAATGTCCGAGATCTCTACGAATAGAAAGGACAGTGATGGAAATTGTATGATTTGCCAGGGTAAACATAAAATATATCGATGCAGCAGTATGTTAAGGGCGGGGTTACAGGAGAGATGGTACATATCATTAAGTAAGGGGGTGTGCTTACACTACCTTTACCCGTGTCATTCGTCGTTTACGTGTACGGAGTTAGGAGCATGCCACAGATGTGGAACCAGACAAAATAGTTTATTGTGTCCAAAAAATTCAGCCGACATAAATTAAATGCAAGGTTACGGCGAAACTTAGTATCTACTGAGCAAATGAATAAATGCCACGTTGTATCAGAGCAAATTTGTATAAAGGTCAAAAGCCGCTTCAAGCTTGGACTCAGGCAATTTCACAGGTTTAGGGAATTAATGGAAATGTTGATACTACCTTTTAGTCGGTATATTGATTTATTAGAATAAGATAAATAATAAATAAATAAAGTTGAATTTAGTATGAAATAAACAGCGTTGTTAATGCTTGACGAATGAGAATTGTTTTGAAAAATTGAATTTGGATTCCTCTGACTATGAGATAGTGGATAGAGAATGAATGGACTTAGAATTTAGTTGAGACAACTCACAGCAAGAGCCGCAGTCGTTACGTCAAGGTATAAGTTGCAATAATTTTTTTTGTCTGAGTTTATAACTTTGAGGGAAACAATATGGACTCCGAGGACAAATCGAAACCTCTATCGGAGGATTATGAAATGATTGAAGAAGATATTGACCTAGGTTGTGGGTAATTGAATCCAGAACAATTGTATAGCGTTAGGGAATAGCGTATTGAGTCGTTGGAAGTAAGGAGCCGAGTTGTAGCGCGTCGGTCTTGGTTGAGCTCGAGGGCCGATTGCCGACTGTGGTCAGGGTAGAAACAAGCAGGCCTCCACAACTTGTGAAGTTTAATGGAACCCCTGCTGACTGGCCGGCATTTCGGGATTTGTTTATGGCTGAGGTTCATAGTAAGGACTATGGCCCAGTTACGAAATTGCTTTATTTGCAGCAGGCCTGTGTGGGAAAGGCTGCTGTGACGTTGGGTCCATGGCAACCTACTCGAGATAGTTATAAGGTAGCATGGGATATTTTGGTTAGTGCATACGATGATAATTACTATGCCATTCATGGAATACTAGGGAGAATATATACTGTGAAGAAGCAAGATCGATAAAGTCACGAGTAATTGCGGACAATATTGGATTCATTAAATAGTGGAATACGTCAACTAGAGACTATCGCTTCTCCCAGTCAGCTGTGGGATCAAATTTGGATTCACTATGCAAAACAACGCTTGCCTAAGTACACATTGGATGTGTGGGAACAGCAGCGTAATCGCGATGCAGCAGGTAGTTTACCCACGCTTGAACAGATTAAGCAGTTTTTGGATGTCAAATCAAAAGGCAGACGTGAATTTGAGGAGAACAATACGATTAGTCACAAGAAACAACCTAGTAGTTATGAAACCAGAAATGAGAGGAGTAATCATCAGGGCAATCGCTATAAACCTTATAACAGATTCGACAGGGTTAATACATATAAAAAATCAACATTCAATAAAGATACGCTCCAGTAGGACGCTGCAGTACGCGCAATACGCTGTATGAAGCAGGGTTGTACGTCTAAACACGAAATTAGTGGATGCGACCTGTTCAAGAGAATGAATTTGAAAGATAGTTGGGCATTCATTTATAAAAAGAAATTGTGCAAGTGCTGTTTGAGACAGCTGCTTGCATAAAACACCATTTTAGACTATGCTATAAAGCAACACATAACAGTAAAACAGAGGATCCTGTGGGGGGAGTACATAAAGAAATAAAACAATAGCAACGAACACGATTGAAGGCCTCGAAACCACAGATTCAGTCAGTATATAGCATGGTGGAGCTGTCACCGCTGGCGGTATTAGCAACCGCTGGCTTTCGACTATAAATTGGTGGACAGTTTCCACGAGAACTAAAGGGGAGGTACAGTTGGAATTGTGGCACAACCAGTTAGATAAATTAGTAATAAGAACAAAGTTTGTAGTGCTATCGGATTCGATTCCCGATCACCCTCAGAGATCGTTTGTGCCGGAGAGATTTGAGGATATCACGAGCAAAGATTTGGCTGATCCGCTATATTTTAAGCAAGGTTGTATAGAGGCAGTTATTGGAGTGGGTGTGTTGGCGAAATATGTAAAAAAAGGTATATCACGAAATTCAGTTGGGTTGTTAGCCCAGAATATATCATTTGGATGGATAATTTCGGGCGAAGGGTTGTTACCTGAACCAGAAGATAAGTTGTATACGGTGGGCTTAGTATTAAAAGGCGAATTGCGAGCGCTGATCCAGAGATTGTGAAAAATTGATGAGATGTACGAAAAGGTATTGTCAGTTGAGGATCAGTACTGCGAGGACAATTTCAAAAGCATAGTTGTGAAAACATGCGATCGGTATAATGTTAAGATTCCCTTAAAGGAAGACGCGGAATTAGGGCAGTTGAGAGCCATGGCTCTCCGCCAATTCTTTTCTCAGGAAAACAAATTCAAACGAGACCCAGTGTATAACAAGAAGTACGAGATTTCGAACCGGAAGAATTGCTATCTCTGCGGCCATTTGCAAAATGTTTCGTCAAGTAGAGATACAACCAAGTCAATGCGATTTACAGAGAATTTTATGGAGAACTGATCCAACAGAGCCAATTCGTGACTATTGGTTGACCGTGGTAACATATGGGTTAGCATCATCTCAGTGTGCTCTGGATGGTGCCCGGGAAATGTCAAATGCTTCCCAGGTAGTTCAAAATGATTTTTACATGGACGACATGTTAACGTCAGTTGATTCAGAGGCCCAGGCATTCAGCTTAAAAGCCGATGTTATTGAGCGGCTTCGACGAGGTGGGTATTGAATTGGCCAAGTGGAGATCAAATTATTTAAAGATTATGGAGGGTGAAATGAGAGAGAAAGTTGTAGAATTGCAAAGTGGTACCAGCATGTTAGGGACTTTGTAAGGGATGAATTTCAGTTTCGGGTACACGATCGTGACCAACCCGAAGTTATCAGTTAACGATTTATTACCAGTGAAGCAGCAAGAATCTTTGCTCCTCAAGGATGGGTATCTCCAATTACTATCAGGGCAAAGTTGTTTATTCAGGAATTGTGGCGTCAGGGCAGCGATTGGGATGAACCATTGTTGTTGTCCATACAGCACAGGAATGGAGGGATTATTACAAGGAATTAAACTTGATTAACGAATTAAGAATACCAAGATGGTTAAAGACATCCAAGAATCAGAAGATTCAGGTTCACATTTTTGCTGATGAATCAAATAAATCATATGGTGTCGCTGTTTATGTACGAATATGTTTTGAAGGCAAGTGGAGTGCTAAGTTGCTATGTGCCAGGAGTAGGGTTGCCCCTATAAAATTAGTTGTCATATGTAGACTGGAACTATGTGCAGTTGAGCTCAGTTGTAAATTGATTCCCAAGATTAGGGAAATACCAATTTTGGCGTCAGCAGCAATTAGTATATGGACAGATTCAGAAATAGTATTGCATTGATTGAAAAAACCGATAAATGAATTGAAACCATTTGTAGCTAACCGAGTTAGTAGCATCCTGAGAGGACGTTGGAACAGTTTTGGTCTATTGAGTCTGCTCATAATCCAGCAGATTTCATATCTCGTGGAGTAAGGGCCGAAAATCTGCTGAGTAATAAATTGTGGTGGGAAGGTCCAGAGTTGTTAAGGAAGAGTGTTGAGGATTGGCCTGTATGGGATCCCAAATTGTCCAATAAGGGAATTGTTTTCCAAATTAAAGCGGAGTGTAAGGAACCACCTGTGAAGTTTGATAACATTATGTTAACTGTAGTAGCGAAAAATAAGCAAGAAATTGACTTAATGGTAAAAATATCGTCATACGAATCTGTGCGTCGTATTTCGGCATATGTGCTTCGTTTTTGTAAAATGTGTTTTGAGCCCGTTAGGAGACGGAGAGTTAATAATGGTGGTAAGAACGCGGATAGCCTATAGGACAGTCATTGGGTTCCAAAAACAAGAAAGAGTTGTGTGATAATTGTTGAGAAAGGAGGTGTAAAGGTAATTGTTCCAGGACTGCCAATCAGTGAAATTGACAATGCATTGAACTATTGGTTGGTTGTTTCACAAAAACAATCATTTCCGGCAGAATAGAAGGCGGTAATTCAGGGTAAATGGTTGTCAAGATCCAGTCGACTTTGGATGTTGACACCGTGGATGGACAAAGCGAAATTATTAAGAATAAGAGGAAGGTTAGACAAGGTGGAATTGCCATTGAATCAGCGGAGACCAATAATTTTGGATCATGAAAATATGTTGGCCCAGAAGATAGCAGAGAAGGCTCACGTGGATTTGTGCCATTGGGGAGTGCATCTTTGTACCCAGTATTTGAAAAACAAGTATTGGATTCTGCAAATTCATGTTTTGTTGCGCAGCGTGGTGTATCGTTATGTGACTTGTTGCCATCTCAACAGCTAATGGCAGATTTGCCAGAGTATCGATTAAACCCTGTACTAGCATTTTTTCATTGTGGCGTTGATTACGCTGGCCCAATACAGTTAGAGCAAAGTCGTAACGTAACGTGAAGGGTCACATTGCAATGTTTGTTTGTATGGTTTACAAAGCTATTCATTTGGAGTTAGTTGGCGGATTGGATGCCAATTCATTCATTGCCGCATTGACCCGGTTTGTGAATTTGCGAGCCGGCTCGGTTCATCATATGTATAGTGATAATCGAAGTAATTTCATTGGAGCTGACCGTGTTCTTCGTGAAGCGGGCGAGTTAAGGAAAGACTCGACGGTGATGAGTTATATCCAGGCCCATTCAATCCAATGGCACTATAATGCACCAAATGCACCGCACCAAGGTGGTCTATGGGAAGCAGCCGTCCAATCGGTCAAGCAACATCTGAGAAGGGTAGGCGGAGCGCAGTTGTATACATTTGAGGAGTTGGCTACGTTGTTGGCGAAGATTGCAGAATGTTTTAATTCAAGACCATTGACACCGATAAGTAATGATCCAACAGATTTATCGACATTAACACCGGGTCATTTTCTGATTGGCCAACCGATTATTACACCCTATGAAACATTATTAGCAGAGATACTAGTAAGCCGGTTGTCTGCTTGGCAAAAATTACAAAAATCGCAACAAGATTTTTGGGCAAGATGGTCACAAGAATGTATCACGGAGCAGCAACGTCGTGACAAATGGGCGAGTGAAGGGATATCGTTGAAAATTGGAGATCTGGTTTTTGTTAAAAACCAAATAACACCACCTAGTCCATGGATGGTGGCTAGAATTATTGAAGTTTTTCCCGGACAAGACAAGAAGGTGAGAACATGCAAGGTGAGAACAGAGAAGAGTGAATTAGTACGTCCCATCACTCAATTATGTTTGTTGGCAATAAACAATGAGAAGGTAGCCACATCCGATGCTGGTTTTCCTCAGGAATTTTAATGAGGTTTCCATGAGGTTTTCCCAGTATCCTTTGAGCAAATGCTGGATGTTTCTGTGAAGATTTGTACTCGAGCAAATTAGTGCAAAGGAGGAAGTTGTATGGCGCCAAGTTGTAAAAGCGGTCAAGGTGGTCTCTAAGTTGGCCAGGATGTTACGGCCACCGTAATGAATATCAACTGGACGCGCCTTACTTTATTTTATTTATTCTATTTTATTAAAAATTATTGTTAATTAGCACTATCTATGGAAGAGTGCTAAAAGATGGAAAATATTTATAAAACATACTCATCCGTGGTTCCAATATTGAACGCACGGATGAGTGTGAACGAGACAGGTAAAAGGAAAAGAAAAAAGTAAAAAGAATCAATCGTAATAAAGTAACCGAACGAATCGGATGAAAATACAGTTTAGCGCTTTTTATTTCGGTAAAGTAGACAAACAGTATCTATAATGCAAAATTTACGTTGATAAATAAACTAAACTAAACTAATTTAGGTAAAAGGTCGAAATTTTTTGTTGTGTATTCGAGTTTATTCGGGCCACCCTAAAAACATTTTTTTTTATGAAAATATCTTTCGAACCGCACCAGCTGGAAACATGACAAAAAAAACAAGTTCAAGGTCATTAAAACCAATCTTAGAAAATATTACCACGGCGTACTTTGTCCAATGATTTGGCTGAGTTTTTTTACTTATCCCACAACATGGTTTGTAGCTCCATACATTTGATGAAAATATATTTAAAACCACACTAGCTGAAAAATTAGGTCCCCGTTGGATGGTAAAATTTCTGTACTCTTTAATTCTATATTACACTGAAATTCGATATTCATCAAAAAAATTAATTTTGAATTATGTATGAAAATTAAAATTCTAAATATCTGTAATGTTTTAAACTAAAATTCTAAAATCGAATCTAGAAATATCTTAAACTCTATAGACTCCAGAAGATATGTCCAAACTCAAAATTAAATATTTAATAAATAATTGCTTAAAACTCTAATCTGCTTAAAACCTCACTGCAAAAGAAGAAAAACAATCATCCTCGATGCCATTGCATGGTAAAAACAAGCAAACTATGCCTAGAAAATACGACCGACGGTTATACACCAATAATACATTCAAAATACAAACGAAATACTTAAACAATACAATAATAAATATTTACACACTCATACTCATACACCAATTAGGAAATATATCCAACACAATTTATTATAAGTATTGTATTCATTATATGCAAAACAATGAGATTCCTAATAACTTTTTTTCACTATCACATGCACCTTCATACCTGCCAAACGGTACCTGAGCAATACCGTTAATTAAGATTAAAAGTACACCACAGCGGATAATTTTTAAATGTTTTATTTAAACCGTATGTGTTAGTGCAACTTTTTGCAAAACAACTATTAACACTCATTTCTGGTCTCCTCTAACGGAGCTTAAACGAAAAATTACCCCTTTGAAACTTAATAAATTTGGTTTATACATGAATACGGTTTCAATAAATACTACAGCGAAATTTATGCTGTCATAAAGTTTATTCTTAAATCCAGTTTAAAACTGAATATTTTCATTTTGATCTTTTGCCAACCATTTATGCGTCCTTTTTATGTTGCTGAACAATCAATACAAATATACAAAAAAAAAACCAACTTATCTTAATCGAAAGCTTAAATGAAAAACCATAGAAATAGTATTGTGTTTATGATATTTCCAGTCCGCCGGTTAGCGACGAATGGCAGCGCAACAACAAAAAATAAAAATCGCAAAAAACTAAACAAAAGGAAAAATAAAAATCATAAAACATAATAAATATAATAGAAGTGGATTTGTTGTTAAGTCAACACATTATTTATACTTCAATAATTTATGATTATTTTTTCAAAGTTGTGGTTGTTGTTGTTCCAACACAAGTCTCTTTTCAATTGAACACTATGTATATAGCGAAAAAGTTAGTTGTTGTTGATTTGCACAATACATTTTCAATATAACTGTAAATAATGATGGTATATGGTTGATCAAAGGAATTTGCGTTATGTTACAATTGAATATTATGAATCATTTTGATATTTTTGTTGTTGTTGTTGATATATAGAAATCGAATATGCGAGTAAATAAATCAACCAAGCCCTGATTGTATTTATAAGGATATAAAAAATTTCTATAAGAGGACGTGAAATGAATATTGATGGATCACTTTTACAGTATACACATTGTATTGACGATTGCACTTCATTTAACATTACGATAAGAATAGACATTTTTGTAAAATGTAAATTTATTATGCTAAACATAATCGTCCTTTCATTTGAAAACATATAAAGTATGGAAAATGATGGAAAGTGGTGAACATATTTTAGGGACAATATTAATATAATAACACTTTGAAATCTTTAGATTTGGTGAATATACATTTTTTTTAGGTTTATAAACGAATCCTTTACACGTAATATAGTATCGTAATCCATGCTATCCCATTAATTTAATCCCTTGTATTAAATGTAAAACATAAATCTACGAGTAGTACACCTTAATGTCCTTTTCTTAATCGGGTTATAATTAAAAATACACAAAGTAAAAAGTTGAACATAAATAAGTTGGATTTACAGAACACATAATATGAACTGATCTCGGGAGGTTATTTTAAAAATATTAACTGTGTTATAGTAAACCTTACCAACGATTTTATAAGGATTATCGTTGGTGGCAATTTTTAAATTGGTTCTTCGCATATAGAAAAGGCGAAGCTTTTGCAATAGATTGTTGAATATGAAGTGTTTGTTAAATACAGCTAATGGCTTTATTGTTGAATTTTTCTAAGGTAAAATGATTACTATCTTCGCCTAAATCGCTGTTGTTTTCGTGTTTGCCTGCCCAATTTTGTGAGATGTGCTTTATGTTTTCGCGCCGGATGGCAATTAATTATTCGACATTAATTGAGTTGGAGGACGGCTTCATAATTGAAATCTATACATTCAGCTACGATTATTTTTATCAATTCGATATGAACATTTGCTTCATTGTGGCGTTTCAACGCCATGGTATAATTTAAGGTCTCAATATTTGATTGTCATTGGTCAAAATTTGAGTAGGCAGGTAGTTAACCAATGTATTCTATGTTTTAGGAATAAACCTAAATTATATTTTGAAATCAGAGGCGATTAACTCATGCTCATACTTGGATTGCAACGCGAGGATATTTTACTCAAATGTATTCGATAAGGCCGCTCTAGAAAATTTTAAAAACGAAATACCGTTAAATTATCTAAAGCAACACATTAGGTAATTTATTATTAATTTTTGTTGTGTTATTCAAATATGACTTTGTTTTTCTGCCATATTTGGTCCAATATTTTTCTTATATTAATTTAATTGGGAACTTTATGTGCTTTTAAGTCTAGAAAAAGCTAAAAATAAAATTCCGATAAATTAATCCAAGGCGCCACATTAAGTAATTCAATATCAGTATATAAAATAGCGTGAAATTGTTAAATAAACCAGCTTGATGAGTGATTATTGTCAAAATACATAATGTAATGCTGTTGTTGTCAAATGTCTTAAAATTGGATGTACTTCAATTATTCAAAGATAAGTTTGGCTTTTTTGCTATATTCGGTCCAAGTTTAGTATATTTATGATATTTGGCGTAACTAAACGTAGTTTAGAGCTTTAAGTATGTAGGTACACTTTTAAGTTTAGAGAAACCTAAAAAGGCAAAATTGTTAAATAAATCAGGTTGATGAGTTGCTGTTTTCAAAATACCAAACGAAATGTTGTTGTTGTCAAACATCTTAAATTTGCTATTGTAATATTCAAAGCTGGGTTGGATTTTTATTTTTTTTTTTTTATTTATTTTTGACTTATAAATTTTTATATTAATTCTCCGGTACACTCAATTTTAAGCATCAGCTCATTCATAATGGAGTGTACTAAAAAACGTGAATAATTTAAAAATAACAAAAGAAAAAAGCAGCTTCAACTGCATCTTTGGTAGATGACAATGCGTAATGGGGAAGCAAGAACAAAAATCAACAGAGGTTTACCGCCATTTAAAAACTTACCGGCTGGTCTTACCGAATAGTCTGATCATACGGTTTTAACATTATTGTTAAGAGACAATCTCTGGAAAATGCTTGTCCACTTATTACTAAAAAAAAAACTAAGAATAAACTCTTCTGGTAATCTGATCTAAAAAATTTGAGAAAAAAAATAGGAAACATGAATATAGCCAAGCGTTCAAATCTTAAATTTCATCTAGATTATTTACTAATAGCTGAATGTGCTGCCTCCGAAAGATGAGATCTTTATGTTAATACTCTGGATTGGAGCTTAGATCGCGGAGAACGCAAAAATTCACTAAATTAAAATTTTAATATAAAAATACAGCTGTTCGACGATAACCCAATCGCTAACGTAAACAAGCAAATTGAAGTTAGCCGAAAGTAAACAGTCGATAATGCAGATTACGTTATTACCATTCCAACAAAAATAAAAAATTTATTGATCATCAGCCGAAAGTAAACGTGAAATATGGATTGGAATGGAAATGGACCGTTTCGCTGTGAGAAATCTGGGCAAAATTTGATAGTCTCCAGTAGAAAGTAAAAAATGAATCTATAAAATCAACATCTTTGGAGTATTTAAAAGATGTATTGCATTGATAGGGCTTGTCAATAGCTATAACAGGAAAAAAATTCAGTTCAAGTTTTTCGTGGGAAATCTGCATCATATCCAGACATAATACTTTACAGTATGATTTTATGCAAATTTTCGAATGATATTTGGAAAATCGAATTTTCCCAAGATTCCTATGGAAAATTATTACTGAATTTTTTCTTACGACAGCTATTGACGTAATACTCTAAAGGCTTACTTCATACTTTTTTCCACAATTTTCCACGAGGAACTGGAGGCTGCTTTTTGTCATTTAAAAATATTGACAATAGTCTTTAATGCTTTCCATTCATCTATAGAAATTCTCGTCTAAACGTTATCGACTGATTATAACTAAATTTTTTATTTTCGGCTGAGATAACACAATCTGTATTATCGACTTTTCAATTTCGATTAATATTTATTAACAGGGTTTTGCATGGTCGACTTTTCAATAGCGACTGCGGCAATTGTTGGCTACTTTTAACAGTATTTATTTGTGCACTGATCAATACCTATCAAAAATGTGATTTTTTTCTTGTGAGCGGTGGTATTGCCTAGCCGATATGACCAACTTGTAGACAAAAGAAAAAATTATGGCATTAACAACTTTGGCTTTGGCCTCTAATAGAATTTATCCTTAATACGTTGATATATTGAAAAAAGCTTCAATACTTTTCATCGATAATTTAGTTGTAACCGGCTTAACGGGCTATCAACGATTTACTATTAAGAGTGAAGGCATTTTTGATGTGCTGAACAAAAAAAAAATAGGATTGTTATGAATAACTTGGTGGGAATTTGCAGCGCCTCATTTTCCAGATATTTTCTCTTCGGCTATAAAATTGTTAAAAATACCGTCTTCATCAGCACAACTATGGAGTAACTACTTTCAAATCGGTCTTACCTCCACACTTACGTAGGAAATCGACTAGGATTCCAACGATCAACAAAATTAATGAATTTGTATTATTCCTTAAATGAAGCTGATACTAACAAAACAGACGAGTACTAACTGAATTAAATTTAAAATTTAACATATTTGATTTTTGTAACTCTAGATGAGCAGATTAACAAGAGAATGAATATAGATAGACCCATAAATTAGTAACCAAACCACTTCAACTGCATTGAGAAAATTTATTAACCAATAAGTTTTGGTAAATAAAGGTAATAAAATTAATAACCAACAATATTAGCCTACGGAAACCAGCATTGGTTATGAATTTTGTTGGTATATGGTTGCCATTACTTGTACTCATTTTTTGATAGATCGATTAACAGATCGGACTACGTCAAACATCTTAATGATTTCCTAGATAGCAAATGGTGCTGGAAATATAATTTCGACTATAATATTAATTTTTTAGTATTGCGGCCACGAATGTAGATTAAAAGTGACCCCAAATTTCCCCTATTTCGTCAACCTCATAAATTTTATGGAAAAGTGTTCTAAATGATCGTTCAAGATGAGATATTAATCGTCATATTGTTTCTAATTTAGCATATTTTTTATTTTGGAGTTACGAGTTTCGCTTCGGCTGTAAAATAAAGTTTTAGTGAGTTTTAGACTGTTTCAAGAGACATATATCTCGGGGTTTGTAAACCTTTTAACTAAATACATGAAATAAGCAAAAAATAAAGAAAGAAATCGAAATCATAAATTTTAAGTTGATTGTTCAGTTGACCTTCAAATAGCCTTGATGGTAAGAGCCAAGTTTACTAGCTCGGTACCTTTGGTTTTGATCCCATTAACTGTGGCTGAGTTATTCCCCATTAAAATTCATCGTCTGCTGGTTATTTCATACCATTTCTTAATTTAACCTAGAAGTGACCGATGTGTTAGCAAACTTTTCTAACGTAAAATCTTGCCTAAACAGTGAAAATAGGCTGCCATTCGGCTCGAACATAGCTAAACTCATATATGTACTAGCAAAACCCCTATTTGTATATCCCTTTAAAACGACTAAAAATCAAAATACTTTATTTTAGGGACGATCAGCTTTCCATTAAAATCCTCATTTCTTCTAAAATAATCGGTTGAAACTTGTTTAAATCATATTTTTGAAGAAATCTAATATCATGTTTGAAAACAAGGGTGAAAGCCGGAATTATTATAGCGTGGGTAAGTCAAGCGACAGGTTTTACTCGTCATATCTCCGAAACAAAAGGAACTTTGTGCGAAAGAATGTCTTATGATAAGCCAGAATAACACATATTTCAAAAAAAAAAAAAAAATTCCAATTGCCTTAATCTCATTTCCAACCAAACCATATTATTTGCTCGGACATTAAATAACTTAATTATTATGTTAAGTAATACGCTCATTTTTTAGTTATGTTAATTATAATTGCATTATTGTAAGATCCTTTTTATTACTATAAAAAAAAAATAAAAGCGAAATCAAATTTTAATGTACAAATTTCTTTATCTCTTTCCATTTTGACCCAGAGTATTCCAAGAGTATTTTAATGAGTTTTCCAATGTCGGACGAACAGTTCATTATTATTACAATATATAAATTTTATTTAATTTCGAAGGAAAATCCAATTATGTACTCGTATAATATTTCGTTCTATACGATAATACACATTTTAGGGTAGGATCCGTATATGTTGAAATAGTTTTTATGACGTCAAACAAAAACTCAAACTACAAAATAAATCCCCTTGCTACGAGTATTTATGTACGGACACAACCACTTTAATGATCCATTTTTATTTCTGTTATTATAACGTACGTATATGTGTGTCAACGGTTGACCTAATTTTTTTTATTATTTCAGTTTTGCATTTTCGTATTAGATTTTCCATCATCAATCCCATATTTATGTACTTACAATATTGGTAATTTTCGTACGCTACTAGCTATTTACAATTTATGGTTTTTTTTTCTTAACCTTATCAACTTTTGCGAGTGCATGTAACATTAATAAAATATCGACTTCTAAACAACGGGGTCAATTAAATTCGCCTTTTTGTCACATTGTAATTTAAGATTATTTATTGTCATCTATATATAGAGCAAACAAATTTATTGAAGCGTAATGATTTTGAAATTGAATTTCGATATGAGTGGTATAAAACAACAGCTTCGATGGAGAATTGATATTTTTGCAATAAGATATTTTTATAAAAATATATTTGTGACATGCCGAAAAGAAAAAGGATATCTTTTGGAATTACATATAGACATTTTTACTTTAGGCTGTAGAGTAAATTCTTTAAATTGATTCTTTTTTTATAGAAAATACTGTGAAACTGTCTAAAGAAACGTGTATTTGTTAGCTAACTGACAATTTTGTTTTAATTTATGGTAATCCCAAAATTGATAGTGGAAATAATCTTGTTCAAATTTTTGTTTTTTTAAATTAAACTAAGCCTTTTTCAAAATAGGTTTAGATTTGAAAGATTTCACAACTTAACCTTCTTGTCTAATAAATGGCTAGATTTTCATTTTTAGAAATATTCTCATAGCTTGGAAAGTTAATCCATATGTGTAGACCTTATTAATCTAACTGTTTCTCAAAAAGGACAAAAATGTTGTATATAGAAGTTAGTGAAGTATATGTAAGTTGTGAATTTGTTGAATCAATTTATTGTCCTGTTGTAACTAGTACCTGTGCACTGCAGGATGATGAGTCAATGGAGCTCTAACATTTGGCTCTCGATTTATTTATAAATATTCCTAGATAAATGCTTTGCAACGTGTTGTGGTTGTCAAAATCATGTATGTGATGTTTTTGTTGCCAAATTTATTAAATTCCCAAATATTTTTGATTTAGGGCTTCCTTCTTGTGCTATCTTTCGCCAAAATTTAGTCTATTTATAATATTTACATTATTTAGCAATAAAAAGTTTAAAGCCTCAAATATGCTTTCACTAGTTCGAACTTTTATACTAGTACATTTTTTAAAAATCATGAAATATTAGCATATGTGTGAGTCTGAATACGAATGTAGATGGATTTCTATAATTCTGCGGGCCTAGATGTTTTTGCTATGAAATTTTACATGGTATTTTACATTTGAATTAATCATCAATATGCAAAATATCGTCGAATTTTTAAATAAGCTTGGGAAAATTCATTACATTTGTAATGAATGATTCCCAAAGCTCGACAAGGCTTGGGAATCATTCATTACATTTGCAATGATCGACAAGGCTTGGGAATCATTCATTAAATTTAAAGCGCGTGGCTTGTAGCACTTATATAATTTTTGGAGTTGAACACGTAGTTGTTTAAATTTTATTAAAACCGCTTGGTTGAAGGCACAATAAAAAAAAACACTTGGTTGAAGCTAAACCTTTTTTAATTTTAATTTTACTTTATTCGACCTTATATGAAATACGCACAGATGAGAAGTGACATTTTTAAGACAATTTATACAAAGTTTGAGGTTCATGGCTTTTTGAACGCGAATTTCAGGTAATAACGATAAATATCTTGTGCATCTGAAAATCGAGTGTCCCATGATTGAACAGAAGTTGCATTTATATTGTGGTTTTGTAGAAATATAAGATGATTGTTGTGTTCGACTTGATCTTATTGTAGCTGTTGGTTGATGTGATGCTGATGGACCTAGTCTGGATGGTGTTACTGACAGCTACATCGTTTATTTAGGAATGTTATTAGTTCATCCAATGTTGCCATTCAAGTTGGCGGTGAATTGTCATCCCATTTGAGTCGTGTGCAGTGATCAAGTTTGTTGTATATCATTGTTATGATCAAATCGTCCCATTGTTTCACTAGACGCTGAAGGCTTTCAAACGCACGCAAATGAGAATTAAAGTGGTCGATTAGTTCTCTTAATTTTTCTACAAATTCTTTGTCGAGTGCCTTGAAGGAGGGAACAATGAATGTATATGGTCTTGACAAATAACTTTTTTGTTCTCATATCTGTCTGACAGAAGCTTCAATGCGACAGCATAATTAGTGGCTGTTAGCTCCAATGATTCGATTGTCCGATACGGAATCTTTCCAAGTAAGGAACGCAAATATTGAAATTTAGTGATATTATCTACATTTTCTTGATTATGCACCAAACTCATGAATAATTCATGAAATTCCATCCACTTTGCTTAATCCCCGTTGAACATTGGAATTTCAATTTTTCTCAATTTAAGCGCTGAAGAAAGTTTTGTTGAATTTTCTGCATTGACTAACGAATAATTCAATGTTGTTCGAAGGGTTTGAATGAGCACTGAGATTTGTGGTCATTTATATCGAAAAACGCCTGGAGACGAGTAATTTGATCACATGCCACGCTGGGTTGGGTTTTTAATTTTGCAATTTTAGCCTCCATTGTGCACACTTGTATTATAAAGCCTTTGTGTGGTTATAGTACAACACACACGTAACGGTTTCTTATCACTTATGTAAAGGTTGAAGAACACGTGCAGATGATATTTAAAAAATTTGTTATTTATTTATATATTATAGCTTGAAGATATAGATATCTTGTAGATTTGAACTGAAGATGTTATCTATATTTAATCTATATTTGCTGCTATATTTAAAGATGTGTTTGTTTTTTGTGCCGTGTTTTGTAAAACTTTGGCCTATTTGTGGTATTTACATAGTTTAGAACTTTATATATGTGCTTTTAAGTTTCGAAAAAGCTTAAAACAAGATTACGTTAAATTAAATTTTGCACACATTAAGTATTGCATTATTAATATGTAGAATAACGTGAATTTTTTCAATAAACCACCTTAATAAATTGTTGGTGTCAAAATATGTAGTATCAAATGTTGTTGTTGTCAACTATTTTAAAATTGCAAATACTTTTATTATTCTAAGATGAGTTTGATTTTTGTGTCTTATTTTGCCCAAGTTTAGCCTATCAATGATATTTAAAAATTGTAGGGCTTTATATATGTGCTTTTTAGCTTAGAAAAAGCTTAAAATAAAATTCCGTGAAATTATCTAATGCAACACAAATTCAAAGATTAGTTTGATTGTTGTACTATATTAATATTTACATAGCTTAGAACTTTATGATCATTTACATAAAATACTAAACTATTTAGTTTTTTGAGTATTTTGTTGGTAATGAAACTAGAGCTGTCGAAGGACTCTATATAGAGCTTAAGCTTCTCGAGAAGGCTTATATAGAATTTAGTTACTACAACGACTAGATCGTAACCATGGAAGACATGCTCTAGGACATTCTAGCAACAAACGCAACCATTCGGAAAGAAATATACGGACGGAGTCCAATTATTACTGCAGTGCAGCAGCAATTGAGCAATACAATGATAACCTTCACCAGACATAAAAATGAAGTGCTTTCAGCAATGCTAAACGTTAACATCAAAACCCCAAGAACATAGATTTCATTTATACCGACAAACACAGTGAGTTTTCGTCATTGAAGGAACTGATCGGATGGTCGCTACACTACAATATACACTCACTAGTCTCTACAATTTCTATACTTTAAAGGCTTTCTACTGGATGACCAGCTAACTGAATTCAGCAAACGAACGCTGATTATTCGGAGATATACCAGGTACTAGCGATCACATTTATTACCTGGAAATGTATCTATTAACCAACCCTAACGGAATACGCTATCTTTTGATGAGATTATTATCAGATTAAAGACATTTTTGCAATGGAAATTATTTAAACCGTTGAGCACGAACGCCTGGCAGCTAAATTATTTACCTCAAAGTATCATACTAATGTAACGAATGAGCCATAATCATACATCATAATTTTTTAGAAGCTTTTTAGTGATATATCATTTATTGTTCGCCACAGGAATCCATAGTAAAAATGATGTTTTGTAGCTTCATGTTTCCCAATGAAAAAAGCAAAAAAATTACTAAACGGTTATGTAAATGTTTTCTACATATCATTATCAACAACAGCTTTAAAATTAAACTTGACTTTCTCCAAAAATTAGTCACACACTTGTGTAAATTCTGGAAATATTTTGAAACCCGGCCACAGGCGTTCTAATATTTTCGTTTTTATACTAGAATAACATTAAGCCTCAACTAAGCTTTCATTACTTCGAGTATACAAAACAAATATAAATTATTAGATTGTATTAACCTCAATATTGTTTTTGATATACAGAATTGTACAGAACTTTTCGAAGATTTTAGAGCTTAATAATCTTAATAAACGCTTCGAGTAATTTAATATCATACTCTACATATTAGCCAGTGACTACTACACAAATCAGTCAGCCATATATTTAAAGCTCGTCAATATACTTATTCATTTTAAATTATTAGTGAACATCCATTTAAACATTTTAGTTTGAAAATGTTGAGTTTCAATAATCTAGAAATGACCAATCAATAAGTGTCAAATAATGAAAGGAAAGAGTAAACATCTTCTATCTAAATTTTATAAAAGTAAGCTTTCGCGTTTTTAGAGAAACTTCTGATTTTCTGGCCTGAAAGAGTACTGAGTACTAATATACACTGTCATAAATGAATTAATTGGTTGATTCTTTGGTATATTTATGAATTTATATTAACTTCTATGTGACCATCTCGAATTATTCTCGAAATTATAAAAATTTTGTTGGCGTTCGTCAAATTTTTAGTATTTTTCAATACCCTAATTTATGTAAAAGGTGATTCCTAATTAACAACGAAATGTGATGATAAATTAAAAACTTTTTGACGCATCTCTGCAATTTATCGAAAATATCGTGCAGTTTTTGTGTTTAGTGATAAATATTTCTTAATACATACGCACCACATTCGTTTCACACATTCGAAAATCTAAATTTACATTTATGAAAATTAAAGCAACGGATTCCGAAATTCAAAACTAAATTTTACCTCTTACAGAATTTAAACCATATCCCGTTTTTTGTTAAAAAATTGTATTCCAGAAAAGTGAAAATTTTACTTTGAAACTTAGTACCTACACGGTAAATAAAAATTCACTAGATGTGAGCATACTAGACGATCTAGTTGAATCAAGTAAAATTAATAATACTAGATTTCTGGTTGTAATAAAATCTGGTAATTTTACTTGAAATACAAATATGTAGTACTGGAAAACAAGTAAACAATACTATGTGTTTTTGCGACTAGACTTCTGGTAAAATTATGAGAAATACAATTTTTTAATTAGATTTCAAGTAAAATCGAATACTACATTTTCTTGCAAAACAATTAGATTTCTTGCATTTATTCTATTAAAGTTCTAGTATAATAACCTGAGAAAACTATATTCTTTAGCCGAATTCCAGTACGTCATCATTTTTTACTAGATTTCCCCTTGATTATACTAGATTGCCGTCTAAATAAATTTCAAATAATAAAAAAACCTTTTTGGATTTGGTTTTAATTAAATATTTTTTATTTCAACAATTATAAAAATAACAAAGTTTTAAAATAGTTGTTCTGAATATTTCGCACACAATTTAGAACATAATTTCGAGACCCGAGGCGTCGGAATCACAACTTTAATTAAAAAGAAAAAAACTTCCATGAAATTGTAGAAGTATAAACAATTTTGGGAAAATTTCAATCCAAAAACATAAAAAATTTTAAAGAGTTTATCGAAGGTCCATAAAAAGTTTTGTAGCCCAACGAAATTGATTGGAAGATTTCTTCGTGGCTCAAACCATTAACCGACAAACATACCAGATACGGCTGCAACAGCTTACTTTTTTGGGTGAGATCTTTTATTGATTCATCTACCTGCAAAAATTAAAAATTTTAGTTTAATAACAAGAGTAATAATATGAACTATATTATATCAAAATTTCAACGTTGGCTTTCTTACAGATAACCATGTAGATTTTATTCATCATTTTCCCCAATTTTGGACTTTTCGGGTGATCATCAGGGTAACAATTTTAATATAAAATTACGTTATGTTAAATACGGACGTTACAATAAAAAATACTTAGTACGTTAATTTCGTTACCTGTCAACTAACGAACATAAAAGTACAGTTGAATTTAATAACTTGTACATTGTCGTACTCTGTATGAGGTTAAAAAGGAGAGGTTAGGTTAAAAATTCAAATGTACTTCTATGTTCATTATTTGATATGTAATGAAAGTTACGTACTAAGTATTTTTTATTGTAACGTCCATATTTAACATAACGTAATTATATATTAAAGTGGTTGGCTCCGGGAATTCTAGTCAAAAACATTTCAGTGAAAAATTAAAAGGCAACTCAGTGAAAATAGTTTTAGACGAAATGCCTTTTTAGAAGGAAGTTCAATCAAAAAACTAGAAAAGGCATTCAAGTCAAAATATTTTGACTGGAATTCGTTTTGAATTTAGTTAGTTTTTTTTACTGAAATGCCTTGTACAGGTCTATACGCCGGCTTCGTGGCCGGGGAACAAATAATGAATATAATCTATATGGCTTAATTTAATTTAGTTAAATATTCTATAAGAAAGCCAACGTTGAAATTTTTAAACATAACAAGACTATTAAAAAGCATATAATAATTAGAATCATATCAACAAATAATTAAATACCTGAGCCCTAATAATATCGCCGGATAGGCAGGTTAAAACAAATTGATTATCCGACAAAGCATAGCAGTCGCTTTAAGTGTAGTGTTACTCGATGTCTGGTGTTTTGATCTTTTTCTTCATATACTCCTGCACAGGATATTGACATTTAAGGAAACGTTTCTAAAAGGAACCCCCTTCAAAATTTCAAATTTCCAAATCTTTTCCTGAAAATGACGATTTTGACTTATCGTTTTTTGCATGCAATGAGCGAATAAATATTAACATACATATATGTAAATTGTTCTTTATTTCATTCCCGTCATTCCCTATACAAGAGACCGAATTCAAAATTAATCTGAAATGTTAATAATTGAAAGTTAATCTGAAAATAATTTTTTTTTTTTTTTTTTTTAAAACATCTTTATTGATATGGCTACTACAATCTTAAACATTATTAATTCATTAGTAAGGTTGACATTAGTACTTATGAGATAAGCATAAACTTGTGTGGGTCTGCTGGACCAGTATCCAGTTCCCTTATGAAAATCATTTAATGTATATATTTGTCAAAACTTACACATTCACCGTCAAAATCCTTCACATTGGGAAAATTTTGGATGAGTTCCGCCGCATTTGCTTGATGCATCTCAATTAATAATTATGTGTAATATTTCACTATAGTTATTTTATATTAACACTTACACTTTATATACCTACTTAAACTTCTATTTTTTTCACCTGTTTTTCATTTTACTATACTACACATTCCACAGCAAGAAATTCAACGCATTACTGATACTGACTATGACGACGAAATTGAAATTAATATGCGAGCGAAAGTCTAAATTTACTAGAATTCTAGTAAATTCTAATAGAAGTTTTAAATTAACCAGAATATTACTAGAATCTATTTAATTTATTTGCACTTGCGAACAGGAATTATCTTTACTAGAATTTTACTAGATTTCAGGTAACTACATTAAAAAATAAACCGTTGCAAAAATGCAACTGGAATTCAAGTAATTTTTATTTTTACTAGGATTCTGGTAATAAAATTTACGAGATTTTCGTTAAAGTTACTAGATATTCCATTTTATAGAGTAAAACTAACTATCTAGTATTTTTCCAGTAATTTTTTGTGCTAGATAATCACTAGAACTCCAGTATAATTAAAAATATTACTGGAAATTAACTATTAGTAGTCAAAATCTGGTTTTGATTGCAATTTCACTGGAAATCGGTTAAATCTATTTTAAAATTTAGCTAGAAAATTCATTTTTCTTGATTTTTAACTAGAAATTCACTGGATTTTCACTAGAATTTTCAAAACCAGATAATCAAGTAGGCAATTACCGGATTTTGTAATGAGCGTGTACGCAGTGATGTAGAGCTTTAAAATGAAATTTTGCCTGTTCTAGAATTTACACCACAACACGTTGTATTACAAAATTAAACGTTCAGTTTTCCAAAATGTACAAACGAGTTTGTGACTGAATGCCGGAAAAGGGAAAATTTAATTTTTAAATTTAGAGCTCGTTCTGTTTAGATATCCAAATTAAAGTTTTTTTTTCTTTTATGTTTTTAAATTTAGAGAAGTCAAGCAGCTATAACACAAAAGACAAGCAGCCATAACACAAAAAGTACACATTTCGTCTTCAATCATTTTATCTTATGATTAAATTTTGTTTATGATTCTGGTGTACACAAACCTACAAGTCAATTTTTGTTGTCCATTTTCGTTTTATTTGTGTATTTCAGTTTGAATTTCCACCCATTGGCAACCGCTATGATATGAATTGGCAGCCCTAATTGGATTATTTTTAAAATAGTATTTCGTTCTACCTTTTCCTGAATAACTTGTTCTGACTTTTAAAATTAAACTTTGCATTTTCCAGAATTTTCCGCGAATCTGACTATTTAATTTTAAAACTCAAAATAGGTTAAAATGTTATTGGATAATTCAGAATGCAACTCCTTTCTAAGAATTTGCTTACAATCTCGTGTAAATTCTGGAATTTTGAACATTTCATTTTTAAACTCAGAACTTAACGTTATCTTGTAAATTCGGGAAAAAATTCAAAATTAAACTTCATTCAAAATTAAATTTTATCATTCGTAGAATTTACTCTAAAACGAGTTTTTTGTTGCAAAATTGAATTTTACCTTTATAAATATTTAAACCATAACTTATAGTTTAATAATTAAATTTATACTATTCCTCATTAAAAAACCTAGAAAATTGAATGTCGAAACTCTAAACGCATTGTGATGTAGAATCTGTGAAAGGGAAATTTAATTTGGGAAAACTCAACACCCATTAGGGTTGGCTCTAAAATTAAATTTTCCCTTTAACAGAATTTACTCCACATGGCATTAGCGTTTCCAAATTACACTTTTTCTTTTCAGGAATTTACTCAAACTCGCGTGTGTATTCCGGAAAGGTGAAATTAATTATTGAAACTGAGATTGACCATTCCATATTGACATGAACACACTACATGTTGGGAGAAAATTTTATTTTGAAACTCAGATCGCATTGCGTTCGGGTTTCCAAATTTAATTTTCTGTTTTCAGAAATAAATGAAATGTATACGAGTATTTGTTGCATTAAGTTCTACCGTTTCCAGATTTTAGACCATAACTTTATTTGAGGTTCAAAATCAAAGTTTCCTTTTTCCAAAATTTAAACCAATATGCGTTCTCAGTTTTACAATTTAATTTTTAACCTTCAAAATATACCCACATCACCGAATTTTTAAAAAATGCAAATTTAATATTGAAATTCAGACTACAATGCGTCCGAGTATAAAAATTATATTTTAATAATTCCAGATTTTAAACCATTTACACGTGCATTTACTCCATAACCTATATTCAGGTTTAAAATTAAGATTGAGGATGGTTCCGATCAGATGAGGCATTTTTGGTTTACGGTGCTCTTAAGCTTTTTAAATCGCCATTTTGCAATTTGAATTAAAATTAATGTGGAGATTAATTAAAACAACAACCATTGTTTCTTTACGCAAACAAACCATTCTCTCGCTAAAGTGGTTTAAATATTTAAATCGCTCGAAATCAGAGGGTCGCCGCGTAGTTTTCGTCGCCGCCTGATAACATCATTGTGATAATATTATGCGTGAAGCATGAAGCCTAAGGACTAACCTAAGCAATCATATATTCAAATTAAAGGTAATGCTTATTGTTGATGAGTTATTACTCACGACCAATGCTCTTAGGCGTAAGACGTTATCATGTTAAAATTGTTACTGGTCGACTTTAAGGTTAAATAAAAATTTCGTTTATTCAAAACACGAAGAAGTACGCGCTTGAATTTGGTTTTACTAGTCAGATTCCAGGTAAACAAACACATGTGAAACGAACAAATCTGATTAAATTCAAATAAGAATAAAATTTTTCGAAGACTTGAATACATTCAAATCGAATTTACAACTAGCCTCTAGGTCGACTATCGCCTCAAAATGGCTATCAAAAATTAAATTTCCCTTCCAAAAACAAATCTGCAAAACACAAAATTTTGAAATATGGGCTACGATTCCTTTCGAAGAAAACCTGAGAATGTTTGAAATCCTTTTGCGCAAGAGGATGACGCGAAATAATGGAGTTCGCTTTAAGCTGTGTTTTGTGTTTAAGCTTTATCGTTATTTGGAAAGAAATTAAGAATTTAAAACAAGTTGTGGTGTAAATGGAACAGAAACAGAAACAATTTTGAAGCCCGACCACGACACTTTAAGGAAACCAGTGCCTACGTTTCTTAAAATTATTTTTTTTACACGTTGTATTACAAAATTAAACGTTCAGTTTTCCAAAATGTACAAACGAGTTTGTGACTGAATGCCGGAAAAGGGAAAATTTAATTTTTAAATTTAGAGCTCGTTCTGTTTAGATATCCAAATTAAAGTTTTTTTTTCTTTTATGTTTTTAAATTTAGAGAAGTCAAGCAGCTATAACACAAAAGACAAGCAGCCATAACACAAAAAGTACACATTTCGTCTTCAATCATTTTATCTTATGATTAAATTTTGTTTATGATTCTGGTGTACACAAACCTACAAGTCAATTTTTGTTGTCCATTTTCGTTTTATTTGTGTATTTCAGTTTGAATTCCCACCCATTGGTAACCGCTATGATATGAATTGGCACCTCTAATTGGATCATTTTTTAAATAGTATTTCGTTCTACCTTTTCCTAAATAACTTGTTCTGACTTTTACAATTAAACTTTGCATTTTCCAGAATTTTCCGCGAATCTGACTATTTAATTTTAAAACTCAAAATAGGTTAAAATGTAATTGGATAATTCAGAATGCAACTCCTTTCTAAGAATTTACTTATAATCTCGTGTAATTTCTGGAATTTTGAACATATCATTTTTAAACTCAGAACTCATTATCTTGTAAATTCGGGAAAAATTCAAAATTAAACTTCATTCAAAATTAAATTTTATCATTCGTAGAATTTACTCTAAAACGAGTTTTTTTTCTGCAAAATTGAATTTTACCTTTATAAATATTTAAACCATAACTTATAGTTTAATAATTAAATTTATCCTATTCCTCATTAAAAAACCTAGAAAATTGAATGTCGAAACTCTAAACGCATTGTGATGTAGAATCTGTGAAAGGGAAATTTAATTTGGGAAAACTCAACACCCATTAGGGTTGGCTCTAAAATTAAATTTTCCCTTTAACAGAATTTACTCCACATGGCATTAGCGTTTCCAAATTACACTTTTTCTTTTCAGGAATTTACTCACACTCGCGAGTATATTTGGAATGTTGAAAATTTGACAATTTAAATAAAAAAAAAACTTTTTATCGAGTTTCAAAGTTAAATTTAGTTTTTTCCGAATTTACACAATAAGGCGTTGAGTTTCAATATTAAATTGTTCGTTGCTACGACACGTTATATAGTATCTTGTAAATTCTTGAAAACGCAAAATCAAATTTTCTCCATTTCCAGAATTTAATCTACTCCATCTTTTGAGTTTCAAAATTGAATTTTACCTGTAATTCAAATTCTAGAAAAGAAAAAATTTAGTGCTAAAACTCAGAACGCGTTGTGTATGGTCGGGTCTAACAATTAAATTTCCCATTAACAGAAATTACTCCATAAGGCGTTAGAATTTGCAAATAAAATTTTCCCTTTCCAGGAATTTACTCACACTCGCGTGTGTATTCCGGAAAGGTGAAATTAATTATTGAAACTACGATTGACGATTGCATACGAGTTTGACTAAATGTTGGAAGAAAATTTAATTTTGAAACTCAGATCGCATTGCGTCCGGTTTCCAAATTAGATTTTCTGTTTTCAGAAATAAATAAAATGTATTTGTTGCATTAAGTTCTACCGTTTCCAAATTTTAGACCATAACTTTATTTGAGGTTCAAAATTAAATTTTCCTTTTTCCAAAATTCCTAAATTTAATAGTTAAAATTTAATTTTTCCTCTTCAAAATTTACCCACATTCCCGAATTTTGGAAACATGAAAACTTAATATTGAAATTCAGACTACAACGCGTCCGAGTATAAAAATTATATTTTACTATTTCCAGTTTTTAAACCATTTACACGTGCATTTACTCCATAACCTGTATTCAGGTTTAAATTTAAGATTGAGAATGGTTCCGATCAGATGAGACATTTTTGGTTTACAGTGCTCTCAAGCTTTTTAAATCGCAATTTTGTAATTTGAATTAAAATTCATGTGGAGACTATTTAGTTTAATTTAAAATAAATTAAACAACCATTGTTTCTTTACGCAAACAAACCATTCACTCGCTACAGTGGTTTAAACATTTAAATCGCTCGAAATCAGAGGTTCGCCGCCTGATAACGTCATTGCGATAATATTATGCGTGAAGCATGAAGCTTAAGGACTAACCTAAGCAATCATATATTCAAATTAAAGGTAATGCTTATTGTTGATGAGTTATTGCTCACCTCCAAGGCTCTGTGGCGTAAGACGTTATCATGTTAAAATTGTTACTGGTCGACTACATCCTATGCAACCTTTAATCTTAAACAAACATTTCGTTTATTCAAAACATAAAGAAGTGCGCGCTTGAATTGGTTTTATTAGTCAGGTTATAGGTAAACAAACATGTGTGAAACGAGCAAATCTGAATCAATTCAAATAAGAATCCAATTTTTCAAAGACTTGAATACATTCAAATCGAATTCACAACTAGCCTCCTTAGCCTCAATCGCCTCAAAATGGCTATCAAAAATTTAATTTTCGTTCCAAAAAAAAAATCTGCAAAACACAAAATTTTGAAATACGGGCCACGATTCCTTTCGAAGAAAAGCTGAGAATGTTTGAAATCCTCTTGCGCTTGTAAGGATGACGCGAAATAATGGAGTTCTCCTTAAGCTGCGTTTTGTGTTTAAGTTTTATCTTGTGGTGTTTTAGGTTGTGGTGTAAATGGAGCAGAAACAGAAACAATTTTGAACCCCGACCACAACACTTTAAGGGAACGAGTGCCAACGTTTCTTAAAATTATTTTTTTAGTAATTTTCATAGTAAAATTAAAAATTTCTCTGGTCGTTAGTTCAGTAACAATAATAAAGCTGTCAGCTAAAAGGATAGATTTTATCAAAATGGATTTTACATATAAAGACGTACTCCTTCTGTTATCAGTGACTTGTGTTATGGAAGGATTAAGTCAATATTGAAAAATGACAAAATGATTTGAGAAAATGTGAATTCCAACATCAATAGATTAAGCAAGTTTAAAACAGCTTATTCAAGACTTTAAGTTATTTGGGCTGTTACATGTTGCCCGTCAAAGGTTTAATTAATTCTATTACTATCAAATTTGTTATGTTAATTTAAATTCTTGTTATACAGTATTTGGTCAAAGTTTAGCTTGTTTGGTTGTAATAATATTAACAACGTTTTTGTTCAACAAAATTGGACAAAGCTTTATGAATTTTCTAATGTTTAGGACAAAAGTTAGTGATTTTTAGAATACTGTAGTTTTATAATTTTTATGTTGTTTAGACCTAGACAACTTTGAAGCGACAAGTAAATCACTTGATAATTAGAGCTTTTCAAGTAGTAGGGCGTCGTAAACCTATCTGTTATAACAGGGTGAATATTCAGAATATATACGGTATTTGGGTTGAATAAAAAAACTATTTAGCTAAATTTTACGAAATTAAGCTTTCGCGTTTGTTGAAAAATTTGTGATTGACGGGCCCATAACTAACCCATCAGTATAAAAGATTTTTCGGAGCTATGTATTTATAGCACCAAATTTTCACTAAAAAATGCGCTTTTCATAATTAAAAACCAAACGTTGACGAATCTCTGCAATATTATTTTATTTAAATAACCCAACCAAAAATGTATTCAAAGTATCGTGTAGTTTTTGTGTTTGGTGATAAATGTTTCTTTTTACATAAACACCACACTCGTGCAAAAAAAAACAAAATTGGTAAAGTTTTGTGGTTTATTCAAAACTTATTTTGTCGGTTAATTCCACATTATGTGTAAATTAAAATACGCTTTACTTATTTTCAGAACAATAAATCATTTTAGAGTGTTTATATAACGTGTTGTTAAAATATGTTGTTAGTTTTTTGTTGTTTTCTATTGTTGAAATAATTTTATTTTTGGTCAAAACTTTTTGAAGATTTTTTCGGACTAATCCTAAAATCAATTATATCAATGAAAAGAAAATAAAGCTGGACGGAAAACCTAATCTCGAAAATCCAAATGTATATATATGAAAAAAAGTTTGAACAAAGAAAATTAAAACTTAAGTAACCGTAAAAAAAAAAATAACAAGTTTTCCGATATTGTTGGTTTTTCGACTTCTTGAAAAATTTCGCAAAATCTTTTTTTTTTTTCTTATAGGATTAGTGTGGTGTTAAACACTTCAGTTTGTCTTTCATTTGTTGCTGTTATTGTAGAAAAATGCTTTTGTGGTGGTGTGGACGAAAATATCCAATTTTTTTCAAAGAAATGTTATATTGTGCAATAAGAATTTGTAAACTTTGAAATCTTTTGCGTATGATACATAAAGAACAAATCATTGTTTAAAGAGCCAAACTTTACATTTTTTAGTGACGTTAGGCAAGACTTAAAGTTAGAAAAGTTTGCTAAAACGAACATATAACTCAACAAAATAAATGATTAGTATAAGTAGTAGTAACATATATATAGGCTGTCGCATTTTAATTAAAGATATTTTCGTCAGGAAAGCTGCCAATAAAAAAAAACGTATTTTAAAGTTATAGGATTTTAAGGGGGTAATCGATTGGTAACCTTAATTTTGATCTTGAAATCTGTTTACACAGAAATTTAAAGATACATTCTTGATTTTTTAGGAACCCCCATTTTTGAACTCAGATTTTGAAATATCGTACAATTTTACGTATAGATAGGTACTAAAGGTATTGTTTTGAATGCCTTTAAGCGGTTACTTCTACGTTAAATTACGGAATGGTATGAAATAACCTGCAGACGATGAATTTAGCCAACAGTTGATGCGATTAAAACCTAAGGTGCCGAGCTGCTGACCTTGGCCCTTACCGTCAAGGCTATGTGAAAGTCAACTGAACGTTAGTGAACCAACTTAAAATTTAAAATAACGCTTTTTTTTATTTCTCGATTTTTTTCAAGTACATTTTTAATTAAAAGGTTTAACACCAGCAAAATCCCGAGATAAACGTTTCTTTAAACAGCCTTAAACTAAATAAAACTTTATTTTACAGCCAATGTGAGACTCATCATAACTCTAGAATAAAAAATATGCTAAATTAGAAACAATATAAGGATTAATATCTCATCTTAAATTATCATTTAGAACACTTTTCCATAAAATTCATGAGGTTGACGAAATAGGGGAAATTTGGGATCATTTTTACTCTACATTCGTGGCAAATATTAAATAATGGCAGTATCCTTTTGAATTTTATAGTCGAAATTATATATCCAGGACAGTTTGCTATCTAGGAACACATTTAAATGTTTGGCGTAGTCCGATTTGTTTATCGATCTATTAAAAATTGAGTACTAGTGCTGGCTACCATATACCAACAAAATTCCCAACCAACGCTGGTTCCCGTAGGCTAATATTGTTGGTTATTAATTTTTTTACCTGTATTTACCAAAACTTTTTGGTTAATAAATTTGCTCAATGCTGGTGGAGTGGTTTGGTTACTAATTAGTGGATTTATATTGATTCTTTTGTTAATCTGCTAATCTAGAGTTACAAAAATCAAAAATTACAATTTTAAATTTAATTCAGTTAGTTCTCGTCTATTTTGTTAGTATATGGTAAGTTTATTTAAGGAATAATTCATAAATTTTTTTGATCATTGGAATCATAGTCGAATTTCTACGTAAGAGTGGATGTAAGACCGATTTGAAAATAGTTTCTCCAGGTGCTGCAAATTCTCAGTAAGTTATTCATAACAATCCTATTTTGTTTGTTCAGCACATCAAAAATGCCTATATTAATTGTTGATAGCCGGTTACAGCTAAATTATCGAGGAAAAATATTGCACCCTTTTGAATATTTCATCATACAATATAAAGTATGAATCGTTAATGCCATCATTTTTTCTTTTTTCTAGAAGTTCGTCATATCAGCTATAGATAGTACCAATTTAAGTCATTTTTCTGCTACTTCACCAAGCGAACAATCACATTTTTGACATGTATTAATCAGTGAAGAAATAAATACTGTTAAAGTTATATTGAAAAGTCGATAATGCAGAATCTAGTTAATATCAGCCGGAAGTGAAAATTCGCTAATACAGATGGTGTTGTCTCAGCCGAAAATAAAAAATTAAGTAGTCGATAATGTTTAGACGAGAATTTCTATTAAATGGACAGCATAAAAGACTATTGTCAATATTTTTAAATGACAAAACCTGCATGACAAAACCTGCCTCCATTGTCTCGTTGAAAATGGCGGAAATTTCGTGAAACCCAAAAAAATATTTAATATTAGTATTATATCAGCCTTTGGAGTGTTATGTCGGTAGCTATCGCAAGAAAAAAATTCAGTAAAAATTTGTATAAAATCAGACTTAAGAGTGTTATGTCTGGAGATGGATTACATAATGATTTATGGAAAATCGAATTTTCCCAGATTTCTCACGTGAAACTTGAACTGAAAGTCCTATCAATGCAGTCTATCTTCAAACGTAACGCTTTAAAAGCTGATTTTTTACAAATTTTCTAATTATTTTTTGAAAATTGAATTTTCTCCGATTTCCTACGGGAAACTTGAACAGAATTTTTTTCCTGTGATAACTATTGACCAGCCGCATTAATGCAATCAAATTTTTCCCAGATTTCTCACAGCGAAACGATCCATTTCAATAAATTTTTTAGTTTGCTTGGAATGGTAGTAACTTAATCTGCGTTATCGACTTTTTACTTTCGGCTAACTTTAATTTGCTTTGTTACGTTAGCGATTGGATTATCGTCAAACAGCTGTATTTTTATTTTCAGATTCTAATTTAGTTAATTTTAGCGTTCTCCGAGATCTAAGCCCCAATCGGGAGTATTAACATAAAGATCTCATCTTTCGGAGGCAGCACGTTGAGCTATTAGTAAATAATCTAGATGAAATTTAAGATTTGTACGCTTGGTATGTACGATTCAGGTTTCCTATTATTTTTCTCAAATTTTTCAGATCAGATTACCAGAAGAGTTTATTCCTAGTCTTTTGCTTAGTAATAAGTGGACAAGCATTTTCCAGAGGTTATCTCTAAATAATAATGTTAAAACCGTATGGTCAGAGGAGAGAAAATCAGACTATTCGGTAAGAACGTAAACCTCTGTTGATTTTCTTCTTAGTTCGCCATTACGCATTAGCGTCACAAGGTTAAGAGTTTAGCAAGATTCTCAGAAGTAGAAATACATAAAGAATCAAAAGACAGTTGAACTGTGAGAGTGATTAGCTAAAATGTTAGAATAAACCATTCTGGAGTTTGACTATTGCTTAAAATTTTGTTTAGCTCTTCTTTCTTGTGCCACACAGATACCCAACCCCTCTCATATTGGTTTCCTCAAAAATTATTGCAAACACTTGTAATATCCTAATATCCTCGATTTTAAAGTAGTCAATTGTTAGATAGTTTTTTAAGTTTTATATTTAGTTTAGAGGAATAATTTCTTCTGAATGGTTGATTGCTTTTGTAACCTTGTAAAGTGCCAAGCATTCGAATTACGGATACAAATTTCCGCTTCGTCTTATGCGTTTCGATTTATTTCTAATTCAAAATTGTCCAACAAAAATGGTATTTGGGGTCTAAATGACTCTTCCAGTGGTAATTTTTTATTTTCGTTAATGTAAGTGGCCGCACTTGATGAAACCAAAATATAATTAAGTGTCAAATGAGAAAGGTGCCACGTAAACGTAAATTAAAATACTATAAGCGTACAATAAATGTATTAATTTAAGCATCCTACATTGATTTTCAGTTTATTACTGTACGTTATGTATCCACATCATATAACCTGGCCCAGGAGAATTCAGACAATAAAAAAATGAAACGTTTTACATTTAACATTAACTATGTAATTGTATTAAATGTAGCAGTTCATATTTGAACAATGCAACATTGAAAGGTAAAATTTCTCTTGCTAACAAAATACAATTTTGTGTTTTTTTTTTGCTCAGGAGCGATTCATATAAGTGTTCTAAACAATACCTAAGTAAATCGAAATCAAATTCTGATAAAAAAAATTAAACATAATGGCAGCACACAAAAAATCGGAATTACAAGATTTGATTTCGGTGCCTATTTGTTTACGTGAACTGAAAAAAAAGTTAATATAACGAGAAGTTTTATAGGATCGGGAAAATGTGTAATCAACAAAAGAACAAAAAAGCATGGATCGACGTATTTTCCATTATTTGTATTTACAATCTATCCTAATACTAAAATATTCTAAATAAATAAATGGTTTGTCCGCCGAATTTTGCTCAATAATTTAAATAACATTTTTTAAATTGAATCTAATATTAATTTTGTACTCTACAGAACTCGAATACAGTCTGACATTTAGAAAAGTTTTATGTTTTTAATCCATTGTAACTAGGGAGAACTGTGTGTATAACTAGTTGGATATTAATTGGAAAAGTTTATGTTTAAATAAAAATCAAAATAGCTACACGCTGTTCAATTGATTATTTCGTATGCATTATCGAAACAAGTTTTTTTGTTTCATGCATTACACAGATGTGAGGAATTAAAATTTTAATATTGACTCGGACTTAAACCAATTGGGGTTTGTTCCTTTACACTAGTATTTTTGTTACTCGTTTGTGGTGGTACAAACAAACATAGTGAGCGTTTGTTGTCAAAATAACAAATGTTATTGTTGTCAAATATCTTAAAATTGCAAATACTTGAAATATTCAAAAATTACTTTAATTTTTGTGCTGTATTTAGTCTAAGTTTAGCCTATTTCATATATTTAAAATATTTGGTAAATTATGTATGTGCTTGTCTTGTAAAAGCTTTAACCAAAATTTCGTTAAATTGTCTAATGCAACACATTAAGTAATCCATCATCAATATGTGAAATATTGTGAAATAAACCGTCTTCATAAGCTTTTGCTGTCAACACACAAAATGAAAATTAAAATACCAATTGTTGTTGTTGTCAAATATCTTAAAATTGCAAATACTTGAAATATTCAAAAATGACTTTAATTTTTGTGCTGTATTTAGTCTAAGTTTAGCCTATTTTTGATATTTAAAGTATTTGGAAAATTTTTTATGCGCTTTTAAGTTTTGTAAAAGCTGTAACCGAAATATCGTTAAATGGTCTAATGCAACACATTAAGTAATCCATCATCAATATGTAAAATATTGTGAAATAAACCATCTTCATAAGCTTTTTGCTGTCAACACACCCAATGAAAATTAAAATACTAATTGTTGTTGTTGTCAAATATCTTAAAATTGCAAATTCTCGAAATATTCAAAAATTACTTTAATTTTTGTGCTGTATTTAGTCTAAGTTTAGCCTATTTTTGATATTTAACACATTTGGAAAATTATGTATGTGCTTTTAAGTCTTGTAAAAGCTTTAACCGAGATTTCGTTAAATTGTGTAATGCAACACATTAAGCAATCCATCATCAATATGTGAAATATTGTGAAATTTTAAGCCATCTTAACGAGTTTTTGCTGTCAACACACCCAATGAAAATTAAAATACCAATTGTTGTTGTTCCATCATCAATATGTGAAATATAGTATTTCCAAAATAATTTGATATATTTATAAACGCGTTACTTTATTTGCACATAATGTTCACATTAAAATTTTAATCTTCTTTATCTAAATATATAAATATGCTATCTATATATATAAACCCGTTATTGTTGGAAAATAATTTTGGATCGGGTTTACCAAACTCGACAAAATTCTTCATAATTTTGCTGATACTAAAATTGCGTATGCAAATCACATTTTCTTTTTTTTTATGTGACAAATCCACATTTTATTGCTATTTATTATTAAAAAGCAAAATTGTAATCTATAAATACACATTTTTATAATTCATTTTGTGGTGTCCTCTAGTTTTCCCCCGTACCAAAATAAAATAAAAATTGCTACGCTGTCGATTTTATAAAGAGTGTCGTATAATAACCACAATACTAAATAACACAGTATAAATATAGTATACAGTATATCTTACAAAGGTAGGTTTTGTAGCTAGAAACAAATTCGAAAAACTTAATCAAACAAACAAATTAATTTTTTCTGTGAGCTTTTAAATTACTCTCTATACAATAAAATATTTGTCTCAATATTTCATTTAGTCTCAAGTTATTGTACGTGCGCGACAAAAGTTAATAAACTGTAAGTCTCAATACAGATATAACAGACAAACAAACGTAAAATAAAGTTTACACATTTTCTTTGTCAGAAAAATATTTTGACTTTTTGTTTTTCTTTAATAATAAAAGAAAATGACCAATTTTTCATTTTCTATGCTGAGGAAAACATATGGAAAAAGTTTTATTGTATTGATTAAAAAACTAAAAACTTTTTGAGCCTCGTCTCTCATTTATAAAATGAACTGAATTTTTTGGCACAACAACAAATTGGTTTATAATATGATAGGGGCTTTAGTGTCTAAAGATTAATGTAACTTTCACTCAAACTCAAAAGAAGCTTATGTATATGTATGCATGACTATATGTGCGGCGGCATATACATAAATAGCAATCAGTTATACATAAACCGAATATTTAATTTCGCTATACATTTTGAAAACGTTGATTTATAATCTTCGCTTTTAACGTTTTGTTATGGTTTATGGCTTTTTCTATTTCGAGATATTTTATTTTATGGGTTTTTCCATGTTTTTTGTCGTTTTAAAATATACAGAGGCCTAATAAAAGCACGACCGAATTATATTTCATAGCTAAATGAAGAGGATTTTTGGTTTATTTTTTGTCAATTTGTTGTTTTTTTTATGAATTATTACAATTTAATCTCCATTGTTTATCCATATTAATAAATATAGCATGAAACTTCTTTTATTTATATCATCCTTTAGCTATTGTGGTTATTCGACTATATGATGAGATTATAAATTATACGCATAGTTTAGAAATTTACTCTGTATGAGCACGGACGAGCAAGGTTGAGGAACTGAGATGAAAAAATGTCAATACAACACTAGGTCAACTGAAATGAATAAAAAAATTAAAACGGAAATAAATAAAATTAGACAGGCATGTACGCAAAAAATGTAGAATTTACATTAAAAGACTAACAATTAGTACGTGCGCTCGGAAAGTCAAATAAAACAAAAGAATAGGATTTTCAGGGGAAGCGTAAAATGATACCATCTTTGAACAACATCTTTTGTGATTTTTTGTTCTATCTGGCCGTATTTCAGGTCTTTATCCAAAATAATATTTTTGACTCCCATTTCCAGGTTCATTTGAAGTGTCAAAGGATCAATTTGAAATGTATCGAGCATGAGGCAAATAATGCCGGAAAACTCCTTGGACTAGCGGTCCAAAAAATTATTAAATATCGCCTAAAACTGCTGATAATAAGAGAGTCATACTATTAAAAATAAGTATTATAATAATGGTTATGATCCATTATTATTTGGTTTTTTGCTGTGTCCTTATCACGTGTTTAAGTTTAAATTAAAAATTTGTTTTAAAAAATATAAATTTTATTGGCTTTCTTTATTCGTGATATACTATATGTTTAAAAACTTTCTAAGACCGGTTTCGAGCTTCGCTCTTCGTCAGTGTCAATTTACAACTAAAAAATTTATCGTAAAAATTCTGATGAAATTATTTTTCTATTTCCATGATCATGTCATATAATTTCTCCGTTTTTAAGTTTGTTTGATCATTAAGAAGTATCTTTTTTTTTCAATCGAGTTTTCCAAGTGATCAGACGTTTGTTTATTTTTCTCTGATTTGAAAATTTTAACAAATAATTTGAATTCGATTTTGTGAAATAAATTTTATAATTTAATATTTAATATTATTAACTATGTACTATGTGTTGTGTAAATATTAGTGTTTGGTCACAAGTTTTTAAACAGTGTAAATATTAATTTGACAATAGTGTAAATATTAATTTGACATTGCCATTTCTATTTCTTTCTCTTGTTCTGTTATTGTGTTAATATCATAATATGGAATGCGGTAAATGCAGCTTGGCGTTTACTAATAATCAAATGATTCGCTGCTCTGGATTTTGTAGTAACACTTTCCACTATGGATGCGCTGAGGTTGATCGTGTTGCATATAATCTAACTTTGAAATGCCGAAATATCATGTGGTTCTGCTGCGATTGCCGTGACCTTTTAAGAAATAAATCATTTCTTAAATTAATTAAACATAATTTGAGTGATGATAATGCTCAGCATTCCTTCATTGAAAAGTTGCTTGATGAAGTTTCCTCGCTTAAACAAAAGATCGGCATGATTTTGGATTGTTTACCTCAGTTGAGATCAACTAATGTTATTACATCTATGCCTTTAAATTCCTCTGTAGGTGTGAATGAAGATTTAGCTGTGGTTACATCGCCCTTAACTAATGTCCACGATCAAAATCCAGTATTTTCCAGTCCTACTAATTTCGGTGCTTCTTGTACGACATTTGCTGAAGTGGTAAAAAATCCTGTAGTTGTGCCTGTTGCAGCATCGAATGCACTTGCTTCTCACAGTGGTGCTCCGGATCAACCAAGCAAATGTATGAGATGCTAGTGAAGTTGGAGTTAAAACTCCACAGCGCGTAGTCACTAAATATATTTGTGGTACTAAAAATGTTCCGAATAATTTTGGTATACAAACGGTTACTCCAATGTTTTGGATACATATTTCAAGATTTGCTTCTAATACTCCTGAGGACGACATCCTGGCTATGGCAAAAACTTGTTTAGATACAGATAACTGTAAAATTTCTAAATTAGTCCCAAAGAATCACAATCTGAATGATTTGGAATATGTGTGCTTCAAATTGGGGTTTAAGGAAGAATTGCGTGGTAAGGCTCTGGATCCTGCTACTTGGCCAATTGGTATTTTGGTTAGAAAATTTGACAAAAAAAATTTTCAGGCATCTCAAACTCCACGTGTGAAATTTCGGATACCAGCTGTAATCGACACACCACTTGTTTAGATGACAACATTTTTTTACATAATTATAATATGTATACAGGCTCAATCGATGAAGCTAATCAAGCTGTTCCAGGTGATAATTTGCAGGTACATAACAATTCTTGTTTAAAGTTTGGTCATTTGAATGTGCGCAGCTTGGTAAAACATTTTGATGACATAACTATTATTTTACAAACATATCAATTTGATATTCTTGCCTTGACTGAGACTTTGCTTAGTAGTAAGGTTTCTAACAAGTCGCTTCAAATTAATAATTATAAACTGCTACGATCTGATCGAATAAATAATAATTGGGGTGGAGTTGGTCTTTATTTTCGGGCCACTTTTAAGGTTAAAAAAATATTCTCTGGTTCTTTGGGTAAAGTAGAATATCTAGCATCTGGACTTACTGGGAGTTTTGGTAAAATTTTAATTTTGGTTATTTACAACCCACCTCCTGCTTGTAGTAATGATATTAACAGTTTACAAACAATTTTTGCTGAATACCTAATAAGCTATGAAAAGATTTTCTGCTGTGGTGATTTTAACTTCAATATGATGGTTAATAATCAACTAGAAGCTTGTTTGAATTTGCATAATTTATGTTATTTACCTTATAGACCCACTAGGATCAACAGTCTTTTGGATCTGATAATTTTGTACGTACCTGATAGACATATTATTATTTCATTTGGCCAGGCTGCTGTTCCTGCTATTTCTGATCATGATTTGATTTTTGCATCTTATAAGTTTTCTCGTACTAGGGATCAAATTTCTTATACTGTTGTTCCTGATTATAAAGCTATCAATCACGAGCATTTTGTAAATAATTTCTTTTCGTTAGATTGGTTTAATATGTACAACTATTCCGATGTGAATGACATCCTTGATATATTTAATTCAAATTTCTTACATTTAGATTTAGCTTGTGTACCCCGGAAAAGTATCATTAATAAATGCCCTACTGCACCGTGGTTAAATTCATATACTCGTATATTAAATTTAATAAAATGTAGGGATTTGGCTCATAAAAAATATAAATTGTATGGGTTGGATGCTGATTTGACAGCTTTTAAATTTTTTAGGAATAAAACTGTTAAAGGCATCAATCAAGCTAAACAAAAATTTTATTTTGAGAATGCTCAACTCTAAGACAACGTGGAATAATTTAAAAAAACTAGGTGTTTCAAGCTCTACAGGTGATGCAGCCATTGAATTTTCTGCGGAACAAATCTTGTCTGGGATTTGTAATATTTGTGATTCTACTGGGGTTTTGCCTTTACCTGATATTGATTTCTGTAGTTCTGAAAATGATGCCTTTGTATTTGATTGCGTTGATGAACTTATAGTGTTGAATGCGATTCGTGCAATTAAATCAGATTCGAAAGCTTATGATATGGTAGACTTCAAGGTACTAAAATTATTTATTGATCTGTTCCTGCCACTTATAACATTCATTATAAATCAATGTTTGACAAAGTCTGTGTTTCCTGATTTATGGAAGATAGCTTCTATCACACCACTACCTAAAAAGGATGTTATTTCTGGTATTGGTGATATACGTCCAATTAGTATTTTGTCTGCTCTATCTAAGGTCTTGGAAAAAGTTATGCAATTGCAGATCCAGGAGCACCTTAATAAATTTGATTTTCTTTGTAAATATCAATCCGGGTACAAATCCGGCTGTAGCACTACTACAGCCCTTGTACATATTGTTGATGATCTGTCGTCTACCTTAGACAGTAGAAATTCGATGGCTATTTTGGTGCTCTTGGATTTTTCTAAGGTATTTGATTGTGTTAATCATATCCAGTTGTTACAGAAGCTATATTTGTATTATAAGTTTTCCAATTCTGCTATTATGTTGATGCATTCGTATTTATGTAATCGTAAGCAGTTTGTGAGGTGTGGTGATGATCATTCTTATATTGCGGGGATACTTGCTGGAGTGCCTCAGGGATCCATATTGGGTCCTTTGTTATTTTCTATTTATATAAATGATCTATCATGGCGAATCCTAAATTGTCGGTTTCATCTGTATGCTGACGATTTGCAACTGTATATTAGTGGTAACTTATCAGAATTGAATGAAATTGTTTTGCGACTTAATTCTGACCTTAGAAATATTTCTTTATGGGCCAAGAATAATTCACTTTCAATTAATCCAGGTAAAAGTAAAGCATTGTTTCTTTCTAGAAATACTTCTCTTAATATTAGACCTGTGCTTTATTTGGACAGTGATATCATCTCATTTGTTTCAACATTAAACAATTTAGGACTTATACTGAACTCAAATCTTACTTGTAACGACCATGTGCGCTTCTTGTGCCAGCGTATTAATTATAGCTTGTACACGCTTAGGTTGATAAAAAAGTTTTGCCCTGTTAACTTAAGAATTTATTTGATTAAAAGCTTGGTTGTACCCATTTTCAGCTATTGTGATGTAATTTATAACAAATGTGATAGTTCCTCAAGACGTATACTTAAGGTTACATTTAATAATTGTACTCGATATATTTATGATCTTAGAAAGTTTGATCATATCTCTGAGTATAAAGATATAATTCTTGGATGCGACTTGATTCAATTTTACTGCTATAGGACTGCTGTTTTTATGTTTCGTATAGTTAAATCGGGCATGCCATTGTATTTGCATGAAAAATTAAATTTTTCCCAGTCACTGCGCACAAAGAATGTTAACTTGCCTGTTAACAGAACTAATGTTAGGAATAATTCAGCATTGATAAATGCAATTATCACCTAGAACAGCTTGCCTTTGGAGCTAAAATTCATCAGCTCTCTAGGCTTATTTAAAAAGGGTCTGTTTAAATTGATAACTGAACATCGATAATATTTGTAAATATGATTGTTATTCAAAAGCTTCGGCTTATTTAACATTTTAATAAAATATTACTATTACTATTACTAAGAAGTAATGGGTTATAGCGCTGTTGATATATATTTCAAATTCTTCCACTCTATCCATTAAGTTGCCCTTGCTAAATCTGATAGTGGGCTTTCCATTGGTAAACCCTCAGTTTGATTCTAGAATTTATTGTTATGCTGGAAATAGTTTTGTTTTGTTATCGAATTTAATAGTTGTGTGATCTCCGTTATGGTTGTAGTTAGTAAATTATTGCTGCAATTTTAATATTAAAACAAATCGTCGAACGAACAACATTTCTATTTATGATCAAAAAAATTTCATAAAACTACAACTTTAAATAGTTTTCTTACCTACATATGTAGGTACATATTGATAAAATTCTATCGTTTTTTTGATGCTACTCGTATATTTGAATGTTTTCGTAAAATAACTGTTTATTCTGTGAAAAGTTAGTTTCCAAATAAAATTGTTTGCCATTTGCATTATACTAATATATGGTAGATTCTCAGTGAAACTATACAATAGATTTAATATTATGAAGTATTTCAAACGCAGTAGGGAAAATTTTTCAGAACGCGCTCTAATAGAGCATTTAAAAACTTTTCATTCACTTAAAGCGTATAGTACATATCAATGCTGTGAAACCTCATACTATCAACATTTCGGAAACTTAAAAAGTTTTAGAAAACATTTAAAAAACACAAAAATATTTTAATAACAAACTAAAATCCGATACAAGAATTTTATTCTGATTTCTTTCAAATGAAACAGCATCAAGCATTTTAAGACCTACACTTAATCAAGATACAGCTTTCCCCAGCAATACTAACTAATCTGATTGCTCTTTGAAATAAACAAAGGTAAATCTTTTAAAGTTAAATTTTGTCTACAATTGCACAATAATAACAATTTTAATAGAAGTAATGAAGAACAACTTCAGGAATACGTCGTTCAATTTATTAATTAAAAGATATTTTTAAACCATATAACACTGAATATTTACTAAATAATTGGTTAGTTGCAAATAATTTACTACCATCTATTGAACAGTTTTCAATAAATGATGAAATTAATATTATTACCAAAACTGGAGAAGCGGTTTATGATGACATTTCAACAAAAGGGGCATTTCCATCACTGCCATTTCAAATGAGAACAATAGTTGAAAAACATTTTGATATAAATGCGATAGTTAGTTTAAATAAACAAAATTCAAATTGTTAATCGTTTATTTCAAATTTTTATGAAGGTTTGGAAGAAAAAAAGTTGAAAATTTTCAAAACAAATTGGGTATTCCATATTTTTTATATTTGAACGGATTTGAAATTAATAATCCATTCCGGATCACATTCAGAATCAATCACTGGAATTTATTTTTCTTTTCCTTTTTTTAGAAATATTTCAAAAATTGAAAATATTTTTATTGCTGCTTTCATTAAGTCGAAATATTTCAAAGAGTTGGGGAATGATCGTTGTCTAAAAAAATTAATAGATTCTTTAAAAATTTTAGAAGAAGACGGTATCTCTCTGGCAAATATCCGGTAATTTAGTATATTTTATATTAGGTTTAATTATAGGGGATAATTTAGTTGTAAATGAAGTCTGCGATTTTAGTAAATCATTTTCTGCTAATTACTTTTATAGATTTTGTAAATGTAATTTACCGAAATCTATGCCAAAATAACAAATTTAATGATCCCAATATTCAAAACTATGAGACTGATGCATCTTTGGAAGAACTGAAATAAACCGGATTTCAGAAAAATTCTATTTTCAATGGTAATAATTCATTTCACGTTGTAGAAAATTATTTTGTAGACATAATGCATGACATATTTGCAAGACCTATGTCATATTTTAAAATTTTACACAGAAAAGGCTAAAATATTCTTGCTAGACATATTAAATAACCGAAAACAAAATTTTAATTACGGGTTAATTGATATAGGTAATTTATCACCAGATATATATGCGAATGACTTAAAAAAAGGAAAATTAAAAATGACAGCAGTGGAATGAAATGTTTTATTCATTATTTACCGTTAATAATCGAAAATTTATTATCCAAAAATGACGAAATTTGGGATTTAGTAATAACTTTAATTCAAATTATTGACATATTACTTTCAAGAAGATTTAATAAAGACAAACTAGTATTGCTGGAAGAACTTATTAAAGAACACCACTCAATATACTGTAAATATTTTAATGACACTATGAAACCAAAGCATCATTTCTTGTTACATTACCCAAAAGTGATTGAGTTTTCAGATCCATCGAGAGATTATTGGTGCTACGAATTTGAAGCAAAGCATAAAATTTCCAAAAAATTATGCAAAAGCAACTAATTCGAGAAAAAACATTTGTCTCAGTTTAGCCAAAAAGGCGCAACTAAAATTTACACAGTTCTGTATGACCTCCGCTACCCGTCATATTTTCTTAGAATCAAATCATTTATCCAAATCTACACGAAATGTGAACTTTTGTATCAAACTCAATCAATTTGAAGATTCATTTGATTGTTGTTCTCAAATAATATTTAAAGGTACACTCTACAAATCATTTGAGATAAATAACATAAAAAACTATTATTCAAGAAGATTTGTTGACAGATATAAATAAATTTAGTGGTCCTGTAATAAACTTAGCCAAAACTGCAAATGGCAAATTAATGATACGACTGAAAGAATATTTTTAAAAATTTTAAATAACATTTAAAGTTTTTTTTTTCTAATATTATCAATCAATATTTTAAAATTCATATTATTAAAAAATAGATGCATGAATAGTAAATTTCATTTTGTAAGTAACTAAGAATTTCAAATTTATGAAGTTATTTTATCTGTGGCAAATTTAAAAAAGGTGATAACTGAAATATCAGCTTTTTAACTTTATTAAATTTTCGGAATGTACAATATTTGTTCCATGTTACCTCAAATTTTCACTTTTCTAGGTGCACTATTTTTTCAATTATTAAACCTTTCAAAAGGTACTAACTCCAAAAATTAACAATCACATTTATGGAAAAGGGGATTGTTCGATTAAATTGAATTAAAAAGAAACTAATAGAAAATTACGCTACTTTCCAAAATTTGTATAATGAGTTAATTGGTTTTTAAGCCGTTTGATCATTAGTTAAGATAGGATATTATTTTTTAAATAAATATGGAAAACGGGACAACTATAGTACTCATTTTTTATTAATTGTGTATAGTGACTAATTCCTAGAATACCACAAATTATCACATTTTAAAATATTGCTCTAGAAATCGAAATTATGTCATACAAAATAATAAAAAGGAGCTTTCTCTAGTTAACCCATTCTCCATTTTTACAAACGAAATAAATTATGGATTAAGTTTAATTATACCATTACATTCATTGTTCAAAATCAATATAATCCAGATAACCTTTTGCACCAAGTTCACAAAATCTGCAGTACAAGCGAAGTATTATAATGATAACGCAAGAAACACTGATGACTGTTATTTTAACTAATATAGCATGCATAGCATAAATAGAAGCTTATTGTTTCGTAGAAAATTTTTCTGCATTCTACAGTTATTTTTATAAGAAATTGTGGTTAGAACAAATCTAAAAAGACATAATTTTATTAGTTTTTATATCTTGTGAAATGACCAATTTTGAGCGTACAGATGAAAATTCTCAACTAATTGTAAGTCATGCTCTCAGTCAATTCGAGGATTCAATAGATTTTGATGATAGTGATTTAGACGTGCCTTATGTGCCAGCCTGCAATTTATCTTCTGATTCAGAGGATTTAAGTGCCAATTTTCAAAATAATGAAGATTTAAGTAACTTATAGGTTTTGCACTTCAAATTCAACCGTTTACAAATTAGGTTCACCAATTTACAATTCAAATTCACCTTTATTCAAAACATATTCATCCTTTTTCAAATTAAATTCACCTTTATGCAAAAACAATTTATCCTTTTCCAAAGCAAATTCGCCTTTATCCAAATCAAATTCAGCTTTATCCAAAACAAATTCATTATTTTCCAAATCTAATTAAAACTTTTCCAAATCAAATTCATCATTTATGAAAATATCACATTAAAATTAAAAATATCGGATTGAAGTCGTTTGACTTTCTGATAATTCTTATTTTGAATTTTTGAGATTCTTCGTGAACCAATATTTTTGAGATTATTTCGAAATTCAGTGATGAACCAGTAAAAACTTAATTGTTTGTACTGGTAAGCGGGAGAGAACCTAAACTTGCCTGCCACTCTAAATGTCTAGTTCCTAATAAAAATTCTACATTTCAAAAAGGTTGTAAAAATTTTCTAAATATCAGAAATCTTAAATTTCATAAAATCCTTATTTAAGCTTCTAAGACTTTTCGCTTTCTAAATTCCTGACACTTAGGGTGAATTTTAGAGTGAAGTCCAGCGTTAGTTTTAGAGAGGGTTTTCCAGTGAATTTTAGAATGATTTCTTGGGTAGGTTGAATTAAAGGGTATATTTTAGGGTGAATTTTATTGTGACTTGTAGGTTGAATTGGTTGACTTGAGTGAATTTCAGAATTAATTTTTCGTAATATTAGGAAGAATTTTAAAGTAAATTTATGATGAATTTGATAGAGCATTTGGATTGATTTTGGTTTGAATTTTAGGATGAACTTTAAGGCTTTGTTGTACGATCAAGTTACAACGCACCGTAGTTTTAAGGAAAATTTAAAGGTGAATTTTTAGTTAACAATACATTATATGGTAAATTTGGAAATGAATTTTAAGTTGGATTTAGATCAATTTGGGATCCATTCTACAGTGAATTTTGCGATGACATCTAAGGAGTTTATAATAAATTATAGGCCGAATTTTAAAGTGAATTTTATTCCCATATTATAGTAAAAGTTTATTTATTATATATGTATGTTAACTTGTTATTTTGTACCTAAAGTTTAATTACGGTAAATTTATTAAAATAATTAAATTATGTTAGTTTTATATCGTCTACGGTTGAATTTGCATTGGAAAAGGATGAATATGTTTTGAATAAAGATGAATTTGATTTGAATAAAGGTGAACTTGATTTTGAAAAGGATGATTGTGTTTTGTAAAAGGCTGAATTTGAAGTGCCAAACCTATAGAAAGTGAACGATATTCGGAGGGTGCCAGCGAAATTAGACATTCCACTATAAATAGGGGAAATCAAAAAACTCGAAAAACGAAACGAAATTTAGGTTTACAGTACATTACATTCTCCGGAAAACAAATAGAAAACCAGCAATGCATTCCATTGACTGAATGCAAGAAAAAATGCCAGTTAAAAATACAATACGACGACCAAAAGAAAATTTTTGATGAGTACTGGAAACTAGGTAAGCTTTCTAATTACGAATATTATTATAATAGTAGCGTTAAAAAAGGCCTGTTAAGCGTTGATTTACTTTAGACACTTTTTAGTTATTTTAACTAAAAGTATCATAACGCCATTTTTATATATGCCTGGTTGGATACCTATACACTTTTATTAAAATAAAATTTAAATTTTAGGGAATTATGATATGAGATCGGCTTATATATGTGGTTTAATCAAACTCGAGCCAACAAAATGCCGAAAAATTATTTGCAAAACACCTCGGCGATATTCAGCCAAATTCTTTTTAAAAATTGTGGCAGTCGTTTTGAAGTGTGCAAAAAATGTTTATTAGATACATTTGGTGAAACGCGTAAATTCATTGATATAGCTTGTGATAAATTATACAAATGCCCCGGAGATAGGCGTGGAACGGCATTTAAATTTCATAAAACACTTCCAAAAGAAACAACGGATGGAATTTACAAACACATCAACAGTTTCCCAGCATACACTTCTCACTATTCACGTCGGCATAGTAGCAAACGCTATTTGTTAATTGGGCTAAATTTAAGCATAATGCATGAACTGTATTCTAAGGAATACACTAACCCCGCTTCCATTTTTAAGTACTCCGAAATTTTTAAGTCCCTTAATCTAAAATTTAAACAACAAAGCTTAGACGCTTGTAATTATTGTGAAACTATTCATCAAAAAATGAAACTAGCTACAGAAAACAAAGTTGAATTATTAAAGCAGCAAAAAAAACATCATGCTTTGGCCGATTTAGCATACACCGCAAAGAACCAGGACAAAGAAAAATGCAAACAAAATTCAGAAATATCAAGAATATTCACTTTTGATTTACAAAAGTGTCTACCGACACCTCGGCTAAGTACAAGCGTTTCTTTTTATAAACGTTCATTATGGACATTTAATTTAACTGTGCATGACGGGGCATCAAACCAACCTTTTAATTATATTTGGCATGAAGGCATAGCAAATCGCGGGGGAAATGAAATTGCCTCATGTATGTATACGCATTTGAAATCGTTACCGCAATCAGTCCAACACATCATATTTTATAGTGACAATTGCGTGGGACAAAATAAAAACAGTTTTATTTCAGCTATGTTTTTATACTTTTTGCAATCTGAAGAAGTCAGTGTCACAACAATCGATCACAAATTTTTAATTGTACGTCACACCCATATGGAATGTGATGTGGTTAATGCTACAATTGAAAAACAATTTAAAAAAACATCCATCGACATTCATGCTCCACATGATTATTCACAATTTATGCGTACTATACGATCGACCAGACAATATAAAGTGATTGACATGGTCCAAATTGATTTTTTGAATTTCAATGATTTAGTAAAAAAAAAAATATACATGGCGTACTAAAGATGTTGCTGGGAATCCTTTTGTTTGGTCTAAAGCGCGCTGGCTTAGGTATACCAAACAATACGGAATTATCGAATATAAAAACTCTTTGGCCGAAGATAAACCATTTAAAATTCATAGTATAAAACGACGAGGAATTTCTACTATTTCAAGATCCGATTTAAATATGCCTTACCGGGGACCAAATCCTATAAATTCAAAAAAGAAAAAAGATATAATGGATTTATTACCAATAATATCGCCACACGATTTTTACAAAAATCTTAAAACTGACCTTGATAGTGAGGATGATCTAGATCCAGATTTGGATATTTTGAATGAAATCAATGAATAGTAATAATTTTCAATTTTGTGTTATAATTTTAAACAATGTATGTATTTCAATTTTACTTTAATGATTTTTGTCTTTTCACAAAAAAACATTTTGTAAATAATTAATTTCTAATTAAATATTTATAATAATTTAAAGCATGTACCTATCAACATAATACTTGATTATTTTATTTAAGGTGATATTTTAACTTTCAGATAAAACAGAACTATTTGAAGAAGGGAGCAATTGTTGTTAGATTAACACACATATAATTTTATAAATTTTTAAATTGAGTTAAATGGACTTGTATCTAATCAGAGACACTTACTAAATATTTAAAAGGGGATAAGTACTTATTACTGATATTGTTGCGAAATTGTGCACGAAATTAGTGGTTTAACTTAGCTGACCTCTTGGCTGCACAATAAAGGACCAATTGGTGGTAATTAGATTATTTATTGTTAAGAATTGTGTTTCACAGAAAGAAAAATATGTTTAAATCGTTCTACTAAAAAGTAGTAAAAACCCAGTTATCACTTTTTATATATTTGCCACAGTTATATATAAGCAGTAAAAAAAGGCAATGAATAAAAGTTGCACAACTTTAGTGAACGTTTCTGATGATGATTTTTCAACCGAAGCCGATAATAATTCGACAGCAGTCAGCAATTGTGAAAATGTTTAACTAAGGGCGCAAATACTTTCATTACCAAATAGTAGTATATACTATATTCAGTAACTCCAGTCAATGAACCAGCAGTATCAAATTTGGAAAAATATCACTTAGGCTTCGAAGTACAAAATAAACTATACAATTTCTTGAAATCATGGAATTAAGAAATGTTGTATCAAATATGTATTGGTGAGTACGAATTTAAAAACAATTATAAGTTCCAACTTTACAAATAGTATTCTAATGTTTCAGCGAACATTGTTGATGTAGAAATTTTGAAAAATTTAAAAGGTGAACATAAAAATTCATTCCTTAATAAACTACCAATAGGATTCCGTCTGAAGCTGGATGCTAAATTGTTGGGGATACAGCTATCGGAAGCATCTACTATATCCAATCTATCAACCGAAAGCGATAGAGAAATGTTTTCTATTACACCCGGCCCATCAAACACAATAGACTCCATTGAAACACAAAGCTTTAATATGGACATTAATTTAGTTTTAAAAGAAACATCTTCTGGTCAGGATATTTTAAAATTTTGTGCAACAAACGACGAGTTAACGGATGGTTTAAGAAATGTATTAGTTGATAAAATATCTTATTATTTTGAATTACAGAAAATATAGTCCAACTATCTCCATCAGGAAAAAGAGGTTTTGATGTAAATAAATCATATAAGTAAAAATAAATGTTTCCTTTATGTAACTACAGTCGCCTTAATATACTTGAAACTATCAGCTCGCCAAAACATAAATTTAGTGACCTATACATGGTATTTCATTGAATCAAACAATTTTATAGAATTGATTGTATAGAAGTGAAATACTCATTACAATCAATATAAATATTACATGAAACACACCGTGGTCTATTTTATTAGGAATTATGAGTTTATTATGCTTCACAATTGCGATCCAAAATCTTTTCAAATTTTCAAGTAACATTTTTTATTAAAGCAATAAAAAATTACATATTTGTTGTAATTGGATTGTAAAACTGAAGGCTTCAAGTGAATTTTAAAATTAACCCGTAGTTCACGAAATTTTTTTTAAAATTTTTAACAAATGACGCTCTCTACAAAATCTAGGTCTTAGATGTAAACGAAGTCCGTCACATAATACTTCACAAACTGTAAATAAAAAAACTAAAACCATATTTGCCGTTGGGAAAATATTGATGAACATTTGGAAAGCATTTTAAAAAACAACTGTAGTTGGGCTGAAATTGAACAACATTGAGGATTAACATCGAATTATCGATTTAAAAAAATTTAGGGTGCTAATTCAACGCAGGATGAATTGTCAAAATGGGTCCAATATAAAAGACCATACGGCTATAAACTTGGGAGTTTAAATTTTTTACATTTGTTGTAAGTATGAGACTAACGATGATTTATTCCCTATTATCATTTTGTATAACAGGTAGAGATTGACTTTGGAGCCATTTTTCCTAATATAACTAATGTCGACTTTAAATTTTCTCATTTTATGGAAGTAATGCTTCATATTTTTGATTAAAAAATAACACATAAAAATGCACGATTACTTTTGGACAAGATAAATGATCTAATTACTATTTCCGTAGTGTTTTGATTGTTTATTTGTTATTTCTAAGATGGATTCAATTCATCTGCCATATATTTGTTGTATTTTGTATTGGCGCCTGCTTCGAAGAAAATCAAATATATCAAAGGAGAAAAATTACACATTAAATATTTGATTAAGGATTCTCAGAATTCGTTTATGATAATTGGTGCTACCACTGCCGATATTGAGGAAGCTCTACAGCAAAAAATCAAACAGAATTTACCCATACAGCCATTTATTTTAATTAGAGGATCTATAGTAAATCCTGAAGATACTTTGGTATATTTTGACGGTACTCGATATTAACTTAAAAAATTCCGTTCAAGAATAAGAAAAAAAAGCAGAAAAAAAAATTCAGTTCAAGTTTCCTGTGGGAAATCTCGGAAAATTTGAAAAAGTTTCCAGCCGAAAGTAAGAAATGATGGTATAAAATCGGCATCCAGAAAGTTATATATGGAGATATACTTTATTGATGTGACTTGTGAATAGGTATGGCAGGAAAAAAAATTGGTTCAAGTTTCTCGTGGGAGATTTGAACTTTCCAGCCGAAAGTAAAAAGTGAATATATAAAATCAGCCGTATCATTAAAATTCTTTTCTCTCAAATTTAACAAGAAAGTAATGCAAAATTGTGAAAAAAGTCAAAGCAAATTGTCTGTTTCCCACGGGAAACTTGTACTGAATATATATCCTGCGATAGTTACTCACTAGTCACAACAATAAAATACATCTCCCGACATAACACTCTAGAGGCTGACTATACAAATTTTCTAATAATTTTTGGAAAATCGAATTTTTCGGGATTTTCCGTAGGAAACTTGAACTGAATTTTTCTTCCTGCGATTGACAAATCAGATCAAAACAATTCAACTTCAGATATAAAATCTAGAGGCTCACTTTATTCCAATTTTGTGAATTCTTCTGATTTTGCAATATTTTCCACGATTAAATTAAACAAAATTTTCCACGTAAGACTATTTCCAAAATTTTTTATTTCAATCCATGTATCCTATTTACTTTCATCTGATAACCACAAAATTTTTTATTTTCGGCTGGAATGTTAATAACATAATCTGCATTCTCGACTTTTTACTTTCCACGAATGGTTAGGGGTGGGGTTGGGGAGCGGAGTTAATTGGTTGGCCCATCGAGCGGGGTAATTGGTTGGAATAACGTTAGGTCGTTAGGGTCTTGAGACATTATGTTATTGATCCTTGAGTTTAGGTAACTCTCGACTTCAAGGGCGAGGTGAAATACCCTCGATGACTTTCGACCGGCAAATTTGGCACTTTTTACTGGAGCCTTCCAAAATTCGTCAAAATGTGGCGATCGTAAGGATATCGTTTTCTATTAAATGTTAAGTAGTACATAATTTCTTGATTTCATTTTGGTGAAATTCAGACCACGCTTCCACTAAATTAATGGTGTTATCCATATTGATACTTAGACACAACCCTCGTCGGGCAACAAATTGCCGAAACTCAGCTAAAATATTCAATGATTTGTCCATTCATCATCATTGGCCTACAATTTCCATAAGGGCCGCTTGTAGCTTTTATGTTCAACTTGCGATCAAACTTTATTCTTCAGAAGAATGAAATCATAATAGTCGGCACTAACATTCACAAACGGACGAGACAGATAACCCGTTCTTTCGAAAGTTGTCTCATATTTTAAAACATTATTTGAGGACGAGTACGGACACATCTTATACATTGTTAACATTATTTATCGAACTAACAATTTTGTGAATGAATCGATAGTCCCCATTGATGCTTTGAATCGTCTGGAATATTTGGATTTTGAAATCTGTCGACAACACGCAGTGTGACATCTTGATCCAAAAATAATTTCAATTTCGTGGAACTTCAATTTCTATTGAAAATTCAGTTTGTTGAATAGGCTTTATAAGCCTCTTAAGAGCGAAATCCACTTCAACAGGAGACATTTAATATGTTGAATCGTCCAAAGGCGAAGTCGATTATTGGTACTCGAATTTTCACTGCAAACTGCGTTTTTCAATTAGTTAAAACGTCAAAGAACCATTGTGAATTTTCGCAACAGTTTCAATTTCTCCGAACGATGAATTCAAAATTGTTTTCCATTTTTAATTTATTTTTTTCAGGAACAAACACCTGCATTTTTCGGAATTCTAACTTATCTTGTTCGGCCTCAGTTGTTAGAGATTACTTTCGCCAGTTCTACTTTGAGAACTAAAGAAAATCTAGACCTTGGAACCAATATTGACGTGCCAAAAAATCGGTGAGCAGTAAACTATTGCACTAGGGAAATGTGATTCGCCAAGAAAGCCACAAATCGAGATAGTACCAATTTGATTTGATACAATGTTATTTTGGAATCTATTCAAAGATGATTCGATGAAAAGACCTTATTCCGTAACACATAAGAAATAACCGAGGAATGGGTGGTGCAACACGACTACTTCTTGACCCAAAGTTCGAATAACACTTTCTGGAAGTAATCTCCAAAACCATGAAGCTTTATTCTCTTTGGAGATAAATTCAAGATACATCTAGGAATAGACAATCTATCAATAGCCAATAGTTTTGTTTTTTAAAGTATATCCAATAGTTACAAAGACCTGAAGGTAGATCGCCATCCCAATGTAATTTGAGAAACCATAAAGTTTGCATAAAGTGTTTGGCGAGAAAAACATTTGCACCACAAAATAATTTGATTGTTCAGTATCCCAAATCATGGCAAGGATTTAAATTGACTTTGAGTGAGCTTGATCCTCAGATTAAAACGATTGGTTATTTGACGTGATTTTGCGAAGCTCAAATTTTCCACATAACAGCAATTAAATGAGATCGCTATTTAATTTGGCAGCGGTTTCAACAGAATCGGATCCTGTCATCATAAAAGTCGTTCATTAGAATACGTAAGGCTGCCAAAAACAATTTTCTGCATATATAATAAATTGAAAAGTTTTTTTTTATCGCTAGAAACGTAGCACTCGCTGTTCTCTATGGTAAAGTTCGAAGATTACTGACCAATATTCCAATACATCTTTATTGTATCGGCAGTTATAGCAAAAAAGAAACTTCCAAAATTATAACATGATTAAACCAAGCTCTTGCAAATTTGTGGGGCCGACGAAATGACATTGGTTTAACGAGGCTAATGCTCTCTTAGACAACTAAATGATGTGACATGAAATAAGATTCGCTTTTTGAAAACGTCGAAGTCCGTTTATTCCGCTCAAACTGTACCATGACATTTTTTTCTCGCATAATTTTTCTTCCAGTTACAATTCAGTTAGAGAGCCAATGTTCTGAATCATCCAAAATTTTTGCATTTTATCGTTTAACTCTTAAATTTTGACGTTAACTAACTTTTAAACCAAGCAAAGCACTACTGTGCCGAGTAGAATTTGAGACGAACTTGCCGCATGAGCGAGTTTTGAATTAGAATTAAATTAAAACAATGACGATCTCTAGTCAGGTTTATCCGAAGTTTGTGGAGAGCCCAATTCAAAATTGTGATCTAATTGATTCGAATAACATAGATTGGAGACGTATATTGAGATTTGAGCTATAGGCTCATATGGATCTGGCTGAAAATGAATATTTATTAATTCGGTACTTTATTTAATTGCACTTATGAAAATAAGAGACATTTACAGCCACTCATTGCCCCTAATTATCAATAATAAAAAACATATCAAATTCCTTAATATTCACTTTTGGTCTTGGCATGGTACATATAAGCCTTTAACGCTAATCATCTCAATATACGACAGCTGTTCAAATTCCTACAATCGTAATAGAACATCATGTCGGGTCAAAATAATAAGAGACAGTTACAGGCACTCATTGTTCCTAGGTATTCCCGGCTATAGATACATACAGTATCAGCCTACAGCGCAAATCTCAACAAACGGCTCCAATGTAATTTAAATCCGTATTACGAAATGTTTTACTTGATCATATCAGATTTTGGTGATTTAAAAAAAAAACTTTCAAGGGATGGTATTGCTTGTCATGGATTTTTATTTTCCTAAGATGGAATCCTGTTAAAACTATGAAATCTCTCCGTCGAAATTAGTTGTCCGTATGAGTTATTTCCAGTTATTTCCGGCCTTTTCATGCAAAAGCATGTCAGAGGCCATTTTGATTTTGTAAATGTTCTTGACTATAAGTTCGAGTTGGTTTAGTGAAGGAAAATCCAACTCATTGAGAAGTAACGCATAACCAAACCAGTACCTTACGCTCCTGGTTTGGAGGACGTTTTATATATGCGCTCCAATCAACTAGCTTTGACTCCATAACGAAATTAAGTCCAAATTAGAGGATTAATCTCGGGATCAAAATTATTTTTCGAAATGCCGAACATAGTTTTGACGAGATCAGCTATAAAGAGTACATAGTTTTATGACATTAATTCCTTCTCGACTATCAGAAAAAGCATACAACATTATAAAATATAAACATTTTGAAAATTTGACTGATTTAAATAAAGAAGAGCGGTGCTTCGAGAAGCGAGGATGCTCAAGTCTATGCCAATCCTAAAGGGATTACTGTCGGATTCAAATAGCGTTAGTATTGAAAAACAAGATAATAACAAAGTCGATGTAATAGGAGATATTAATAACAAAACCGCTCATCTTTCTTTTCACGAAGGCTTGGGGACGATCTCAAAGCATACATTTCAGAGAAGCTTCAGTTTCTAGAGTAAAAATCAGTAAATCGGATAATAATTAAACGTGAGCCAAAACACACGCCCAACACAACTAACTCTTGTTATTCAAATTCTCACTCATCCTACTGACGAAGTCAATAAGAGTCGGTAAACTCTTTTGGGCCTCGACTCACACATCAATAATGCTCGCCATCGAGTACAGATCTACCCAGAGAAGCTGGTTAATTACTAAAACGCAGCTTATAGTACTACTTACGATCATTTCTACTTTAAACGAAGTTGAAGTCTTAACGTACTCAAGTCCTTTAATTGTTTAGGTGACCATAATCATAAACTGCAGTGTTTGATTCTTTGCATTCAAAATTACATGTAAAGGAATTAAGCCAGATCCATTAAAGAAGAATGCAATAGTAGATTATTACCCAGACCAAAAAATCATCGAGACATAAAATCAGTTTTATGGTTTATTGGCCACTACTTGCGCTTCATGAAAGATTTTATACAAATTGCCAAACTTTTAAATAGCATTTGATTAGCTTTCAATATTTTAAAAATTGCAGAACTGTACCTTCACTTCTACAATTTCAAAAACTTCAAATTTTAATTTACGAGTAACTGATAACGCTAATAACGCAGCGCTGATAACGCAGTTCAACGCGTTTATCCCTTCTAGTCGCCCTTCAGATATTGTAATTTTTGCGATGGTGTTAATCAAGGGTTAACATATGGTTGAGCAAAACAGATCATAAAATGATTGCCATTTGGTGTAATCTCCAGCAAAACGTGCCCTCATGTCATAAAGGCGTCTATAATTGTGCCATTGTATGAGATTGTTGGTTCCATTTTTGATCATTGTGCCAGATTTAAACCTGGTACTATTTTATAGTAGTTTTCCTCGAAACCGTGCAATCAAAAATTTCTAAACAAGAGCATGTCAAATTAAAATTCGATACTAATAGAATTAATTTCGATGGCGATGACGACTATTGCCAAAGTTTGTCGCCAACCCTAACCTATAGTAGAAGTTTTAAATTTTGACTGTAAATTTTGTGACGCTGTTGCCGTTTTTGCTTCACCAAGATTGTCGCTTGTACTATAATCACTCTTGATCGGTTTGTATATTACCTTAAGAGAGTTGTGTGAAACCAATATCAGACAATCATAGAAATAACAGCAGAATGATTTATTTATTATGAATTGAAAACGCAGAACATTTTCAAAGAATAAATATAGATGGGACCAAGACAATATAGATATCAATTGTCAGTTTTTAATTAAAAATCCTCATAATTCACCACGGCGAGATATTGAATTAAGCAATAAACCATCCCGTTCCTGTTTTTTTTTGTGCAGTCAATCCTCGTTCTTGTTCAACATCAAAAATTTAAATTAAAAAATGATAAATTTGCATAAAATTCTGTATGAATAGATATATACCTTCATACACGTTTATCCACACCGAAGCAGCAAGCAAAGGCAAAACGAAACAAATGTCGTTTTTTTTTAATTTTAATTTTTAATAAAAATCAAATTAAATTTTTATAAATTTTCATGATAATCTGCTCCATACAAATAGTAATGGTAATAACAGTAATACATAATCCTTTTTTGTTGTTTTATTCCGCGTAGTATATCGTCGGTGAGTAGCTTAGTTTTTTTTTATATTGTGTCTAAAGCTGATGGAGATTACTAATGTTCAAATTATACGTAACTGACATAACTTTTCCAATTTTTTTTGTTTATTTAATTATAAAGCTTTAAGGTACCATTTTTATTTGTTTTGTGTGCAGAAAATTTATATTAAAAAAGTCAACAAAAACATGAAAAACTTTAGGCGTCCAAATTTTGAAAAGCATGCAACATACAGTGATTGTTATACAATGAAAAGCATTCATTTTAAATTGTAACGAAATATCTAATTAATTTTTATTTAATTCCTAAAACTTTGGCTTTCTGAAATACATGCTGATCGCATGGCAATCAAGTCAAGGTATTCAAAATCGTGAATAAATAATTTTACTTGTATTAGTAAATTTCGGTACGCGCAACAATTTAATGTGAACACAAACACTGCAGTTTTTCTCGAAAGCTTTAAGTGGAAGTTTGAATAAATTTGTTCCATATTAATGTTGCAAACCTTTAATATAATTTTAATCAGTTAACACCCATCATAAAACAGAAAAACTTTAGATCATAAACAAAAGCAAGCTATTAGTAGAAACATTAAGCCAGAGCTTTTATTATTTTTTATTACTCAGTCTGAATCAAAATAAATGTACGGAATATTACAATATTGTTAAGACCCTGTTATACATTTTATTCACGTTTTCTATAATAAATCCCTGTCAGTTCCACTGTACATACATCTTAAACATACGTAAGGATGATAAATTTAAATTATAATAAAAATTATGTTTATGATTAATATGAATTCGAGATTTATAGAAATGGAAAAAAGAAAATGTGCTACGCTTAATATTTTTAAATAGAGAAAATTTTGGTGTAAAATTGCACAAGCACACAACGGTTTTGAAATAAACGACAAAATAAATTAAAGTATCGCGAATAACTTAAAATGTCTAATGTTGGCTAAAAGAAGTAAAAAACCCAATATAAACAACAAAGTTTTTTATTTAGGAATTTGCAAGGTTTCAATAATCCCTTTGACATTGGAACCTAATCAAAAAGCATTTAAGTTTTCCACGGAAAGAGAAAAGTGCGATAGTTAATAAAAATGATTAGTTACATATATTTAGTCAGGTGAGAGTACAGTACCATTTTAAACCGAAATAAAAGCGGAATTATAAGAGTTTTAGATTTGATGAGCTGGGAAAATTATATGAGATTTGATCACACAAAATTTTACAGCAAAGAGAATTTTTACATCATGATTGAAACGGCAGCAAGTCAGAATACATCTTTTATTAGGATAAAGTTATCACAACGCAGTCTATAACCGCGAAATTTTGTTAACAAAATCATAAGATCAGAGGTCTGGTGCGGTTTTGTAGCCGACTGGAGCTCACGGTGCAGCGTGAGGGTTCTCAGACGTGATCTTATGCTTGTATAACCAGATATAATGAAAAGGGAAATAAAAACAGAAAAAAGGAAGTCAATCTTGTCTTACTTCCAGTAGCCGAAAAAAAAAAAATAATCAGGATGTATTTGTTTGGGACGAAACCTTCAAATACGGAACAAGATGAAAGAGGGACCCTCCACAGGACCCTACCCCATTTTCATTCAATTACTTAAAGAAATTATTCACTCATGACACCCATAAGTAAGCAAATAAAGAAAAATAAAGAAGAACAACGACCACACCAAAGAAAACCAAATAACCAAGGCAAAAATTAAGAAAATTTTAAAGAAAACTTGCAAATAATGAAATAATAAAAGTTTTAAATTCACTTAAACACTTAGAATCAATATATATAGAGATTTAAATAACTAGAAAAAAAAGTATGAGAAACGGTACCTTTTCGTTTGACCGGCTGACCTCGTCCGGTCACTTAGGTCTGAAACAGCTAACAGCGCCGACGCAGGATTCCCCTCTAAACTACGCAGCGCCCCGCCTGTTGGCTAAGACTGACTTCTGCATTGTTCTTCCCCCGCCACACAATCACACACAATTCACAATATCACCATTTGACTGGGCAATAATTCAGATAGCTGGTTATACCCAGAACATTCAGTATTATATATTTGTTGGTTTTTATTTTTTTATTTTAATCCTGCTTTATTTAACACGTAATAATAGACCAATATCAGCTGTTTCACAATATACGTATATGTATAATGTATATAACTCGCAACAAACAAGCACTTAAATAAATTTTTTTCTTTTATTTTATTAATATATACTGTTATCCAATCAAAATTTAATCACACGCCACACGGCTTTACAAATAAAAGCAAATTCAGCAAAAAAAACCAGGAAAAAATATTTCTGGCCACCCGGCACTTAAAATTAATCACTGGTCTGTACTTGACCATATTTTACACAAGAACAATTTAATCTAAAAATCGAAACTAAACTAAAATATTTTTTTCTTATTTTTTTGCTTTTACTTCCCCTCTTCATTTCGCCATAGGTTCGTGCAAAAACCAAAACAAAAAGTGTATGCCCGAAGCAACAATTTGCAACTATAGAGTCAAATTACACATACATCCATACCAAAATCGAGTTGTTTGCAAGCACACACAAGTATCATCCAAACATCCTTTCATACAATTCTCATAACAAAATAAACAAAAAAAAAAAAATAAAAAAAGTTCCGTACGTTAATACGGAAATAGAATTTAAAAATTATTATTAATGAATGAATGTAAAGATCGAATACAGTGCAACGTTGAGCATTCATCTTGCGCACCAAACAAGAAAGTTTCTTTTTCTTTGTCCAAATGTTCGCGGACAACGAATGGAGGCGTAACAAAATCAACCAAGGGGTGGATGGGGAGCTTCCTTACACGTGACATTCATAGTTTTAAAGCCTTGTATTGGAAATTGTTAAAACACAACATCTAATTATTAGCTCCATATATTATTTGGAGATATTTTGAAGCTGTCCTGTAGATTGGAAAATGATCACCTTCTAAGAACATAGAATCGATGTTTTATTAATAGGAATTTCTGCAATAGATGGATAATTAAAGAAATATTATAATGTGTCCTTAAATTGTTGAACGATCATTAATGAGCTTGAAATTAATAAGCATGAACTTTTGAATACAGAAATTGGATACTTTGGATATTATGTACGACCATCATACTTCGCCAAGCAAGATAGTTTTTGGTGGTGGTGGTGGGGTATGTGGTGTTGTTGACTTACCATTTTAACTCATCAACATTACAACGGTTAATTTCCACCAAAGTATGAAGTTTTGGTGATTGTTGTTTTTTGTATCTATTGTGCTGACACTTAACTTAATTTGATTTATACTTTACATTTTTGTGCTGACATTGAAAATTTAAAATTATATATAAAGCGTAGCATTGAATAAAATAAGGCAGAATTTAAATTGACACTAACTGATTTTGTTCTCATTAATTAAAAGACCCCACCAGCGGTAACCTTTTAATTAATTAAATTTACCTAAATCCGATACAACGGATAACATTGTAAACATTGATCCTTCGAGCCATTAAAAACAACTGGCACCTATTAGAAATCCTCCAAGCAACAACCGGCAAATTCAAGTAAAATACCAAACAACAACCCCATAGAAGCTGCACCACGAAACATTAGTTCGCATTAAAAATTGTTCCTGCCACTTGCCGCCTAATAAGCTTTCTCAAGCACAACCATAAATATGGAATAACTGCTAAGAAAACAAGAACAAAAAGCAGAAGAGATACAGCAGCGCTCATCTCAAATTGCAAGAAAGATGGAGCACAGCGGAAAAATTTAACTTTATCCCATCTGAAGTGGTCAACAACAGCACAACAGAGCCTGGGACATCAACAATTGAAGTTAAGCACAGCCGACTAGCCGAGGCGTCGACCGGAGAGTCAAACGTTGCATTCAGCCAATTGCCAAATTCAGGCAACAGTTGAAGCAGCAAGACATCCGAATTATCAGATTAGCTGATCAAATAATCAAATTAAAATACATGAAAACGGATCTTCATGAACAAATATGCATGGAGACTTCCGAAGAACAGGAAGTAAATTCAAAATATTTCGTAGACCAACACTACGAAAATTTAAACAATGAACACGAGAAGATTGTAATACATTTAACAACTTTATTGGAAGAACAGGAATTAGGCAAAATAAAACCATTAGAAATTCGTCAACCACCGGGAGAAATCCCACATTTTCACGGGGACTACACGAAGTGGGTAGGTTTCTCTAATACATTCAAACGTTTAGTTCATAACAATAATCAGCTCACCACGACACATAAAATGTACTACCTTAAAAGTCACGTAGAAGGGTCAGCTGGAAACTTTTTGAGTCATTTGGAACCTACTGGAGACAATTACGATGCAGCTTGGGATATGTATATTATAGAGAACCGCTTCAACAACAGAAGATTACTCGTATCTAATTTGTTGAACACTTTATTGAATCAGCATATCAGTAAAACGGAGTCGGCTGCTGCGATCAAACACTTGCTTGACACAACAACCGAGTGCCTATACGCAATAAGGAATGCAGGCATTAATATTGAAACATGGAGTCCTTTCATAATCTTCAGCTATACGAAAGCTCTCTACAAAACCCAAGAGGATTTCAAGAAACAAGAAAGGCGTTTCCAATCTTTAGAAGCGATCGGTTACAACAAGATAATACCAACCCAACAAATAAGATTTCAACCACAACCGCTAAGACGCGCATTTGTAACTGCCACACAACCAAGTAACATTTGCGTATGCTGTCAGAAAAACCACAAGACCGAATCATGCCAACGTTTCAAAGATTTAAGCATTTCTGAAAGAAATCAGATGGTTATGCTGCACAATTTGTGCAGAAATTGCCACAGCCAAAACCATTCGATAACAAGTTGCAGCATCAAACTGAGTTGTTTTACCTGCAAAGGCAGACATCATACACGTTGCTACACGTAAAAAATCATGAAAACAGTATTGCAAAACTGAACATCTCAACACTCGACAAGGATAGTGGCTCGGTACTGTTAGCAACAGCCCAAATAAAAGTACAGAATATGTTCGGTAGTTTTACTCTACTACGAGCACTAATCGATCCAGCCTCACTGGCTACTTTTATCACGGAGCAAGCAGCACAACAACTAGGCGTGCCAAGGACAAGGGTTCTAACTGAAATTTTCGGAATTTCAGCAACAAAAGGACGAGCCTTTCAATAGATAGCGATAGAAATAAGTCCAAGATTTCCATCGATTTTCAAGATCGAAGTTAATGCTTTAGTTCTAAGAACTATTACTAAACCACTTCCAGATAAGAACTCATTGGGTTTAGACAGCGAACTACAAAAAGAAGTAATCCTAGCCGACCCTACTTTCGATACTCCCGGACCTATTGATCTTTTAATAGGTGCCGACATATATGGAGAAATCATGTTAGACGGCATAAAAAGGGATCCGCATCTAGTTATGATGAATCATATCTGGTTGTCTAACTCAAACCAGCAGCATTTCAGTCACCTGGTTAAATAGCCACGTCACATTAGCAGAAAAAGACAAGCAATTAAAATGCTTTTGGGAATCCGAAGGATGCGTCCAAATGAAGCCTAACTGCTGAAGAGATCGAATGTCAGCAGTACTATGAAGAGACTCACAAGCGAGTAACAAATCGACGATACGAAGTTCGAATGCCGCTTCACAACAACAAGCTCAAAGAAGTGGGAATAGGAGAATCTAAAAGTAAAGCAGCAGCTAGATTGCTTCAAATTGAAAAAAGATTCAAAAAGGATGAAAAGTTTAAGAATCAATATCACAATTTCATGAGCGAGTACACCCAGTTGAACCACATGGAACTAATTAAGTATAATACGGGAAAAGATGCTTCTCGGGTTTATGACATGACATACCATTCTGTCATAAAAGAAGATAGCACTACTACGAGATTGAGGGTAGTTTTTAACGATTCCTGCAAAACAACAACAGGGATATAACTAAATAAAATGATCCATGTAGATCCAACATTACAAGACAACTTAACGGCAATATTGATCAGATGAAAAAAATATCGTAACATGAATGCAGCGGACATTGAGAAAATGTTCAGACAGATCAGAATAGCCCGCGAAGATCAAGATTTTCAGCGAATCCTCTGGCGATCTGAGACAAATAAGCCAAAGAGCAGTTATAGATTAAAAACTATCGCACAAGGAACAGCGTCTGCAACTTATTTGGCTACAAAGACGTTACAACAATTAGCTATTAATGAAGTGTCAAGATATCCAATTGGTTCAAAGATTGTTCAAAACGATTTCTATGTTGATGATCTTCTATCTGGGAGCTAACACAATCGCAGAAGCAATCGCTGCGAAAAAGGAGCTACTAAATCTCCTTTCCGGTAGAGGTTTCAACCTCAGAAAATGGTCTAGCAATGAAAAAGCGTTATTAGAAGAGCTTCCAGAAAATCTGAAAGAAACAGGATTCCACACTACAGAATTTAGTGATACAGTGAAAACACTTGAACTGCTGTGGAACTCTTCAACAGACACCTTTCAATTCAAAGTTATTTTGCCAGGATCTACAACCACAATATCCAAACGAACAATCTTATCAGAGGCATCAAGGCTTTTCGATCCGCAAGGATGGTTAGCACCAGTGGTAATCCAGGCAAAAATTCTACTTCAAGATTTATGGACTTCTGGTGTAGGATGTGACGAAAAACTCCACTTAAATCTTGAAAAAAGATTGTTAAACTACAAAATAGAATTACCACGTTTAGGGGAAATCAGAATTCACCGTTAGCTAAATTACATCAGTGACGCCAAAATTGAACTACATGGTTTCTGTGACGCCTTGAATCAAGCATATGCTGCAGTGGTAAACACAACCAAATCACAACAATCGCAGCCAAAACAAAGGTTGCACCGTTAAACCGAACAATATCCCTACCAAGATTAGAGCTCAACGCCGCATTGCTACTTTCTAAATTGCTCAAAAATGTCAAACATTCGTTGAACATCAACAACAATATATCAACATTTTGCTAGAGCGATTCCACAGCAGTTTTGGGTTAGATAAAAGGAAACCCAAAATACCATAAGACTTTTGTAACGAACAGAATAACAGAGATACAAGCCATCACCGATCCTAGCCAAAGGCATCACATGGTCTCTAATGAGCATCTCGAGGATGAAATCCAGTTCAATTAATAACCCACAAAATTTGGTGGGAAGGGCCAACATGGCTAAAGAATTTGAGCTATCCAATAACAAAAATCAATAATGAAGAAATGGAACAAGCGGCCAGCATGGAACGAAAATCAATAAGAACATTTACAACAACAGTGAAAAAGCCTGTGATTGAATTCGATAGATTCTCTTCGATTCAACGGCTTATTCATAGCATTGCATACTGTCTACGATTTTTATCAAATGCAAAATCAAAAACTAAAAACAACTCTCATTTCAAACCAGAGGAACTGAATGCATCGCTAAGGGCTATAATCAGAGTCGCACAGCAGGAAGGTTTTGAACCAGAATTAAAGAAGTTAAAAGCGAATCAAAACCTACCAGAGAATAGTACAATCTTAACCCTAACTCCATTTCTAGATGGAAATGACCAACTCAGAGTCGGAGGTAGGATAACAAATTCAAATCTCCCATTTCAAGAAAAACATCCGATAATAATACCCAGAGGTCACAAATTGTCAAGTTTGCTTATCCAAGAAGCTCATATAAAAACAATACATGGTATATGGCAATCAAGCAACTTTAGCACACCTAAGAACGAAATATTGGGTAATGAATGCCAAAAATATGATTCGTCACACTATACATGAATGTATAGTCTGTACAAGAGCAAGGAAACTGGCTTCACACCAGCTAATGGGCATGTTACCAAAAAAACGAATAACACCAGCACCACCGTTCACTAACAGCGGAGTAGACTATGCTGGTCCGATTAATATAAAATGGTGGAACGGCCGCTGTAACAAAACAACAAAGTGATACATTGCCATTTTCATATGCCTAGCCACGAAGGTAATTCATCTAGAACTTGTAAGTGACTTATTAACAGACGCTTTTTTGGCCGCTAGATATTCAGTGACTGTGGTACAAATTTTGTTGGAGCAGACAAACAACTGCAAAGGCAGGCAAAGGAACAGGAAGCAGAAATTAAGGGTTAAATAGCTCAGATGGGAACTGAGTGGCACTTTGTACCCCCAGGAAGTCCTTACTTTGGAGGAACATGGGAAGCCGGAGTCAATTCAACAAAACAACACCTACGCAAAGTAATTGGAACTCATACATAACCTTTTGAGGAGCTCTAAACACTTATAGCTCAAATAGAGGCATGCTTGAACTCTAGGCCACTAGCTCGACTTTTAAACGACTCAGATGATGACGGGTTTTTAAGTCCGGCACATTTCCTGATAGGCAGAGCCATCATATCATTGCCACAACCTGATATGTAGAGTATCCAAACCGTTAGAAACCGTTTCCCACGGGAAACTTAAACTGAATTTTTTTCCTGCGATAGCAATTGACAAGCCACATCAATGCAATCCATCTCCAGATAAACATAACACTCTAGAGGCTGATTTTATTCATCAATTTCTTATTTTCGGGTGGAAGCTTTTTTGAATTTTCCGAGATTTCCCGGGAGAAACTTAAACTGAATTTTTTTTTCTTCGGCTTCAATGTTCGATATTGCAGACGATCTTAATAAGGCTGGCGAAGGATTTGAACAGGAATTACGCTTACAAAAAAGAATATAAGGAATAACACGTTAATATAAATGAAGCGACAAAGTGCAATAGGTCGAATTCTAGTGATAATGATGAACCGTTTGACGACAGTGATACGATCCAGACTTCCTAATATAAAAAAATGGAAATTCTGATTCCTCTGCTGATTATTTCGACATACAATCAATGGCAAAAACTATTGAAAAAAATATATTACAAATGATGATAATCATTCCGAAAATCTTTACAATTTACCCGGATCTTCAACTGAAAATATCCAAAGAAATCGACAAACCTTAACAAAAACTAAGTAAAGTTGAAAAAGGAGAACACAAACCCCTAGAAAAATGTCGTATGAATTGTCAGTCCAAGATAACATTCGATAAGCAAAAAGTGATATTTGAACAATACTGGAGTCTTTCATCCTACTCTTCTAAAGCATTATTTGTTTCCGGTTTAATGGAGGTTAAGGAAAAACATCATGCACTTTTAAAGAAAAACCTAAAATCACAACGGAATAGGTCACATAATTATTTATATAATTTGGAAATTAAAGGGCAAAAGATCCTTGTATGTCAAAAATGTTTCCCTTTCACTTTAGGTGAAACAGAAAGTTTCTTAAAAACTATCGGAAAAAAAAGCTTGCCATATCTGACACAAACAAAATTGTAGACCAACATGGAGGCAGAAATCCGGTAAATAAATTAATAAATGATAAATTAGAATAGATTAAAAGTCACATTAATGAATTCCCGGCCTACGAAAGCCGCTACATACGCCAGCGGACTTCTATGAAGTACCTGCAGAGTGATTTAACATTGAGTAAAATGTACTAGTTGTACCCAGAGAAATATGAAAATCCTGTGTCCTTTGGACATTTTAACAAATATTTAAGTATTCTAGTAATTTATTATTGTAATTTTTCCTTTTAATATTTGAGTGGTATTCAGACTAGTAAGGTAGTTTAAAATCAAAATGTATTCGAAAAAAATTAAGATTTTTAGTCAAAATTAAGTTCCAAGCTGTTTTCGAAGTTGAACCAAATGATAAATGGAATTTTGAACATAAATCTAGTCTAAATTGGTCAACTGCATTCGATAAAGAGGAAATTGATTAAGATAACGAACCATTAATTTGAGAAAATTAGCTTGAATACTAAACTCGATATAATGAGTTTGAGTGAAATTTTAAGAAGAAATTGTCTTCTTTGAGAAACACATTTCGAAAACAATTTTAGCAAAATATTTAATGCACTATGTGACTGAGTTTAAATTCTAAACACGATTTCAACAAATTTTTTTTGATAACTAGTAAATCTTAATGCTTTTTGTTTTATATTATAGAAGCATTTCAATTTTAAACCGTAATTGAATAAAATATCAAGTAGGAACTTACATTAGTTTAAATTACAATTTGATTGAGTGAATTTTAAAAATTTATTTAAAATTATTTGAGAAAAATTTTTATTTTAAACGGCGTAAAACTAGATTTGAACAAAGTTTCGACTAAAAATTCAATTTCAATCCAATCGAGAGTTTGAGCAAACATTGGGATGCAATTAATTTAAAAAATATTTTAACATTGAAGTTGAATATCAGATTTAATTAGATTCACAAATAAGTTAGAAATTTTATGAAATTTTCTTTACAAATTAAATAAAAATTCCAACCTAGATTTGTCTATATATGTACACTTGATTAGAAATTTGAAGTACAATTTCAAAACCGAGTGTTATTTGAAATGCTGAGTTAGAGTAGAATTTAAAACTCTAGTTTGCGTCAAAAGGTTTGATACATTTGTATCAGAATTTTGAGCAGCAATCTGAGTAAGTTTCGAAGTATTTGCATTTTAAGCAGTAATTGAGTAAAATATTGAGTAGAAATTGAATTTGAATAGTAATTTTGACTTGAGCAAAAACAGTTTATAAGTTGAGTATGTATTTCGAATTGGACTGGCAAGAGAAAAATTAACTATTAGTTACAATTATAAAATAGATTTAAGCAAAATTTTATGTTTAGTGAGGGCAAAATTTTGAGGAAAAGATGTTTTGGAATTCCAAAATTTTGGTTGCAATTAGATAGAAATTTTGTGATACTTTGAATACAAATAGGCTGAGTTCCAAACTCGATTTAAGAAAATTGAAGAAGAAATTGAGTTATTATTTTGAGTCAAATTTAAAATATAAAATTGGCAGTTCAATTTCAGTTTTCATTTTAAAATGATACGAGAAGTGTAAGTTTGATATTCCAAACTAAATTTTAACTGAAATTAGTAAAATTTGCATTACGTTACATGATTTAAATAATAGAACAAAATTATTAAGTGTCAGCATGATGAATAAAAGGATATGAATTTTAAACTGTAATTGAATATAATCTTGATGGCAACTTAGAACGAAAACTATGAGCTTTATTTAGTTTTTCTTAGTTTAAAACTTGCTTTAATAGCGTGAATATTTTAGTCTCAAACCGTTACGGTGTCCTTTTGAAGTAAGTATCGCTTACCATTCAAAATTTTTATGTGTATGAATGTGGAACAATTGTTGGCTACTTCTCCAAGACTTTGTAATGCAGGAAAGTTATTTTATCCAACTTTATAGCTAAAAACTTAATACTTTTTTATTAATGAGTGAATTGAAATCCTCTTAAGATAAGGTCTAGTTTTGGTTTTCTTTTCAAAATTTGACCACATATTTTTCATTTTAATCACATGTTTCACCACATATTTTGCAATTTTAGGAAAATATTTTGGATTTTTTTGAACCTGGAAGTCCTAAGCTTATTGAAAAGTAACATACATAACATGCGCCACTCGGGCGAATTAATTACTACAATAAAAGTCGGCTTTAAGCATCTATGTCGTAAATTTAGTGTATTTACTTTCGATAATTGTTTCGCAGCTTTAAACTATATTAAAAAACTTAATAAATATTTTGTTTAAAGAAAGATCGTGTTTAGTTAAAAATATGAAAATGTGTCGTCAAAAAGACTCGTGGCACAACGAAATTTAGGGTAGTTCTTAAGGGCTCCGCCAGAACCACTTAAGGTAAATCTCTGAACGATTGTCTCGCTGTCGGACCAGTCTATTTAAAAAATTAATCCTACTTCAGATTGTTCAAGGTAGCATTTACTACCAATATTAAAAAAATGTAGCGACAAGTTCGCATTGCAGCCGATGATATAAAGTACCAACGATTTATGTGGCGAGATTCACCAAACAAAAAATTTACGACATTCGAACTTCAAACCGTCACCTACGGTACAGCTACTTCAATATACATAGCCATGCGCACACTAAACTTAGCAGCCGAGAAATATAAAAGTAAATACCCAATAGCAGCATGTGCGCTGATGACCTAATTATGGGAGCCGAATCAATTAAATCTGCTATCATCATTCAAGCTGAGCTTAAATAAATTTTATATTGTCAAGTTCAGCATTGCAGGTGAGAAAATAGTTTGCTAATGAAGACATAGTGTTGATCAATAGTATTTACCCCATAAATCAAAGTAAAGTTCTAGAAGTTTTGGATAATTTTCAATTCAAAGAAAAATTGAATAGTACAGGGTACCATTTCAAACCGAAATATAAGCGGAATTATAAGAGTTTTAGATTTGATGAGCTAGGAAAATTATATGACACTTGATCACACATAATTTTACAGCAAAGAATATTTTTACATGATTGGAACGGCAGCAAGTCATAATACATCTTTTATTAGGATAAAGTTATCTTAACGCAGTCTATAACCGCGAAATTTTGTTAACAGAATAATAAGATCAGAGATCTGGTGCAGTTTTGTAGCTGGTTGGAGCTCACGGTGCGGCGTGAGGGTTTCCAGACGTGATCTTATGCTTGTATGAAAAAAGAAATAAAAACAGAAAAAAGGAAGTCAATCCAGACTTACTTCTAGTAGCCGAAAAAGAAAATAATAATCAGGGTGTCTTCGTTTGGGATGAAACCTTCAAGTACAGAACAAGATGAAAGAGCGACCCTCCACAGAACCCTACCCCATTATCATTCAATTACTTAAAGAAATTATTCACTCTTGACACCCATAAGTAAGCAAATAAAAAAAAAAAAGCACAACGAACACACCAAAGAAAATCAAATAACCAAGGCAAAAATTAAGAAAATTTTAAAGAAAACTTGCAAATAATGAAATAATAAAAATTTTAAATTCACTTAAACACTTAGATTCAATATATAGAGATTTAAATAACTACAAAAAAAAGTATGAGAAACGGTACCTTTTCGTTTGACCGGCTGACCTCGTCCGGTCACTTAGGTCTGAAACAGCTAACAGCGCCGACGCAGGATCCCCCTTTAAACTATGCAGTGCCCCGCTTGTTGGCTAAGACTGACTTCTGCATTGTTATTCTCCCGCCACACAATCACACACAATTCACAATATCACCGTTTGACTGGGCAATAATTCAGATAGCTGGTTATACCCAGAACATTCAGTATTATATATTTATTGGTTTTTATTATTTTATTTTAATCCTGCTTTATTTAACACGTAATAATAGACCAATATCAGCTGTTTCACAATATACGTATATAATGTATATAACTCGCAACAAACAAGCACGTAAATAAATTTTTCTTTTATTTTATTAATATATACTTTTATCCAATCAAAATTTAATCACACGCCACACGGCTTTACAAATAAAAACAAATTCAGCAAAAAAACCAGGAAAAAATATTTCTGGCAACCCGGCACTTAAAATTAATCACTGGTCTGTACTTGACCATATTTTACACGAGAACAATTTAATCTAAAAATCGAAACTAAACTAAAATATTTTTTTCTTATTTTTTTGCTTTTACTTCCCCTCTTCATTTCGCCATAGGTTCGTGCAAAAACCAAAACAAAAACTGTATGCCCGAAGCAACAATTTGCAACTATTGAGTCAAATTACACATACATCTATACCAAAATCGAATTGTTTGCAAGCACACACAAGTATCATACAAATAACTGTTCTTACAATTCCCATAACAAAATAAACAAAAAATAAAAAATAAAAAAAGTTCCGTACGTTAATACGGAAATAGGATTTAAAAATTATTATTAATGAATGAATGTAAAGATCAAATACAGTGCAACGTTGAGCATTCAACTTGCACACCAAACAAGAAAGTTTCTTTTTCTTTGCCCAAATATTCGCGGACAACGAATGGAGGCGTAACAAAATCAACCAAGGGGTGGAGGGGCAGCCTCCTTACACCTGCCTTTGAAAGTTTTAAAGCCTTGTATTTGAAATTGTTAAACATAAAATCTAATTATTAATTCCAAGTGAATTATAAATGAAAATTAATCATTATGGATATTTTTGAAGTTGCCTGTAGATTGGAAAATGAACAAGAACATAGAATTGATGTTTTATTAATAGGAATTTCTGCAATAGATGGATACCTCAAGAAATATTACAATAAAATTTGTCCTTAAATTGTTGAACGTTGATTAATTAGCTTTAAATTGATTAGCATAAATCTTCCAATGGCCCGCAATCTGGATCCTTTGAGTCTGAAGTTGTAATTGGAACTGCTGCTGCCGACCCTGATTCTTTAGAAACTATATCTGCTATGATTCTTAAGAAATGGTTGTTTGTAACCAGAATTACGAATGTGAACTTTCCGACAAAACGCTAAAATTAACAAAACGTATATGTATACAAAATTTGTTAAATTAACAAAAACATTTATATGTGTGGGTTAAACAGTGGGTAAAAGCAATATTTCATTCAAAGAGAAAAATTTGTTAATTAGAATATTTCAAATCAATAAATAAATTTACCTAAAATAAATTACTAAAAAATTAAATCTATAATTAACAATAAACTCGCATACATTTATATACAAACGAAATACAATAAAATAATAATTATTCAAATAACACATAGTTTATAGGTTCACTGTATTGAACTCACAGAGATGTTCCCGGGATATGACCTATGCCAATATTTAGCTTAAGGGGTGTTCTTTTAAATAAAAACGGTAGTATTGGTGAAACAGTGGGTAAAAGCAATATTATCATAAAACCGCAAGATTTGTTAGACTTAATAATTACTAAAAATAAATTACACAAAAATAAAGCTTAATTAGCAAATAATTCAAATACATTTATACACATAGTATATAATAAAATAATAATTTATCAAATAACACATAGTTTGTAGGTTCACTGTATTGAAGATTGGCCAACTCACAGCGATGTTCCCAGGATAAGACCTATGCCAATATTTAGCTTAAGGGGTGTTCTTTTAAATAAAAATGGTGGGATTACTCTGCGGAGAGAAGGAACCTTTTGTTATTGCGTGTGAACACTTGAAGTATATATGAAAATGTATGTAATTTAGGGTTTCACTATATTGAAGATTGGCCAACTCACAGAGATGTTCCCGGGGTATGACCTATGCCAATATTTAGCTTAAGGGGTGTTCTTTTAAATAAAAATGGTGGGATTACTCTGCGGAGAGAAGGAACCTTTTGTTATTGCGTGTGAACACTTGAAGTATATATGAAAATGTATGTAATTTAGGGTTTCACTATATTGATGATTGGCCAACTCACAGAGATGTTCCCGGGGTATGACCTATGCCAATATTTAGCTTAAGGGGTGTTCTTTTAAATAAAAATGGTGGGATTACTCTACGGAGAGAAGGAACCTTTTGTTATTGCGTGTGAACACTTGAAGTATATATGAAAATGTATGTAATTTAGGGTTTCACTATATTGAAGATTGGCCAACTCACAGAGATGTTCCCGGGGTATGACCTATACCAATATTTAGCTTAAGGGGTGTTCTTGTAAATACAAATGGTGGGATTACTCTGCGGAGAGAAGGAACCTTTTGTTATTGCGTGTGAACACTTGAAGTAAATATGAAAATGTATGTAATTTAGGGTTTCACTATATTGAAGATTGGCCAACTCACAGAGATGTTCCCGGGGTATGACCTATGCCAATATTTAGCTTAAGGGGTGCTCTTTTAAATAAAAATGGTGGGATTACTCTACGGAGAGAAGGAACCTTTTGTTATTGCGTGTGAACACTTGAAGTATATATGAAAATGTATGTAATTTAGGGTTTCACTATATTGAAGATTGGCCAACTCACAGAGATGTTCCCGGGGTATGACCTATGCCAATATTTAGCTTAAGGGGTGTTCTTGTAAATACAAATGGTGGGATTACTCTGCGGAGAGAAGGAACCTTTTGTTATTGCGTGTGAACACTTGAAGTAAATATGAAAATGTATGTAATTTAGGGTTTCACTATATTGAAGATTGGCCAACTCATAGAGATGTTCCCGGGGTATGACCTATGCCAATATTTAGCTTAAGGGGTGTTCTTTTAAATAAAAATGGTGGGATTACTCTACGGAGAGAAGGAACCTTTTGTTATTGCGTGTGAACACTTGAAGTATATATGAAAATGTATGTAATTTAGGGTTTCACTATATTGAAGATTGGCCAACTCACAGAGATGTTCCCGGGGTATGACCTATGCCAATATTTAGCTTAAGGGGTGTTCTTTTAAATACAAATGGTGGGATTACTCTACGGAGAGAAGGAACCTTTTGTTATTGCGTGTGAACACTTGAAGTATATATGAAAATGTATGTAATTTAGGGTTTCACTATATTGAAGATTGGCCAACTCACAGAGATGTTCCCGGGGTATGACCTATGCCAATATTTAGCTTAAGGGGTGTTCTTGTGAATACAAATGGTGGGATTACTCTGCGGAGAGAAGGAACCTTTTGTTATTGCGTGTGAACACTTGAAGTATATATGAAAATGTATGTAATTTAGGGTTTCACTATATTGAAGATTGGCCAACTCACAGAGATGTTCCCGGGGTATGACCTATGCCAATATTTAGCTGAAGGGGTGTTCTTTAAATAAAAATGGTGGGATTACTCTACGGAGAGAAGGAACCTTTTGTTATTGCGTGTGAACACTTGAAGTATATATGAAAATGTATGTAATTTAGGGTTTCACTATATTGAAGATTGGCCAACTCACAGAGATGTTCCCGGGGTATGACCTATGCCAATATTTAGCTTAAGGGGTGTTCTTTTAAATAAAAATGGTGGGATTACTCTATGGAGAGAAGGAACCTTTTGTTATTGCGTGTGAACACTTGAAGTATATATGAAAATGTATGTAATTTAGGGTTTCACTATATTGAAGATTGGCCAACTCACAGAGATGTTCCCGGGGTATGACCTATGCCAATATTTAGCTTAAGGGGTGTTCTTTTTAATAAAAATGGTGGGATTACTCTGCGGAGAGAAGGAACCTTTTGTTATTGCGTGTGAACACTTGAAGTATATATGAAAATGTATGTAATTTAGGGTTTCACTATATTGAAGATTGGCCAACTCACAGAGATGTTCCCGGGGTATGACCTATGCCAATATTTAGCTTAAGGGGTGTTCTTTTAAATAAAAATGGTGGGATTACTCTACGGAGAGAAGGAACCTTTTGTTATTGCGTGTGAACACTTGAAGTATATATGAAAATGTATGTAATTTAGGGTTTCACTATATTGAAGATTGGCCAACTCACAGAGATGTTCCCGGGGTATGACCTATGCCAATATTTAGCTTAAGGGGTGTTCTTTTAAATAAAAATGGTGGGATTACTCTGCGGAGAGAAGGAACCTTTTGTTATTGCGTGTGAACACTTGAAGTATATATGAAAATGTATGTAATTTAGGGTTTCACTATATTGAAGATTGGCCAACTCACAGAGATGCTCCCGGGGTATGACCTATGCCAATATTTAGCTTAAGGGGTGTTCTTTTAAATAAAAATGGTGGGATTACTCTACGGAGAGAAGGAACCTTTTGTTATTGCGTGTGAACACTTGAAGTATATATGAAAATGTATGTAATTTAGGGTTTCACTATATTGATGATTGGCCAACTCACAGAGATGTTCCCGGGGTATGACCTATGCCAATATTTAGCTTAAGGGGTGTTCTTTTAAATAAAAATGGTGGGATTACTCTGCGGAGAGAATGAACCTTTTGTCATTGCGTGTGAACACTTGAAGTAAATATGAAAATGTATGTAATTTAAATTTTCGCTGTATTGAAAATTGGCCCTCTTGATAGTGTTCTAATTAAAAATTTAAATATTAATTTTATCGTTCCTCTTTTGGATTTTTTCAATTGGTTAAGGCTGATAGATAAATTTGTTTCTATGTATAAATTGGTGAACTAAACTTTCGATTTGCAATAAAATAAAATTGCCGGATTAACATATAGTTTGTCAGTAGTCAGCACAGGGAATTTCTTTAGGTCGTCAAAAACTTCCCAATTATTATTGGGCCGTTTTACGACAGCGGTGTAGTGTTTAACTAAATTATTATAATTTATTATTGCCTTCAAAAAATAATTTTCGTTATTTAATAATATTTTGGCTTCAATCTCGCAAAGCTTTATATTGTAGTTTTCATTATTATAAGATTGAACGTCTGCAATAGCTATGCCATAATTACTTATAATTTTATTTACTATTAAATTTCCACCACAGTCAGAGCATGTTAAAGTTCCAAAAGAAATCGAACTTGCAACATTGCGGAGCGTATTTTCGTTCACTCTGAAAATATCGAAGGGTAAATAGCAACTCTGTGAATTACGAATACGAACCACCCCTTCTTCGACACATTTCTGATACACCGATGTTGGTTGGGGTATCATTTTATTAATTAAATATGTTATTTGGCACTCCGCATTCAATATAGAAGTGCTGCCAAACTGTTCTATGCAGTTAATCTGCTTGAATACTTCAAATAATATGTCAGTTCGAATGTCATATATTTCAGAAGTTATTTTTTTGGAAGAAATTATTTTGAAAATTAAATTAAAAAAATCTGTATTAATTTCTCCAAACTTGATTTTCAAAATTTCTGTATCCAAACCCATACATACTAAAATCGCCGTGATTGAATCAAAACCACAAGTATTGATCACTGATATGGTTTCTTCTCCATAAACTTTTGAAAATCCGTTGGTAAGTGATGGGACTTGCTCAACACTGAAACCCTTAATATTTTCTAAGTCAACTTCAACCATTTTTTTATTCATGTATCGATTAATTACATTTCTACCGAAATGTTTTGGGGTTTTATTAGATGGTCTAATTTTTTTATTCCATTTTTCTTCATTCAACATATCATCCGGAAGATATTTTCTTTTACTAGTTCTGGGAGTTGAAACTAAAGGCTCTGGCATTTTGATGGACTTGAGTTTTTGTTCACATCTGAATTTTAATACGTTCACGACCCGCCCTATTTTCATTCTCTTATTTTTTAAATAATGGTTTTTGACTGCGCTAAACCAATTTTCAATTACGGCGTTAGAAATATTGCCATGTACACCAAACATATTTGAAAAAAAATTGGCCCATAAAATAATATACGAAAAGTATTTTTTAATTACAAATTGTACAAATTCATCGCAATAAAATTTGTTTCGTTTTGAACCACGTTCGCTTTGTATTTTTATTTGTACTTCTTTGTAAATACCTTTGTATTTTAAATAGAATGGGTTTGAAGTATCTTCCGGCCAAATATTAATATTATGATTGATCTCATCTTGAGGTTTCCAATTTTCCGAATCAGCATAATTATCACAGTAAATTTTTCCTATCATTTGTACAAATGTGTCATAGGCACGTTTACTGTTTCTCGTGATATTGGGCGAGCACATTATAGCACAAAATTGTCGGAATAACTCGTCCACGCAATCCACTGATTTAGCGCAAAGAATAGCACAAAAAAAATCCAGTATTAAATTTCGATGCTCTGCGTCTATATTAGGTATTTTTTTTTTTATTTGAATTGTAATAATATTTATAAAATGAGAGCAACAAATATAAATTGGTATGATTGCTTTTTTCGAAGATTTTTGATTTTCGATATAGTCAAAATTGACTTGAATATATTCAGATACGGTCATGGAATTAAACGTATTAGATATGGCATTTATAAGGGCCCATGACCAATCGACCACAAAGTAATATCCCTTCAGGTGCTTTATAGTAATTTCCATTTCTTTCTTCACGTCTAATAAAAATTTGCCTAATGTCCATGCATCATGTTGACAAGAAATGAATTCGGCAATTGGAATTATATTAAAATTAGTTTTAATCACACATGCGTAGTATAAAATTCTTTTATAAATATGTTCCTTATGACAAGTTGGAATTTTTATAATACCTCCAGTAGCGTCGAAATGAATAGCTCTGATTTCATTTGATTGCAAGAGCGCAATTTGTCGATTTCTTAATAGAACTACTTGCAAAGGTTCGGTTACGGAATAAATATACCTATTATCTTGAGGCTGCATGCAACATTGAAAAAATAAATCGACTAAATCACAATCCTGAACCAAATCATCTTTTTTATAAAATTCCGATTTGATTTTTCTTATGACGACAGGAGTGGTCATGTCTTGAGTATTTCCTTTCTTATACAATTCAAAATCAGTGGCGCTTACCAAATCTAAATAAGTATTATGCGCACTTTGATTTTCAGAAATGAGCTTAATTTTTTGTCGCCGTAAACTACGATATTGCCGGAATATTTTTTCATTAGAGTGAATAATTTCACCTTCTTGGCCTTTGGTATAAACTCGCATCTCTTTAGATTTATAAATATCGAATTTATATTTTTGGTTGTGCAGCTTATCTTTGCATGACCCATATACTACAACTTTCGCGTCTCTCTTAGAAAGCGGATGTATTGTTTCGAATGTTAAGACGCAAGGGTTTTTGTTTTCTAATAAAACTCTGTGGATCAATTCTCTTATTTCTTCATTCGTTAATAACTCAAGGGCCTCACAAAATGGAGACGATAATTTCAATTTCCAATCAAAAGTTTTGGGTTTGATTTGCTTATTGCTTGGTAGCATACCAGGGTATTTGCATTCAGAACAGTTCAAATCAAAATTTTTTGACGTTATTGATGGTTTCGTTTGATCAATAAACTCCAACACAATTTCATCAGAAGAGTAAGTATGATTTTCGTTCAAAAGCTCATCGAAATCAATATTGGTGGCAGGAATAAATGTTAAACTCTTTATTTCATTACAAGAGGAAGTATCAACAGAAGAAACTTCAGAACGACTGACCACCTCTACATTTTGGCAAAATTCTTGATTTTGTTCGGACAATTTTCGGTTTCGCCATGCATAATACAATTTGCATATATTTTGACGAATTACCCTAATGTGCATTAGTCTACACAATTTTTCCATATCAGGTGTTTTATACCTAGAAAATTTAAAATTTTCAGGATCTTCATTTATGCTATATAAAGCATTCAAAATAGCCTCAGCATTAATATTTTGGGGCTTTTTCTTATAATTATACTTCATTTCGTTCTTTAATAATTTTATATTATAACAATGTTATGTAAATTAAAATATTAAAAGCTAAGTATAGTATAACTAAGATTACGTTTAATCCACCACCTTAAAATACTAAAAGCTATACTCTAAAATTACAATAAACCCAACCACCTAATAATTAAACTATGACTAAACAAAATTATGTAATTCACAAAATAAAAAAATACAAAATATAAATTCAGAATTCAAAAATATAAGAAATTTAATGGCAAAACCAGAATGTCCGTTAGAAAGCAAGAGTCCAAATTTAAAATCCAAAAACCAATTTATTAAGTGTTCAATAAAAATAATCCGCAAAAAAGAATGTCCAAATGAATGCTGGGGTCAAAAGTTTGTTAAAAGCAAATCCAATAATTCAACAATACTCAAAAAATTTGTTCTAAACAAAAACACAATTTTAACGCACGTAAGTAATTTTCGATTTTTACTAAACCAGAAAACTATTTTGGAATATAACATGAGACCTTACATCAAATCAGGAAAAATAAATAATTTTATTCATATAAATTAAATAATTTTTTTTTAAATATTTTTTTGAAAATTTTAAATACCTCTTGAATTAGAGCGTGCAAATAATTCGCAAAAAAAATTAAAATAACATAAGGCCATACCAGAAATAAGGGCTAACATATCCGTTAATTATACAAAATAAAATTAACCGTTATAAGAACAGTAAACGTTCAAACAGAATTTTACAGTACAAATCACATAATTTCGTTTTAATATTACATGATCATACGCAATAACAAAAGGTTCCTTCTCTCCGTAGAGTAATCCCACCATTTTTATTTAAAAGAACACTCCTTAAGCTAAATATTGGCATAGGTCATACCCCGGGAACATCTCTGTGAGTTGGCCAATCTTCAATATAGTGAAACCCTAAATTACATACATTTTCATATATACTTCAAGTGTTCACACGCAATAACAAAAGGTTCCTTCTCTCCGTAGAGTAATCCCACCATTTTTATTTAAAAGAACACCCCTTAAGCTAAATATTGGCATAGGTCATACCCCAGGAACATCTCTGTGAGTTGGCCAATCTTCAATATAGTGAAACCCTAAATTACATACATTTTCATATATACTTCAAGTGTTCACACGCAATAACAAAAGGTTCCTTCTCTCCGTAGAGTAATCCCACCATTTTTATTTAAAAGAACACCCCTTAAGCTAAATATTGGCATAGGTCATACCCCGGGAACATCTCTGTGAGTTGGCCAATCTTCAATATAGTGAAACCCTAAATTACATACATTTTCATATATACTTCAAGTGTTCACACGCAATAACAAAAGGTTCCTTCTCTCCATAGAGTAATCCCACCATTTTTATTTAAAAGAACACCCCTTAAGCTAAATATTGGCATAGGTCATACCCCGGGAACATCTCTGTGAGTTGGCCAATCTTCAATATAGTGAAACCCTAAATTACATACATTTTCATATATACTTCAAGTGTTCACACGCAATAACAAAAGGTTCCTTCTCTCCGTAGAGTAATCCCACCATTTTTATTTAAAGAACACCCCTTCAGCTAAATATTGGCATAGGTCATACCCCGGGAACATCTCTGTGAGTTGGCCAATCTTCAATATAGTGAAACCCTAAATTACATACATTTTCATATATACTTCAAGTGTTCACACGCAATAACAAAAGGTTCCTTCTCTCCGCAGAGTAATCCCACCATTTGTATTCACAAGAACACCCCTTAAGCTAAATATTGGCATAGGTCATACCCCGGGAACATCTCTGTGAGTTGGCCAATCTTCAATATAGTGAAACCCTAAATTACATACATTTTCATATATACTTCAAGTGTTCACACGCAATAACAAAAGGTTCCTTCTCTCCGTAGAGTAATCCCACCATTTGTATTTAAAAGAACACCCCTTAAGCTAAATATTGGCATAGGTCATACCCCGGGAACATCTCTGTGAGTTGGCCAATCTTCAATATAGTGAAACCCTAAATTACATACATTTTCATATATACTTCAAGTGTTCACACGCAATAACAAAAGGTTCCTTCTCTCCGTAGAGTAATCCCACCATTTTTATTTAAAAGAACACCCCTTAAGCTAAATATTGGCATAGGTCATACCCCGGGAACATCTCTGTGAGTTGGCCAATCTTCAATATAGTGAAACCCTAAATTACATACATTTTCATATATACTTCAAGTGTTCACACGCAACAACAAAAGGTTCCTTCTCTCCGCAGAGTAATCCCACCATTTGTATTTACAAGAACACCCCTTAAGCTAAATATTGGCATAGGTCATACCCCGGGAACATCTCTGTGAGTTGGCCAATCTTCAATATAGTGAAACCCTAAATTACATACATTTTCATATATACTTCAAGTGTTCACACGCAATAACAAAAGGTTCCTTCTCTCCGTAGAGTAATCCCACCATTTGTATTTAAAAGAACACCCCTTAAGCTAAATATTGGCATAGGTCATACCCCGGGAACATCTCTGTGAGTTGGCCAATCTTCAATATAGTGAAACCCTAAATTACATACATTTTCATATATACTTCAAGTGTTCACACGCAATAACAAAAGGTTCCTTCTCTCCGTAGAGTAATCCCACCATTTTTATTTAAAAGAACACCCCTTAAGCTAAATATTGGCATAGGTCATACCCCGGGAACATCTCTGTGAGTTGGCCAATCTTCAATATAGTGAAACCCTAAATTACATACATTTTCATATATACTTCAAGTGTTCACACGCAATAACAAAAGGTTCCTTCTCTCCGCAGAGTAATCCCACCATTTGTATTTACAAGAACACCCCTTAAGCTAAATATTGGCATAGGTCATACCCCGGGAACATCTCTGTGAGTTGGCCAATCTTCAATATAGTGAAACCCTAAATTACATACATTTTCATATATACTTCAAGTGTTCACACGCAATAACAAAAGGTTCCTTCTCTCCGTAGAGTAATCCCACCATTTTTATTTAAAAGAGCACCCCTTAAGCTAAATATTGGCATAGGTCATACCCCGGGAACATCTCTGTGAGTTGGCCAATCTTCAATATAGTGAAACCCTAAATTACATACATTTTCATATTTACTTCAAGTGTTCACACGCAATAACAAAAGGTTCCTTCTCTCCGCAGAGTAATCCCACCATTTGTATTTACAAGAACACCCCTTAAGCTAAATATTGGTATAGGTCATACCCCGGGAACATCTCTGTGAGTTGGCCAATCTTCAATATAGTGAAACCCTAAATTACATACATTTTCATATTTACTTCAAGTGTTCACACGCAATAACAAAAGGTTCCTTCTCTCCGCAGAGTAATCCCACCATTTGTATTTACAAGAACACCCCTTAAGCTAAATATTGGTATAGGTCATACCCCGGGAACATCTCTGTGAGTTGGCCAATCTTCAATATAGTGAAACCCTAAATTACATACATTTTCATATATACTTCAAGTGTTCACACGCAATAACAAAAGGTTCCTTCTCTCCGTAGAGTAATCCCACCATTTTTATTTACAAGAACACCCCTTAAGCTAAATATTGGCATAGGTCATACCCCGGGAACATCTCTGTGAGTTGGCCAATCATCAATATAGTGAAACCCTAAATTACATACATTTTCATATATACTTCAAGTGTTCACACGCAATAACAAAAGGTTCCTTCTCTCCGTAGAGTAATCCCACCATTTTTATTTAAAAGAACACCCCTTAAGCTAAATATTGGCATAGGTCATACCCCGGGAGCATCTCTGTGAGTTGGCCAATCTTCAATATAGTGAAACCCTAAATTACATACATTTTCATATATACTTCAAGTGTTCACACGCAATAACAAAAGGTTCCTTCTCTCCGTAGAGTAATCCCACCATTTTTATTTAAAAGAACACCCCTTAAGCTAAATATTGGCATAGGTCATACCCCGGGAACATCTCTGTGAGTTGGCCAATCTTCAATATAGTGAAACCCTAAATTACATACATTTTCATATATACTTCAAGTGTTCACACGCAATAACAAAAGGTTCATTCTCTCCGTAGAGTAATCCCACCATTTGTATTTAAAAGAACACCCCTTAAGCTAAATATTGGCATAGGTCTTATCCTGGGAACATCGCTGTGAGTTGGCCAATCTTCAATAGAGTGAACCTACAAACTATATGTTATTTGATAAATTATTATTTTATTATATACAATGTGTATAAATGTATTTGAATTATTTGCTAATTAAGCTTTATTTTTGTGTAATTTATTTTTAGTAATTATTAAATCTAACAAATCTTGCGGTTTTATGATAATATTGCTTTTACCCACTGTTTCACCAATACATTAAAAGAATTTTGTTAATTTTGATGTTTTGTCGGAAATTTCACATTCGTCCAGAATTTCATCTTCGACTACTGGTGAACAATTTAAAAACTTTGTGAAACGGAAATTTCAAATCTCCGGTTCCAACTGTCAAAGGATTGAACCGAGACATAAAGATAGAGATTATGTTTCGTATTATATAATAGCCGTGGATGCCTCTATTGTGGATAGTTTGCTTTTACCGTCCAAAACGCTAACTATTTATTATCATAATGTTGGTGGCATGTCATCTAAATCATCTATATTTTTTAATTACGTTATTAGTACTGAATATGATATATATATACAATTACGAAAACCAATTTTCATAAATCAATTGGTACCGAATTTTTTTCTTCAAATTTTATTGTGCATCGCTGCGACCGTTCATCTGTCAATAGTCTAAAATCGTCAGGAGGAGGCGTTTTAATTGCAATTAATAAAAGGATTACTAGCCAAATGTTACGAACTACTCTATCATTATAATGTGTTACGATCGTAATTGTGATCGTAACAATTTATATACCACCGTATGCTACTCAGGAGATTTATACGTTTTTTATTGAGTTTATTTCTAATTTAATGAGTGAATTTGATAATGATAGAACAAGCTTTATTATTAATGGTGATTTTAACCTACCAAATATTCACTGGGTTCCTGATGATGAGTATGGTTTTTTATTACCAACTAACGTAACTTCGGTGCTTGATCAATATTTTGTGGACTCTGTGTCTATTTGTGGGTTGAATCAAATTAATGGTGTAACAAATGATAGAAATAAGTATCTGGATTTAGTTTTTTCAAATTTTCAAGAAAATATTTTTGTAACGGAGTGTTGTATACCATTTGTGGATAATAGTGTTGATCATAAAGCTATGGCAATGTTTCCGGTTTTAGTGAATTCTTAGCAAACCTGGATTGGTCTTTGATTTTCAATGATGTAGATGTTAATATTAATGTTGATAACTTTTAATTTTGTTCGCAGGTTTTAATGAATTTATTCCTAAAAAAAGTATAAAGTCAGTGGCGAATTATCCACCTCGTTTCACCAAAACGCAATCGTAAAAATAAATGTCGAGTAAAATTTATGAGAAATCCTTCTTTGTATAATAAAACTAAAAAGTTGGAATCGCAGAAACTTTTTTTGAATAAAAATAGTAAGGCTTATAATGAGTATATGAGGGTTATTGAATTTAAAATAAGTAAGGATCCAAAATTATTTTGGAAATTTGTTAATTCGAAACGAAATTCGCCTGAGTTGCCGATGACTATGTATTTTGAGCAAGACAACAGTTCTGATCCCAACGAAATTGTTGAGTATTTTAGGGAATTTTTTCAAAGTACATATTGATTCGTAAATTGTTGCAACGTTAGCACAGGCTTAAATGAAGAATTAGTAAATCCTCCGGTTCAATTTGACGTTTTGAAGTTTTCCAAGACTGATATTATGAATCAACTGGATGCCTTTAAGAATGGCTGTGGTCCGGAGGGTATATCTTTTGAAATTATTATTTGAGAAATCTTTAAATTCTTGAGTTTTTCCGGTGAGATGGAAAACATCCTCAATAACTCCCATCTATAAATCAGGTGATCGTTCTAATGTAGCTAATTACAGAAGCATTTCAATTTTGTCAGCAATTCCTAAGCACTTTGAGGCGATTTTGCGATTTTGTTCAAATACATTTTTTTACCATTAAGAATAGATTATCAATCAAACAGCATGGTTTTTTTAAAGGCAGATCAACTACAACTAATCTCGTTGAGTTTCAACGGGAAACTGTTGATGCATATGATTCTTATAGTCAAATGGATGTTGTCTATACTGACTTCACAAAAGCGTTTGATTTAGTTCAGCATCAAATCATCATAAAAAAACTAAATAATTTTGGATTTTCTCGAAAATTCGTTGCTTGGGTGGAATCATATTTAACTGGTCGTACCCAATATGTTAATTTGAAGGGTTTCAAGTCTAATTTATTAAACGTTCTTTCAGGAGTGCCTCAGGGCTCACACCTGGGTCCTCAATTATTTTTGATATTTGTAAACGATGTGCTGGACATGTTACATTATTCAAAAGGACTTATGTATACCGACGGTCTTAAACTATTCCTTCAAATTTCTGATGCTTCTGATGCTGCTAAATTACAATCCGACCTTGATTCATTATTTAATTGGTGTTGTCTGAATCATTTAGATATGAATATTAAAAAATGTGCGGTTAGGTATGTCTTTCTCCAAGAAATATTCGCAAATAGGTTATGATTATTATATTAATAATGAAATATTGAATCGGGTTACCCAAATTAAAGACTTGGGAGTGACATTTGACTCTAAATTGAGTTTTACAACACACATTGATAAGATAATTGTAAAGTCGTCTTGTTTGTTAGGGTTAATACAACGTCTTTCTAAAGAGTTTAAGTATCAGAAGATTCTTCAGATTTTATATTCATCATTAGTTCGAGCTAACTTAGAATATGCCATAGTTGTATGGGCTCCTTACTATTCGACACACATTGAACGAATTCAAAAAATTCAAAAAAAGTTCACACGGCTAATGTTTTTTAAATTTATTTTTTTAATATTAATAGAAGGCTTATGTATTGGGAAAACTTAATTAATATGCCAAGCTACAATTTAAGATGTATTGTTATGAATCTTGAGTCCTTGGCGACCAAACGTTGTTTTGCTGTAACTTTATTTACAGCTGATGTTTTAAATGCTAGAAGCTAGCCAAATTAAAGATTATGAAACATTAAAGACAACAATAAAAGGAATGTACACAATTAATTGATATCAGACAAACATATGGAGAAACAATCAGAAACTTTGGAATTCATTATAACTGAAATGGAGAGATGACAACAGGATTCACTGCAATAATGACAAAAAACAATGAACCACAAACACATAATCAAGCACCATTTATCAGGAATCAAAGAAGCATATACAAATCATATGTAACTATTGCCAAAAGCCGAACCACACTTACGATGTGTGTAGGACAAGCTCAACATACAAAGCAAGACACGACCACAAATGAATACGTATACAAATGCAAGAAACTGGCAACCAGACAACCCTGTGAGGAACCAACAACAATACCAAACAAACAATTTCAGACAGTATGTAGCACAAATACAGCAAAACAACAACAGACAGGATGGACACCCAATATAACAAAACAATTATGCACAATATAGTCAACTATTACAAGGAAACAGATGAAAATACACCAGATACAATTGCAACAAAATTCAGATCAATAATAATTATCAGCCAGTCAGAACACACCGAAAAACTCCAAAGGATCCGACCAGCTATAGGAGAGCCGCCGCAGTTGGATCCCGAAAATCAATACAAACAACCAAAGCTAAACGAAACAGGGCACGAATCAACTCTCCAAAATGGGTATCATTTCAGAAATGAACCTTAATCAAATTTATACAAACATAAATCATCAACCAGAAGCAGATCCCTAAGAGTTCCAAGTTAATCGACAGGAAACGGAAAAGTTTCACGTTAACCAAATAGAGTTGGAGTCAGCCATCATTATTTACCAAATGAAGGTGGACTCTCAGGGTTGCCAAATTAGCCGACAGAAAACGAGAGATTTTCACATTAACGACGTCACCAGACTGATGCACATAGATAATAAGCAAATATAAAACGCCATCGGACTGGCGCAAACAAGAAATTCAACCATACAAAATCCAAATCTAGAAACCAGGGAAATAATCCTAGGGAAACAAAGCAATTAAGTATTAAAAAAATACCAACCATTGCCAGCTCAACGCGAACATAGTAAGAACACATTAGTCGTTTCAATACCATATGTTTTCAATACAAGTACAGATACAGACAATATACAGACACAAGACGGGGCAAACCAGGCCCATGAAGAGCTCGTAAATAGAAACGACCAGGAACAAGAGCATTAGATGTATTATTTACTTAGACACAAATATCTTTGGCAATTTATTCAATATGGAACACAACACGAAAATAAACTTACTTTCAGAGTACAGCACTAGCAGAGACACTATAACACCACTAATAGGAAAAAAATAGGCCAGGGCTTTTATTAGATTCAGGAGCAGACATATCATTATTGAAAATCAAATACATTGACAAAGAAAAAAAAATAGACAGTGGATGCAAGACAGCATTGACAGGCATTGGTAAAGGAAAGGTAATGACTGCAAGGTAGATATACTGTATAGCATAGGCAAACTAAAAATAAACGAACATTTAATAAACTTTACAAACAACACACAGAACAAAATTATTCTACCAGCTAAAAGCAAGACAATTATAGAAATTCAAACGTTGACGACGATCAATACATTTGCAACGCGTCAGAGGTGGTGCCCGGAGTGTACATCCATCATATGTTAATACAATCAAGTAATCGTAAAGCTAAAATCGTAATTGCTAATACAAAAGCGTAAGATATTGAATTAAAATAATTTTTTCCAATATTAGAACCGTTTACAGACCAAATTTATTACCAGACTCAGTATGTTAAAGATAACAACAGGAGTAGACCAAATTATGCAAATAATTTCTGAAAATTTAGACACGACAAACAATGTGGAAGAGAACGCATTAATTTTAGCAATATATATGAAATATGAAGACATATTTTTTCTGGAAGGTGACAGATTAACTAGCATTAAAGGCGTAGGACATGACATAGATCTATATACAGACACTAAACCAGTACATGTTTAAAGAAACCGACTACCACAAACACAATAGCCTATTGTTGGCAATCCCCAAAAAAACCAGACAAGGATGGATTACAAAATGGAGAGTAGTTGTAGATTTTAGGAAATTAAACGAAGTGACAATAGGAGATTCATTCCCACTTCCAAATATTAATGACATCTTAGATCAATTAAGACACGCACCATATTTCTCAACATTGGGCATGGCAAGCTCTAAGTAAATCAGTTAAATCAATTATCGTCTCAATTCTGTTTAAACCACTACTAGACAGTTCACCAGAACTCGTTATCATTTAATTCTTGTTAGTCAAATTTAATTAGTAAACAAATAAATCGAACAGTTAGGTTTAAACACCACAAATCTCCATATTTAACACAGTTTTAATCAAATAGACTCCCAGATAGACTCCCTCAGTATAATATTTCAACCAAAATATCAATTAACACTATAACATACACTGGTTGAAACAACATTATACAAAAATTTGCTGAAAAAGAAAAAATCCGCCTAAATAATACAAAATAGTATAGCAACTTTGCCAAATGATAGAGTTTTATAAATGATATTTATATTTTTAAAATTACCGGTAGGTTATTTCAAGATGTATTTGATGACATCAGCCATCTAGTCAAAACGGTGAGGTTTTCTGACCAACATAAATAAATGAATTGATGATTTATTATAGAACGAGGAAAGTAAGTGAAAATAATTAATTTTATTAGGACCGTAAAAGAACAAACATTTTGCGAAAAGGTAATTTTTAAATTAAATTGAATATTGATAAGTAGGCTTAGGATTCTTTAGTAAAAAAATAATGGTTTTTGGGAAATCCACACCAAAAATATAAAGAGCTGAAACCTCAAAAGGTGATCAGAACTTCGGTCTTCATTAATTCAATTCAAAACTCATTTTAAAATTCAATTTCCAACCCACATGTCAAATTTCATCATATTTGGATGAGAAATAGAACAGTTCCATCATACTTGGCCATATCGCAGAGCTTTTCAATGCGCAAGCCGAATTTCATCATTATTGGTTGAAAAATAGTTAAGTTCTATCGTACTTGGCCATATTCCAGAACTTTTTCCAAAAATCATTTTAGGGTCACATTTCCAATGCACAATTGGTTGAGAAATAGGAAAGCTCCCTCATACTAGGCCATATTCCAAAACTTAATCTAAAAAGCATACACATATATTGTACATACATAAAACCCTCACTTATATAGATTTCTCAACTGCTCACTAAACACGAATCCAACACCCCAACTTAAGTATAACTTAATTTCAACTCAACCCGCAAATTGGCCCCTGACTTAACCTTCAACTCAACCTAAACTCAATGCCCAACTCAATATTCAAAGCAGCATATATAAAAAATTGGTCAATATTTCCATAACCAGGTATTTTGGGTCAATTCGTATGGCAGGTATCCAACCCTCTTGACACACAGATTCCAAAAGCTTTTCAAATCTCGGCCTTGACCATAGGAACAGATTGGGGAAACAAATTCTAAATCGAACAAACCGTTCTCGAGATACCATGGGTACAGGCATCCAGACATCCAGACAGACGGACGGATATGTTTTTTTTTTTTTTTTTGCTTTTTAAGACTCAGCGACTTTCAAAACGTCGAGAAAAGTGGTTTCGGCCAACCAAATTTTTGATCATTTTTGACAGGATTTAAATACTTTGGTCTTTTTAGACCGAGGTAAAATTCAGAATTCAAAAATGAGTTTTGGTAAAATATTGAGTGGCATTTACGTGAAACAAGTCAACATACGTTTGTGAATTTCAACATATCGAAAATAAAATCAGAATTTCGAGCAAAAATCTGAATGAGAATTTGAATTCCCAGAAATTTAAATTGGATTCAAAAATTTAAAAATTGAATTAGTGGGTTTGTGTTTAATATGAATTAAAAGCTAATCGCACATTTTAGCAGAAATTTAGTTATAAATAGAGTTTGAATTCCAATCTTAAAATATTGAGTGGATTTAAAACAAAATTCCGGTTATAAATCCATAAACTTTTAGTTTGAAATTAAACAGATACAATTAGAGTTACAATAAACTACGACGGAAATATTTTGAGTGAAATTTAAAAGAAAGCGACAAAATGTTTCTGGGTTAAACTACATTTTGCACGGAATTTAAATAGTATAAATTGTTGTACAGTGTTACTTTGGTTAAAAGTTGATTAGAAAATTGATTAGCACATTCTGCTTGGTTTTGGGCAAAAATTTGAGTGTAAATTGGTCGTTCTAAACTAGATTTAACCATAATTTTAATTGTAATCAGGTAAGAATTGTGGTGCAATACGAGATTTGATCTCAAACAACCAACAAAATTTCCTTTGAATTTAGTTTAGAAATTTGAATGAAATTTGAATTAGGAATTTAAATTTAAGAAAATTGTTTTGGCACTCCAAGCCAAATAAAATCTTTGGTATAAATTTTATATAGGAATTTAGTTACAACTGGAAATTTGTATTCAAAAATTTTGACAGAAATATAAAGTTTCATTGCACAATAGAGTTGGTTTTCAATTAGAGAACAAAAAAAATGAGAACAAATTAGGTGAAGCAAAGGATAAATACATACATATGTGAAGGAAAAACCAAAGTATATATTTTGAAACCATTATCAAATTGGTAAAGAATAAAATAAGATTACAATTCCATCTGATTTTGAATAAACTTTGAGTGACATTTTAATCCGAAATTTAGTTAAACTCCCAAACTGTACTTGAATGTTAATCACTCTCATTGAATTAAATTGAAATAAGAACTTGAGTGAAATTTAAAGTTTTAACAAAGTTTTAACAAATATTTAGGTATTCTACTAATTGATTATTGTAATTTTTCTTTTGATATTTAAGTGGTATGCAGACCTAGTTTAAAATCAAAATAGATTCCAAAAAAATTAAGATTTTTAGTCAGAAATTTAATTCCAAGCTTTTTTCGAAGTTGAACCAAATGATAAATGGAATTTTAAACATAAATTAAGTCTAAATTGGTCAACTGCATACGATAAAGAGGAAATTGATGATGATAACGAAATTTTAATGATAGAAAATTAGCTTGAATTCTAAACTCGATATAATGAGTTTGAGTGAAATTTTATGGAGAAATTGTCTTCTTTGAGAAACACATTTTGAAAACAATTTTAGCAAAATATTTAATGCACTTTATGTGACTGAGTTTAAATTCTAAACACGATTTCAACAAATTGTTTAGTTAACTAGCAAATCTTAATCCTTTTTGTTTTATAATATAGAAGTATTTTAATTTTAAACCGTAATTGAATAAAATATCAAGTAGGAACTTACATTAGTTTAAATTACAATTTGATTGAGTGAATTTTAAACATTTATTTAAATTTATTTGAGCAAAATTTTAATTTAAAACGGGGTAAAACAAGATTTGAACAAAGTTTGGACTAAAAATTCAATTTCAATCCAATCGAGAGTTTCAGCAAAAATTTGGATGCAATTTGTTTACAAATTAAGTAAAAATTTCAACCTAGATTTGTCTATATATGCTTGATTAGAAATTTAGAGTACAACTCCGGCTTTAGTTGCAAGTGCATTTAAGAAAAATTCGAGTGTTATTCGAAATGCAGAGTTAGGGTAGAATTTAAAATAAATAATAAATTTGTATCAGAATTTTGAGTAGAAATTAAATTTGAATAGTAATTTGGACTTGAGCAAAAACATAACTGTAATATAGTATTTGTATTTCGAATTGGACTGGCAAATATAGATTTAGCAAAATTTTATGTTTAGTGAGGGCAAAATTCTGAGAAAAAAGGGTTTATGAATTTCAACATTTTGGTTGCAATTAGATATAAATTTTGTGATGATTTGAATACAAACAGGCTAAGTAGGAATTGAGTTATAATTTTGAGTGAAATTAAAAATATAAAATTGAAAGTTCAATTTCAGTTATCATTTTAAAATGATACGAGAAGTGTAAGTTTGATATTCCAAACTAAATTTTAACAGAAATTAGTAAAAATTGCAATACGAAACATGATTTCAATAAAATAACAAAATTATTTAGTATCAGCACTAGAAGTAAGTATCGCTTACCAGTCCAAATTTTTTTTGATTATGGATGTGGAACAATTTTCGGCTACTTCTCCAACACTTTGTAATACTACTTGTAATTAAGGTTATACAACCCTGGATAAAATCCAAATATTACAAATGTCATAAACAGTCTGTGGGTTTTTGGTAAAATAAAGGAGTTTTGTTGTGTACCTCAAAGAGTAAAAATCATAAAATTAAATATATAAATTCTTAAATAAATTAATTATAAATAAAATAAAAAACCATAATTTAATCTTATAAACTATTTAAAATTGTTTTAATTGAAAAAAACCAAGCCTAAAATCGTTCGGGACACAACAGCAGAACAGTGGTGGCAGCGGAAAGATTGTTTTAAACAGTTTGCTAAAAAAAAAAAATCTCTTCATTTTCTTATTGTGCGTCGAATTGGTAAAAATTACCGTTATCAATCCCGTTCACGGTACGTTTTAAGTTTAAGTGATAATAAACACGAGATTAATTTGATAAGAACATAAAACTGCAAACTATTACTCGAATAACGTTTAAAAGTAGAGTATCGAGTATTTAGATATTCCAAACTCCTTAAAATCTTAAAATCTAAAAATAAAAAATAAAATTTGAAGACATAAAAACAGTATTTCTCAAGCACATTAATTTAAATTAATCAAATTTAGTTTAATTCTTATATACTTTAGTTCGCGTGCGTTAATTTGCCTTAATTAATTCCGATATTGATTATGTCAGAAGATGAGTTACCACAAAATGAAGACATAAATAATTCCCCAAGTTTCTTACAATTACGTAATACAAATATAGAAGTATCTAGACGTAAACCTTCCTGTTCTAAACCATCAAAATCCCAGGCATCCAATCCTAGCCAATTGTCTGAGATTATTATAAAAACGGAACCAACTGATCATTTAGAAAATTTAACAGAAAACGTCGTAAACATAGAAGAAATAATGACTTTGGCTTTGAGATTAGTTCCCAGTTTTTCTGGAAAATGTAATGAATTACATAAATTTATATCATCTTGCGAATTTATTCATAAAACACTACGTCAACAAGACCAGGCTCAATTTCTAGAATTAATTAGGCTTAAGCTTGATGGCAAAGCTTACAATTTAATGAAGTATAAAACCCTCGATTCATGGGCTAATTTCAAAAAACTCTTTGAAACTGAATTTTCAGTTACCAGATCAATTGGGCATCTGCAAATGGAGCTTTCCTCTCTTCGACAACGGGAAAATGAGGTTGTTAAAACATATGCGAACCGTGTTGAATCTTTACTTCATGATTTAAATGAAGCTTGTATTGCTTCAGTAGGCGCTGAACAAGCCGAAACGATAAGCAAGCTTAATTCAAATGTAGAATTGAAATCATTCCAGGAAGGTCTTAACGACTTTGTCAAATTAATAGTAAAAGCATGCCGGTTTACGAATTTTCCTGAGTCAGTCACTAGGGCAATAGAAGAAGAGATAACGTTTAAGCAAACATCAAGATTTCCTATTGATAAGTATAATCAGAATTTCATAAGATTCCTAGATCTAGTCACATAAATGTTAAAAATCCTAATAGCAATCACATTACAATTCCAACCTCAAACCTAAATATTAGAACAATCAATCCAGTTTCGCTTATTCCATGTGCGTATTGCACGAAATATCGTCATCACATTAAAGAATGTTTTCTTAAAAAGCGAAATGATGAATTTAGAGAACGTTCAAATTCCCAACAAAGTCCAACTACATCGGGAAACTCTATAGGATTTTAGAAGCTAGAAAGGGGCACTCTTTCGAAATTCCGAGACGTAACGAGTGCTTCCAAAACAAACAGCAACCAATAATTCTAAATGAAAATCAAAACACAAATCGTCTACTAAAATCTCTCGATAGTAATATTCCGACAGTAGAAATGAACAAAATCACTAATACGTCTAATACATTCAATAAGTATATTCATTTGAATCTCGACATTTGTAAGTTTAAAAATGTTCCTTTTATGGTAGATACGGGAGCTGATATCTGTCTGATAAAAAAATCGATTCTGTTCGAAGATACTACAGTTTATGTCGATTTTAAATGTAAATTAATTGGTATATCAAAGGAAACGCATGCAACTCTTGCCGACCCTGTTAAAGTTAGCCGAAAGTTTCCAGCCGAAAGTGAAAAGTCGATAATGCAGATTATGTTATTGACATTCCAGCCGAAAATAAATCAGCCTCTAGAGTGTTATGTTTGGAGATGGATTGCATTGATATGTCTTACTCGTATCAATAGCTATCGCAGGAAAAAAATTCAGTTCAAGTTTCCCGTGGGAAATCTAGGAAAATTCAAAAAAGTTTCCAGCCGAAAGTAAGAAATGGATGAATAAAATCAGCCTCTAGAGTGTTATGTCTGGAGATGGATTGCATTGATGCGACATGTCATTAGCTATCGCAGAAAAAAAATTCAGTTCAAGTTTCCCGTGGAAAATCTCGGAAAATTCGATTTTCCAAAAATTATTAGAAAATTTGTATAAAATCAGCCTCTAGAGTGTTATGTCTGGAGATGGATTGCATTGATGGGGTTTTCCTGCGATAGCTATTGACAAATCACATTAATGCTATGTATCTCCAGGCATAACACTCTAGAGGTTGATTTTATACAAATGTTCTAATAATTTTTGGAAAATCGAATTTTCCGAGATTTCCAACGGGAAACTTGAACTGGATTTTTTTCCGGCGATAACTATTGACAAGTCACATCAATGCAATTCATCTACAGACATAACACTCTAGAGGCTGATTTTATACAAATTTTCTAATAATTTTTGGAAAATCGAGATTTTCCACGGGAAACTTGAACAGAATTTTTTTCATTCGATAGCTATTAACAAATCACTTAAAAACGATTCAACTTCAGATATATACTCTAATGGCTGAATTTATTGCAATTTTGTATATTCTTCCGATTTTCCGTTTTTCTACGAAGCAAAGTTTTACACGTAAATTTATTTACAAAATTTTTTATTTAAATCCATGTATCCTATTTACTTTCGGCTGATAACTACTAAATATGAGATCTCAAGGTCCAAGACATGAGTCCTTGGAATTCTCCCCTTTTGGTGGACCCAAAAAAAATCTACAACCACAGAAAAAAAAATGGAGCGTGGTTGTGGATTACCGTGAATTGAAGCAAGTTAGCATCGACGATACCTGTCCTATTCCCAACATTGCCGATATCCTGGACAAATTGCGCAAGGATCAATATTTCTAGACCCTAGACTTGCAGAGTGGTTACCATCAAATTTAATTGTTACCTAATGATCGACTTAAAACAGCTTTCAGCACTGATGAAGGTCACTATGAATTTGTGTGTATGCCATTCGGGCTGAAAGGTGCTCCTGCAACTTTCCAGCGTATGATAAATACCGCTCTTTGTGGATTAAACAATATCAAATGCCTTGCGTACCTCGATGACATTGTTGTTTATTGTGCCTCACTAAACGAGTACAATACCAACCTTAAGGAAGTTCTTAAACGTCTTCGACGGTTCAATTTAAAATTAAACCCTATCAAATACCAATTTCTATAGCAAGAAATAAGGTATCTAGGGCATATTGTGACACCTGACCGTATTAAACCTGATGAGATAAAAATTACAGCAGTTAGAAATTTTCCTGTACCTCATAATCCTACAGAGATAAAATCATTTTTAGGTTTAGCGGGATATTACTGTAAATTTATTCCCCAATTTTCAGGAGTCGCAAAACCTAGACCGACCTCTTAAAGAAGAATACACCTTTTATATGGACCTCAAAGTGCCAAGAAACTTTCGAATCATTAAAAGAATCCCTTATTACTCCTCTAATTCTTCAAATGCCTAATTTTAGTAAACCCTTTATTCTTACGTGTGATGCGAGCGATATAGCTATTGGCTCGGTTTTGTCACAAAATATCAATCAGAACTTCCAATAGCATATGCAAGTCGCGTCCTCAATAAGGCAGAAACTTATTATTCCCAAACTAATAAAGAGTTATTGGCCGACATAAATTCCGTTTTGTGACTGATCACAGGGCACTTATATGGTTGCATAATTTAGAGTCCCCAAAATCTCGGGAAATTCGTTGGCAAATTTGTCTCGAATATTATGATTTTACAATTGAACATAGACCTGGCAGACAAATAACAAACGCCGATTCCCTAAGTCGTATAAAATTACCCGAACCAATTAAATCTTTTAATAATTGTAATGTAATTACTCGTTTGATGACAGCTGATACCAATCTTAAAAGTGGCGGTGTAGATATTTTAAAATCAAATTCATGTGAATTAAACGACCAACAGGAGTCCGAAAGGGAAACGTTTTCCCATAATATTCATCCTGAAAAAAATATCAACCAGAATTCCATAAATCGTGATAGTATAACATATATAACCGATGATTCTGAAATTGATCAATTGGTCAATGAGTTTCACAATCTTCTTTAGGTGGACACGAAAGTGTATATCGTACGTATAATCGAATGCGACAATATTATAACTTTCCAAACATGCACTCAAAAATAAGGCATTTCATATTAAATTGCAAACTTTGCCAAATTAATAAACATGGCAAACTACGAAGGAAGCCCTAAAAATAACTTCAACATCTTCAAAATCTTTCCCAAAAATTTTTCTGGATATCGTTAGTCCTATGTCATCTTCTTATAAGAATAACAAATTTATACTTACTCTTCAAGATGACCTTACAAAATATTCCCTTGCTTTTCCTATTCCTACATAAGAAGCCAATATAGTAGCAGAAACATTTGTTAAAAAATTTGTCTGTGTATATGGTATTCCTGATGAGATCTTAACAGACCAGAGTACCAACTTTATGAATAAACTATTTACCCAAATTTGCAAGTTATTAAAAATAAAAAAAAATTCCTCAACTGCTTACCATCCGCAAAGTAATGGTACACTGGAAAGATTCCACAAAACTCTTGGTGAATACTTGCGTAACTTCTCACAAACAGATGATCTGAATCGGGATATTATTACCTTATCTTACATTTTCATACAACACTACGCCACATAGTTCAACCGACTTTATGCCGGATGAGCTAGTATACGGATTTAATCCCAATATTCATTCCTCTATTTCCAAAGATCCAGATCCTATATACACCATAGATGACTATTACCATGATCTTAATCGTCTGCAAAATTCATTCACCGTTGCCAAAAATAACATTCTAGAAACAAAATCAAAGACTAAAACCTATTATTATCATTCCATTAATCCTGTTGAATTCCAAGAAGGAAATTACGTATTATTGAAAAATGAGAACATTCAAGGCAAATTATCCCATTTGTGGCTTGGGCCGTACGAAGTAGATAAATAATATCTCCAGAAAATTCTTCCATTAAAATTGTTAAATCGTCAAAAATTGTTCATAACAACAGATTGAAAATTTTTTGTGCCGAATAAAACGTTGACATCAATAAGTTATGAATATGGTATTCCACATTTTAATCACATATTTCACTACATACTTTGCAATTTTAGAAACATATTTTTGATTTTTTAGAATCTTAAAGTACTAAGCCTATTGATAAGTAACATACATAACTTGCGCCACTCGAGTAAATTAATTGCTACAGTAAAAGTCGACTTTAAGCATATGTGTGGCTAATTTAGACTTTTTACTTTCGACTATTGGTTCGCAGCTCTAAACTACTATATATTTGAAAACTTAATAAATATATTGTTTAAAGAAAGATCGTGTTTAGTTAAAAATAAGAAAACGTTTTTATTTTTAATATTTAAGAAAATTGAGAATTATTAAAGAAAAGTTTAGGAACATTAGAACAAAATCGTGGTGAATATAAAATAAATAAAGGTTCCAGTCTTTGCTAAACGGGTTAAACTTTTTTCCACTAGATCACACTACTGTTACCCGAACGATCATTTTAACTTGGCTATATCGAATAAATAGTACAGCTATTCTCCACTAGGTACTGTCTAAAGCAACTTAGAGAAATTTAGAGACATTACAATTTTTTAAGAATTTTTATTTTTAATTTTACCTCAACAATACTTGATACTTGACGAAAAATTTTAAAGGCGATGGTAGATTTGCCGATCAACTTCGTCACTTTGTCTAAATGTAAATGAATTTCGATGAACCAAGTGATTCATTCACTTTCAATATCTCCAACTCTACATTAAAACTAGAATTCCAAAACTGGGATCAAGCTTTGCTTGTTTATTAGCTTTGTTCTTAGTACTATGATAATTAAGAAATCGACTGTTCGTTTGTAGCGTTCCACGTGCGACATTTAACGGCCTTGATGGAGATTGTTTGTGGCCTGGTGTTTTTCTTAACTAAAACACAGAGCAAAAACGAAGTAAAAAAACCACAACTAAGCAACCAGAATGACGCCATAAAAATTTGCTTTTGGTAAGGATCATTTAGTAAAACAAATGCTGCTACCGTCTCCTCCGTCCATTTGATTCGGCTATTCGTTATGGCTTGGCGTTTGTTTCATTTGTACCTGGTTATTGACTTTAAATTTCTTTGAGTCAAATATAAGTTTATTGTTGATTGAATTTTTAGTTGTTATTCTTTGCATCATATTTAAAAATTGTTAAATGGAATATTTTTGTGTTCAAAAGTTAAGTTTGAAATTTAGAATTGCAGGCATAGTACGCTAATCATCATTTTAATTTGATGTCAGGTAGAGAGTAACAATCCACAATAACTAAATATAGTTGATTTGTTTCATCCGTAAATTTTAGTTAAGAGAAATTTCTAATTAAATTGTTTGACAAATTGTTTTGGTATGTCAGAACAATACAATACTAAGCTAAACGAAAATTAATAGCTATCAGATTTTAATATACCTAAACCATAAGCCATAACACAAAATTCCAAACATATAGGTAAAATTAATATTGTCCCCTACATTAAATTATAGCATTTCTAATTGACGATTAATTTATTATAATTTAAGTCCAAAACTATTTTTTGTCGTTCAGCAACGAAAAAAAAAGGAAAATTAAAATCCTTCGTAACCATAATAGCCATTCGTTTAACAGGAAAAAAAAGTTGTAAACCACCATACTGAAATATTAATTATCTTGAATTATTAATTTTTCGGAATTTAATTTCCCAACCGAAAATGTTTCCAATGTTTACAGTTCACATCTACCACACATTTCGTATATTATTTATATATTGATTTGACATTAACATATATCATAAAGGGGTGGTACCATGTACACATATAAATATCCTTTTGTTTTCCTGTACCTATGTGCGGCATAGCATTGAGTAGAATCCAAAAAATTAACATTTATTTCCCATAAAAATCAAATAATTTTTGGGGTATAACTTCAATTTTAATGTTCGGTCGTATAATTTGCCATTTTTTTCACATTACGAATACATTATAAATATCATTTGAAGCTTTTATTTGTTAGGTTGAACTTTTATATCGTTTGTTGCTAATAATCGGTTTTTAGATATTGGTAATAATTTCAACAAGTTAGTTTGAATTATTAGTTGGTTAACCTATTACTTTTAGCAACAGTGCTTAAAGCATGTGCCAATTTGTACAGTTCTCTTTTATAATTAAATTTTAAAAAATTTCTAAAAGCTGGTATCAATTTTTAACTACAGTCATTAATAATTTTTGTTTAGATAAGCTGTTCTTCTGAATAATTAGAGCTGTCAAAAATAAATTTGAAACAGCTTACTTTCTAACAAAAAGCTCAAATTTTGTTAGTGTTAACTAAGTTAAGTTCTCACTAATTAGCTAATTAATTAAACACCGATTGTGTTTGGCGTCAAATGCGACTACTCGCTATAATCTTTATAGGAGTCAATGAAATTTCGTTTTGACTTCAGCAAATTATACCCCCCCCCCCCCCCGCCCAAATATTCTCGATAATCATTCCTTACAGAAACAGTAGTTGCGGTATTTGTACTGTAAATTCCATTAGTACCTTGCCCTTGAAAACAATACTTATGGAGAACATTTAAGGAATACTACTAATTTAGTTTTATTACAATTTAGTCTTTATTTAAGTATAGGAAATAAATATTTTCGATCAACGATGCTAATAAGTTTATTAGAAGCTTTTAACCAAATATGGCCAGTTGATTTCCAATGCATTTTTTTAATTCGTTTGTTTTGTTCAAATAATTTTTACATTGCTCACATTCTCTTGCAGATTATTGGCCGAATTAGAGCAAAATTTTGGCGGCCGAAAATGTGCCACAAAACCAAAAAAGCATAAAAGTTTATAACTCTAAAACATTAATAATTTGAATTTGTAAAATACATCTAAAAATCAATGATCTAAAAATCTTGAAATATACTGTCCGAAAGCCTACAATTCTTAAAACCTTGAAAGCGAAAAAACGAGTTGTATGGTTAAACCCTCCTCCTTATCCCAAAAAAACAAAAAATCCGTAAAAAAAGGTTTTTTAATAAAATACATTTTTAAAAAGTTATTTTAATTCGTTTTATACCGTAGATGATGGGGGCTATCATTCCAAACCATGGCATTGGCAATTTGTTAATTTATTAATTCTAACATTCTTGAAAATTAAACATTTTCCAAAAAGTTGTATTCCTTTAAAGTTATTCACATATTAAAATATAAAAGCTTCTCAAAGCCATAAAGCGAGGGCCCCAGAATGACAAGAAATTATGTCGAATCCTGTTTTTATAGGGATATCATCATATTCCCAAAAATAGATCGCAAAATAACGTGTCCTATTAAGAAGCGAAACCCCAAGAAATTTTTATTCACTATATTATTAAAAAAAAAGGAAACTAAATAATTTCTTGTCATCGTTGGGCAGAAAGGAATTGTGCTAAGCGGCTTTGGGGAGTTCTCTATTTTACTATGTTAGTAATTATTAAGAAACCAAATTTGTTAAAATTGCTCCAATTTCTATGAAGGTTAGAATTTCATTAAATCGCTAAATGGGCGGTTTAATCCTCTAATTTATGAAGCAAATTATAATAATTTTAGGGGCCTTTTCGAACCGACCCGTTTTTATATTGTTTTGTTAGTACAAATTTATAGGGGTGTTCCTTTTTATTGTTGCACTTAATTTTGTATTTTTGGGAATTTTTGGAATTTTTATTTTAGAGAACATGATGTAGTACCCTCCTCCCCCCCCCCAAAAAAAAAAGAAAAATTGAGAAAACTGAAAACCTAAAAACCTACAAATTTAGTATTTTGAAAACGGAAAATCAAAAAATAATGTGGCCTAAACTCTTTCTAATCTCCAAAAGCCAAAAATCGAAAGACCTCAAAATCTACAAACTTCAGGGCCTTATAACCGTAAAATACCTAAAAACCGGGAAATGGAAAAACTAAAAATCTTTTGTAGACTTTTAGACTAAAACCCGAACACCTTAAAACCTAGAAGTTTTAAAAGTTTAAAACTCTAAAAAGCTGGAGAAAATATGTGCTAAAATGTAGTAGAAAACGTGTTGATGAAAAGTCCGAAAGTTCTTGAAGCCTAAAGTTAAAACTTGTTATAGGGTTTTGGCGATAACCTATAAAAAAATCGTCCCCCCTTCCCCCCCCCCCTCCAAAAACAAATTATCTCAAAAAATCAGGATTTTTAAATATAACAAATTTTGGAAATTATTTTAATTCCTTTTATGCCTTGCCTCCAAACAAACGCTTTGACGATTTTATAAAATTGATAGAGACATTCATAAACATTAGAACATTTTTGAAATATTTATGCGTTTAATAATTATTCAGATACTAAAATAGAGAACTCGCCAAAGCCGATTAGCATTTGTTCTTGATATGCGCAAGGATGGAATATTTATGGAGATGTTTTTCAATACATAAGCTGAATCGATGTTGCTGTTCAATTCATAAGCTGAATCAATGTAGGTTACATATAAATGTAGGTTGAATATGGTGTTAAGCGAGTGACATTTTGATAGACAGGTATGTTATAGAGAATTTCAAGTATTGCGATATTTTGTGATAATTTTAAAATTTGTTATAAAATTTGTTCGCTGTTGTAAAATTTTAAAATTTATAAAAAGGGCAATCCTCAAAATCTCAACCATAAAAATTCCAAACAAATATTTTGAAAAAAACACAGCAAAGTGCTAGAAGACCACATTAGGTTTATGTTAAATATGTTCAACTAAAATTTGATAACAATGGGATGCTTCATAGTTTCTTGTTATCCTTGAGCGAAGAGGGCCAAAGCTAAGCGGCTTTAGGGGGTTCTCTGCTTCAGTGTGTGAATAATTATTAAAAATCACAAATTGTTAATAAATGCGTTTGAATTTCTATTAATAAGGTGGCAGCCAACATCCTCAAAGGTAGACAACGAATTAAAATAACCTTTTAAAAATTTTTATTATTGGAAAACTTGATTTCGGGGATTATTTTTTTTTTTTTGGGTTTTTTTTTGTCAAATCGAGGGTAATTCAAATTATATATAATACAAAAATAGTTCCACAAGTCATTATAGCCGATTTTGAATTAACCATCAATAAACCATTTGATCAGATATAATTTGGAGGAAGATGCAAAAGCAAGGGCTAACTATAAAATGCTGTAATTTAGAAGGAGTTTTGCTAAAAATTATAATGTTTAAGGCTTTGGATTATGACCCCCTCCCCCTCCCTTTAAATTCTCTTTAAAATAAGTTTAAAAAGAATTTAATGTTCATTTGGCGGTACAACCCTTTTTAAACTATCTTATATAGATAGGAGAATAACTACTTCCAAATTTTCAAACTCATTAAATTCCGGCTCAAACGTTTGAGCCTGTGACATAATTTTTGAATGTGAAGTCGATGTATTGGACTTCAAAGATGGTTGTCATTATTAAACGATTCGACATAGTGGAAATTTCTTAGATATTATTTCTTACATATTATAACAATTAAATATGATAATCAATTCCTCTTTTAACTGTTTTCCGGTGCATGTCAATTAGTTAACAAGTAGTGGTTAGGAAATCCTCAACATTGCCCGAAATAAGCAAATCAGCACACCGAATACAATTTAGACCATTTTTCAAATAAATTAATCGGAAGGATAATCAAACTAGAAGGTTTTCGCTAATATGTGCATAGTTAATCCTCTACTTCTGTTATCTTTCATTGGGTTTAAAATGGAGGGTTCACAAGTTATGTTCGGTTGAGTTACAATTTCTAGCTGATCGTTTAATTTATTTAACCGATCAACCAATAGTGGGTCTTCGAATAAACTAACGAAGTATTCGACTCTAAATTCGTCGAATTCCGATAGTTTAACGACTATACGCACCTATTACAGGTAACGAAACTTATCTTTAGATGTAACAAGAAAGGCAATGGGAGCACAATTGCGCATTTTGGATTTTTTGGCCGTACATTTTATGTGCAATACATGGAAATAGTAATGCAAGTGAAACACGCATTGGTACAACATACAGAGGTTCCTAAACCTATATTTAGAGATATCAAGAACCGCAATCTGAGCACAATTGCAGATTTTTTTTTTTTGGCTCAGAATTCGCCAATAAAGTTATTTTCAAAAAATTCCAACTTTCTTTGAAATGTATGAAAATACATAATCAAGAATGTCATTGTGTTTTATCGCAACGATTACAGGTCGTAAACCCAATCTTTAGAGATATCAGGAACCGCAATCGAAGCATATTTGCAGATTTTGGATTTTTTGGCTCAAATTTTTCTGATTTATAGTATAGGTGATTGATTTACAAAAAAACGAATTTCCTATGAAATATATTGAAATAATTAAGCGTTATAAATGCGCATTGGAACAACAAATACAGGTCCCGAAACCTACTTCCAGAAGTATCAAAAATGGCAATCATAATTTGCTGACGTTCTTCCAAGGTGATTTTGAAAGAAATCTGCCTGAATGTAGTTCCAGGGCTAATTGCGAATCTTAAGCCTTGGCGCATCGTCTTCAAAATTTTGGGTAGCCAAGTGTACCGCCAAGTGCTCAGTTTTCTGCCTGAGAAATTTGCACTGCCCAAAAACTATTATTAGCGCTTTTAGCCGCTGCACATAATTTAACGTAAACATTAATCCCAAGATTATCAATGATATCCTTCCCCAAGGCTTTGCCACGTCCTTGCTCATCACTATTTCCACAGGAAAGGTAAGATAAAAATATAAAGGGCTAAAACCTCATGAGGCGATGAAAATTTACTCAACTTCAAAATCAATTCCTAGCTCAACCTCCAACTCATAATCTTTAGCTCAATCTCCAACTATTAATCTTAAACGCAATTACCAAATCCAACAGCCAACCCAACTTACACCTCAGTCACCAAATCAAACTCAAACCGACTTAGCTCGAATTAAATCTCAACCCTCAACACTTAATGGCCAACCCAATCCCAAAATCCACTCAATGCAACAGCTACGTTAGTATATGAACTCAACTAAAATCATTTCAATCTAGCTTCACACTAAACACAACCCCAAATTACACCCTTAAACTATACCAATCACTCAAATCCAACTCAACTTCAACTCAAACCCTATTCAACCCGAATTAGGCATCAGCTCAACCCAACCGTAAACTTAACTCTCGGAATTTTGTGGAACTTGAGCACACGTTTGGTATTTTACCCACAATCCATTATACGTTAGAGATTCTGTAAGAATAATTATCGTTCTGGTGGTGTATTGATTTATGTTCATAAAAGCACTGAGAGTTCATCGCTACAATATCTTAACTGGGGTACAGCAGATATTATGATATTAAACATCAAACTTGCTAAACGAATTTGGAGTTTTGTATGGACACATTTATCGTTTTCCGGCGAAAATATTGATCAATTCTGCGGTTAATTAGAAGAACTATTGCATTCACTTAAGAAGACAAACACTGTTATACTAGGTGATTTAAATTTTAATATTTTAAATATAAGAGTATCATGTAATTACCTTCGCTAGCTAAATAAATGAACCCACTAGATTGCAATCATGTCTATATCTTGTATTTGTAGAAAGTTGTGGCCGCTCTCATTTTACAATTCAAAATCTTCCGATTCAATTTTCTGAACATAATTTAATTGAACTGCATATTTGTCTTAAATCGAACAAACCTGTATAAAATAAAAAACGCTTAATGTTTCTAGAATAAATTATGTCTTATTATCTTCAAATGGTTGAAAACTGGCGTTTGAGAATGTTATAACAATTTTAAATTCACATGTTGTATCTGCTAAAGTTACAACAAACGGTAAAAATTAAAGCCATAGATGAATGCAACGTTACTGAAAAATATTAACGAACTTAAAAAATTATCTGGAAAACTAAGGCTTTATCCCAAAAATGTAAAACTAAAAAATCGATGGCACGATCTGATGGCAGTGATAACTTTCTGGTTAACAATTGATTGTAGTTTCTGGTCGATGTACTGAATTATATTTTCAATTAAAGTCTGAATCACGGTATAAGTAAAGATTTGCTAAAAGGGAGGTGCGTTGTTATTAAATAATTATAGTTCAATTTGCTAAGCACCTTATTAAATATTTTTGAAAAATTAAAAAACCTCGGTTGTTGTGCTATCTTGATAAAATCCAGTTCCTTAACTGCAACCAATTTGGTTTCTTAACTGGAAAATCCACAGAGGAAGTGCTATTGAACTGTTTTAGCCAAATTTACTTGTCAATCAATAACTCAGAAAAAATTGCAGCTTTTTTTGACAGTGTTGATCACTTACTAGTACTAATGAAACTGTTTCATATTATTTTGAGCAGCCTGGGGTTATAAACCATGTTGTTTATTTAATTCCTGATTTATTTCAATTCCATCTTATAAATTAACTTCTCGGGGCATACGAAGGGGTTTTCTGTCTGATTATCTGGCATTTGCTTTCTCATTGAAGGCAAGCTGCTTAGATTTGAAAATGCTAATGGAAAACGATTTAAACCTATTCGGCAAATGGTTCTTCTCTAATAACGAAAACCTGATATCTGTAAGCCAAAAAACGTAAACCACAAAGCTAAAAACTATTAATTCCAAGAACTTAAAAATCTTTAAATCAAAGTTCGAAAAAAGTGTAAAAGCTAAAATCCCAAAACCTAAAAACCTTAAACCCTAAAATAAAAATCTAAAATTAAAAAACCGGTAAACCAGAAAACCCAAATCTTAAAAATTTAAAAAAAAATCTTAAACGCAGCACTCGCATCGCGGAGGCCCCATGTTTGTGGGGCCCACGAGGTTTCTTTTATTAGTTCAAATTTAAGCTTAAATAGCTCAGATTATGGTTAAAAGTGCAAATTGTCAGAACGGTACAGTTCTAGGAAATTTTTAAGAAATGGTTGTTGTCTAATTTTTGGAAAAAGAGGAAATCATTCCTGTTGCGATTAAATATTTTCTTAAGACAGGCTCAAATATTTCTTTTCGGTTATGACTCCATAGAAATAAAAATGCCTTTAGGTTCTGACCAATATTTAGATTTAGAAGAAAACTAGAAAAACTCGTTTGATATTTCGACATTAAACGACAACGATTTTAGTTCGAAAGTTCGATATTTAAAGTTCTATTATTACTGCATGTCGTTTTGTTGAGCTAAGCCTTAACTTGCTTAGTAGTATTAGTAATTATAAGTTACTTTACAAGTAATCTGATATTTAAACTAATTTTCGGAAGTTTCTTAATGTTCGTGGGTTTTCTAGATTTTTAAAATGTTTCCGATATTATTCATTAACATCCAGATTGTTCGGTTTTATTGAAATTGTTCGAGGTCAATCGACATTCATATAATATAGAGATTTTTCTAATTTGTCTGGAGTAATCGAGATTGTTCCGCGGTTTATTCTATGTTTCTAAAGTTTTTTAAAATTCCTAGGATTATTCGAGATTTTTAAAGATTTTCGAATTTATTCAAATTTTGTAAGGAAATGTTCGGCGCTTAGCTTGGAGTTGTAAGATCGTGTAGAGTTACACTTATCGTGTAAATTTTTTTTGAGATTATGCAAAAATTTCGATATTTCTCCGATTTCCTGTAGGTTATTTAAAATTAATCAAGAATGTCACGGTTATTTACTGCTTACTATACTTACGGATAATTTGATATTTGAGAACAATCAAGAATATTCAAGATACTTTGAAAATTCGACATTTATGAGATTATTTCGAAATCTTGATATTTTTCAAATTATATTCGAAACTTGTTATGCTTTATCGATATATTTAGAACTTGTTATAGCATAGATGTGTAAGATTTTTCATGCATGTTGCAAGATGTTTCATTGACGACGTTCCAATGAATCATGTTCTGTTTCATCTACTTAATCACGGAATATATCAACAAAACTAAATCTGAGTAAACCAATTGGTTTTCTTACACAGGGAACGCTCGAAAATGCAAACAAATTTTGGATGAAGGATGTTTACATTGAGAACAAATCTTCTCAATTTTTTCCAAAAAATTCGTGAAAGCTCTCAAAACTAAAAATTCTTCACATTTGCTTTAAATACATGATTCATGCTCATAAACCATTTTAATAAAAGAAAGATTTCATCGAAAGGCACAAATATAACAGAGAAAGTGTAAATAAATTATCAAGATTAAAGCTCATTGAAAACAAATACTATAAATTTTAAATTCAAATCGTTTGGTTTGAAAGCTCTTAAAATTAAAAGGTCTTAATAACTTACATTGCGCACAAATATTCTAAATCCCATCCAAAATTCCGTCATTTAAAGTTCGAAGCAAAATAGTTCGTTTAAAAATCTTTAATAAGTGAAAGCTCTTTACAATAAAGCTCTGGACAATTTTTCAAATACCTAATTTATGCTCATAACACATTTTGTTAAAAACCTTAAAATAATTAAAAGCTCACAAATGATAAGTTCAAACCCAAAAAGTATGAATTAATTGTCAAGCTTAAAGCTTATTCAAAACAAATATTCTAAACTTATTCCAAAATCCCACCTTCTTTTAAACTATCAAATTTCAGAATAGAAAGTAAACGTTTTGGGTTAAAAAGCTTCGATAAGTGAAACCTCCTAAAACTAAAAGTCCGACATTTTAACAAACACTTCAAATTATGAAAAGGCTCACAAATGTTAAGTTCAAACCCAAAAAGTGTGAATTAATTGTCAAGCTTAACGCTTATTGAAAATAAATATTCTAAATTCCCACCTTCCTTTAAACTATCAAATTTCGGGATAGAAAGTAAACGATTTGGGTTATAAAGCTTCGATATGTGGAGGCTGTTAAACTAAAAGCGCGACGTTTTGGCAAAAACTTCTAATTATGAAAAGGCTCACAAATGTTAAGTTCAAACCCAAAAAGTATGGATTAATTGTCAAGCTTAAAGCTTATTGAAAACAAATATTCTAAACTTAATCCAAAATCCCACCTTCCTTTTAACTATCAAATTTCAGAATAGAAAGTAAATGTTTTAGATTAACAAGCTTCGATACGTGAAAGCTCCAGAAAACTTAAAGTCCGACATTTTAACAAAAAATTCAAATTTTGAAAAGGCTCACAAACGTTAAGTTTAAACCCAAAAAGTGTAAATTAATTGTCAAGCTTAAAGCTTATTAACAACAAATATTGTAAATTTTCTTCCAAAATCCCACCTTCCTTTAAAATATCAAATTTCAGAATAGAAAGTATGTTAATGATTTGGGTTAAAAAGCTTCGATACGTGGAAGCTCTTAAACTAAAAGCCCGACATTTTAGAAGAAACTTTAAGATATGTTAAGGCTCACAAATGTTAAGTTCAAATTCAAAAAGTGTGAATTAATTGTCACTTAAGGCTCATTGAAAACCAATATTCTAAATTGATTCCAAAATCCCATCTTTCTTTAAACTATCAAATTTCAGAATAGAAATTAAATATTTTGGGTTGAAAAGCTTCGATACGTGGAAGCTCCAAAAACTAAAAGCTCGACATTTTAGCAAAAACTTCATATTATGAAAAGGCTCACAAATGTTCAGTTCAAACCCAAAAAGTGTGAATTAATTGTCAAGCTTAAGGCTCATTGAAAACCAATATTTTAAATTGATTCAAAAATCCCATCTTTTTTTAAACTATTAAATTTCAGAATAGAAATTAAATATTTTGGGTTAAAAAGCTTCGATACGTGAAAGCTCCAAAAAATAAAAGTCCGACATTTTAGCAAAAACTTCAAATTATGAAAAGGCTCACAAATATTAGGTTCAAACCCAAAAAGTTTGAATTAATTTTCAAGCTTAAAGCTTAATTAAAACAAATATTCTAAATTTATACCAAAATCCCACCTTCCTTTAAACTATCAAATTTCAGAATAGAAAGTATGTAAATGATTTTGGTTTAAAAACTTCGATATGTGGAAGCTCTTAAACTAAAAGCCCGACATTTTAGCAAAAGCTTCAAATTATGAAAAGGTTCACAAATATTACGTTTAAACCCAAAAAGTGTGAAATAATTGTCAAGCTCAAAGCTTATTAGAAACAAATATTCTAAATTTATCCCAAAATTCCACCTTACCAATGATTTGGGTTAAAAAGGGTTCGATACGTGAAGGCTCCTAGAAACCTCTAATTATGGAAAAAAAATTAAGTTTAAACCCAAAAAGTATGAATTAATTGTTAAGCTTAAGGCTTATTGAAAACTAATATTCTAAACTTATTTCAAAATCCCACCTTCCTTTAAATTATCAAATTTGAGAATAGAAAGTAAATGATTTGGGTTAAAAAGCTTCGATACGCGAAAGCTCGAAAAACTAAAAGTCCGATATTTTAACAAAAAGCTCAAATTATGAAAAGGCTTACACATCTTAAGTTCAAACAGTAAAAGTATGGATTAATTGTCAAGCTTACATATTATTGAAAACAAATATTCTAAATTTTATTGCAAAATCCCACCTTCCTTTAAACTATCAAATTTCAGAATAGAAAGTAAATAATTTCGGTTAAAAACTTCGATACGTGAAAGCTCCAGAAAATATAAATCTGACATTATAACAAAAACCTCTAGTTATGAAAAGGCTCACAAATGTTAAGTTGAAACCCAAAATGTATGAGTTAATTGTTAAGCTTAAAGCTTATTGAAAACAAATATTCTAAATTTATTCCAAAATCCCACCTTTCTTTAAACTATCAAATTTCAGAATAAAAAAATATGTAAATAATTTGGGTTAAAAAGCTTCGATACGTGGAAGCTCTTAAACTAAAAGCCTGACATTTTAGCAAAAACTTCAAATAATGAAAATGCTCAGAAATTTTAAGTTCAAACCCAAAAAGTATGAATTAATTTTCAAGCCTAAAGTTTATTGAAAACCAATATTCTAAATTTATCCCAAAATTCCGTTACAAAGAGTTACAAAATTTTGGGATAAATTGTTGATTGAAGCTTTTCATCGATCAGTGAAAGTTCTTTAAATTAAAAGCGCTTAAAACTTTTGACAGATACATATTTTGCTCATAAAACATTTTAACAAAAATCTGAAATGATTAAAACGCTCAGAATTGTTAAGTTTAAACCCAAATACATTGTATAAATTAATTATCATGCGTTAAGCTCATTGTTAACAAATATTCTAAATTTATCACAAAATTCCGCCACTCTTTATACTAACAAATTTCTGGGGAAATGATTTGGTTTAGAAAGCTATACGATATGTGAAAACTCTTAAAATTAACAGCTCGACATTTTTTGCAAATATATTGTTAATTCATCGTCATAAAGGTTTTATTAAGCTTAAAGCTCATTGAAATCAAATATTCTAAATTTATCTGAAAATACCACTTGCCTTTATAATATCAAGTTTCGTAGTAAACTAGTTCGGCTTATAAACATCTTAAAACTAAAATTTGAGAACAAATATTCTAAATTTTAGCCAAAATTCCGTCACCCTTTGTAAAATCCTATTTCTGGGTAAAATGCGATTTGGTCAAAAAAGCTTTGTAATTTTTTACAAATACCTAAAACATTTTAGCAAAAACCTAAAAGTATGAAACTGGCTCAAAATTAAAAGTTAAGTTTAGACCCAAACTTGTTTAAGTTAATTATTTAACTTAAATGTGTCATCTAGACAGAGGGACATTTTTATTAATATGTTGATACGAAACAAAAATTCTGAAAAATTAACTAACCGAAAATCTTGAATCATCAATATCTCAAAACAACTCCCATATCTGAATTACCAAGTCTTATAATCGTTAGACATTTAAAAGCCCTTCTATAATACTTAACATCATGGTGAAAAATCAATATTGGTATGTGATTCATTTTATAAAACCTTTTCGATTTATCTTAAAATTATTAGCTGCCGTAATTTATTGGCTATCGTATATAATTTTTAGTAAAAAGTTAAACGCACAAACCGCCGTAAAAGGTGAGATTTATGTAAAGAATTTGAGGTTAAACTATTTTTTCCAATAGTGATCCGGTATATCCAAAAAACAACTGATCATCATATATGCACCATATCAAAGAATTTTTATGTCCAATTATTATCTGCCCTCATTGTACTATACGACCAACAGATTGATAAAATATTTGTAAAGTCCGCATAATAGAATTGTAAATTTCGTATAAATATAAAATAAAATGTCACCAAGTATAAAATATGATTGATGTATCTAATAATCTCTCGCTCTATGAATTTTGTTTAACTCATCTTCAACGTTTCAACAAAACATGTTTTTGTGTTGGTAAATTTTCGCGACATAATGATCAAAATATTTATTATTTATACATATACATAATATACACAAGTATTTTTGAATTGATTACAATTTTGTGATAATGTTCTAGCTGCTATTCTGGTTTATTTGTATATAAAGTACAAAAAAAAAAAAATCGAGGATACCATTATGTCACTATAAAATTTAAATAATTACGTCACCAATGAATAAATAAAAAAATCATCAATCATTAAATTTAGCCATGAGTTTTTTTAGTAATTCATCATAGTGGAAATGATAGACGCGAATAATATGAGAAGTCTCAATCAGTGCGCGTCGTCAGTCTTATAAATATTTAAGCAAAAAAAAAAAAAAAAAAAAAAATCTGATGAGATGGATTTTTGTGTAGAAAACTTTTGAAGATATTATAATAAATATTTGTTTGTTGTTTAAATCAATTAGTTTAGCAAACAAACAAACAAAAAAATACAGCAAACAAGACTGTTATGTCGATGTGATAAATGAATCCTGTTTTTGAACAGATAAATTTATATACACAAATTCTGTCACTTCATTGTTTTTAAAATATAAAGAGACGAAAAGTTTATTTTCTCTTATCTATGTGCCCCCATTCTTCTGTATATAAGCTAGGGGTGCTTATTGTTTGGTTCTGTTTTTATGTTTTTCAACAATACCAAAAAAAAACAAAAAACCAAAAAAATAACATTAGTAATTCTTGTTTTTTAGCTTTTAAAGCTTTTTCTTCATTATCATCGCTTCTTTATTCATTTCGTATCTCGACTTTTTACTAGTGAATATTAAAGAAGCTTTTATTATTAAGATAGTTGTATTATATAGTTCGAGCACAGTTGAAGAGAATTTTTTATGTTTCAAAAACATAAATTTTATGCTCGAACGTACAATTTATTCTATTTTGATTAGACTACAGTGAAAATGATAAATGTTGCTTTTGGTTTAACATTTCCAATTAAGTGAATTTAATACTGTAATAAATTGTTTTATTAGTGAAATTGTAATAAATAAGTTTCTTAAAAGATATTTAAATTAATCATAAAATTGTTATGTAATAATTCTCGTTATAAGAGTTTGCAAAAATAGACAATAATGACATTGGCTTTGCTTATAGCTGAATTGGAGCTGTTTGAAATAGATCCTAAATGCTTCTCATATTCATGTTTAAAGTTTCAAAGTAGTAGAGTGTTTTTGTTTTAAATATATCGCGAAAAGATTATCCACATTAATTACAATTTGATTAAATCAACTAAGTGTAATAATAATGTGAACGAATCTTAAGTTCTCATGTGACATTTGTAAAGTGAGCTACTGTAACAAATGTCATTGACAGTTCAGTGGAGCATCAACGACCATACAACCAACATGCACAAGTTATAGTTGCATAAAGAACATCATTAATAACGTTAAACTAGTTGTGTAGTATTATTTCTATATTTCAAAAAAGCAACGAACAGTAAAATCGAACGGAGAATTTCGTCATCGAAACATTGAATTGCAACGTGCTTGTGAGTCATCGGTACGAAATCAAACATACGTATATTACAAATGTAATCATCGGACTAATTTGAAGCCTGGCGACCGACTGAAAGAATTGGAAACGTGTTTTTTTGGTGTACATGATCGCGAACAATAAAAATGGTCAAATGAATGCAACGAAAATCGCAATTTTACTGTGGTTAATTGTAACAAAGGAGTCCAATATTTATAATACTTTGTTTCCAAATGATGGATCCGAACAGTCACTGCTTGGAACAGTAATCACAACACAAGAAATTCCAGCGACATCAACGGCAGCAGCACGCACCGAAACGGTAACAACACAGCGAACATTGGCTGATGTGTTGAAGGCATTTGATAATCATTGTCTGTCACAGAAAAACGTGACTATGAAGTCATACAAATTCAACAATCTAAACCAAAAGGAACGTCAGCCATTCAGCTAATTTTTGACCGAGCTCCATGCGCAGATTTTCGTATGAAAACCGAATGTTGCTTGATCAAATCATTACTGGGGTGTTTGACAAGAAGCTTCAGTTAAAGTTGCTCGACGGTCGTGATGAAAAATTGGATCGCTTGGTTGAAATTTGCAAGACATTCGAAGCAGCAAATATCAACGAAGGGATTTTGGCATCAAACCAATCGATTGCAACGGTAGCATTGTCGGAAAACAAAGACACCGACTCAATTAATGCGATTAAAACAAACAACAAGAAAAACATCTGTATCAACTGTGGTGGCGATTGGAACCGAGAGCACAGAAGCAAGTGCCCAGCGAAGGATAACACGTGCGAATGCGGAAGAAAGGGACATTTTCGCCAGATGTGTCGTAAGAAGAAGAGCAAATCCAACGCCAGCGCATCGCAACCGAAATCAAATGGGAAACAACGTGTTGATAATCTTCAATGGGATGATGTATCATCATCAGGTAATTCAACGAATGAAAAGCGGAAATTGGAAACAATTCTTAGTGGCAAAAATTTTGTTTTTAAAATAAATTCAATCGGATCAAAAAGAAAACGATGGACCAATGTATACCGAGTAGGAAATAAACTAGTTAAGTTTAAAGTCGATACTGGATCAGACGTCAATTGTATACCGTTGAGAATCATTAAAAAATTTAAAATTAAATTAAAACATGAGAAAAATGACTTCCTTGTATTTGACTATAGTAACAATAAAATTAAAGTTTATGGTATTGCCGAGATTAAATTATTAGATTCTAAATTAAATATTGAACGAATAACAGAATTCATTGTTGTTGGCGACACATTTGAACCGATACTTGGGCTTGAAACCTGGAGAAAGGTTTGTAGGTGAAAATATCGATTTTTTCTCTGGTCTTGGAAAGATTCCCGGAAAAATTACCATACATCTACAAGAAAATGCCAAACCAGTCGCGCATTATAGAAAGCGTTTTCCGGATACAATCGTTAAGAAGCTTAAGCAAAAACTTGATGACATGGTAGAGTCGGGAATCATAGCGCCAGTGACTCATCCAACAGATTGGGTGAATAATTTGCAAGTGGTTGAGAAATCAAGCGGTGATTTGCAAGTTTGCTTGGATCCCAAACCTCTCAATAAGTGCCTCAGGCGTGAACATTATTTGATACCCACTGTGAATAAATTGACCTCAGAATTGGTTGATAAGAAAGTATTAACAGTATTAGACTGCTCAAATGGATTTTGGCAAATGGAATTGGATGAAACGAGTTCAGAATTGACAACATTCATGACACCCTTTGGTCGATATAAATTCAATAGACTTGCGTTTGGCTTAAATATTTCGCCAGAGATTTTTCAGAGACGCATGGTACAGATTTTCGGTGATATACCGGATGTTTTTGTGTATTTTGATGATATTGCAACAGTAGCCTGTAACGAAGAGGAACTTGACAGAATCTTGAAAATCGTTCTTCAGCGTGCTCGCTCGAACAATGTCAAGTTCAACCCGGGCCAGCTTCAATACTGCAAATCAGAGGTCAAATTCATCGGTCTTATTTTGTCGGATAGAAAAATTAGACCGGCCCAAAAACGTATTGATGCCATTTTGAAAATGAAAAAACCAACCGACAAACACGCCGTGTCACGTTTATTGGGTCTTTGTAAATACTTGGCAAAGTTCATTCCAAATCTGCCAAAGATGACAGCGGAACTGCGTTTATTATCGGGGAAAGAAACTCCGTTTGAATGGAACGAAAAATACGATATTGAACTTGACAATATAAAGAAAATAATCACATCCGATCCGGTGTTAAAACCATTTAATCCGGAAAATCCAATCGTAAAGATGAATCAAAAAATGGACTTGGATCGGGTTTGATTCAAGAAGAGCATCTGGTTGCATTTGCGTCTAGAATGCTTAGTAAAGCTGAAAAGAGATGGGCGCAAATTGAAAAAGAACTTTTGGCTGTGGCGTTTGTATGTAGACGTTTTCATAACTTTGTCTATGGACTTCGATTTATAGTTGAAAATTTGCGCATACTATACATGCTGGTCGCGATTTCACGTCAATTTTTGACGCATATTCAAACTACTTGGTAGCAATTAAAATCAACAATAAGACCTCTTCACATATTATCGATAAATTTGGTTCGATATTCAGTAAAATTAAATATCCGTCGATAATTAAAAGTGATAATGTTCCATTCAACTCGTCTGAATTCGAGAAGTTTTCAAGAGATTTCAACTTCCAATTCAAACACTCGAGCCCGAGATATCCGCAAGGTAATGGGTTGGCCGAAAAGAGTGTAGCAATCGCGAAAAGGCAGGTATGAGTCTCATACCATCAGAGCTATTCTTTGGCAGGTTGATCAAAACAAGATTGCCAGTATCGGAACAACTTCTTGTCAGAAACAACATAAAAGGGGAAGATATTCAGAAAAATAAGAAAGAACGGCTAAAATATTACTATGATCGAAACGTGAGGTCATTACCATCGTTGAACTTGGATGACTTGGTGATATTTAAGAAAAATGTAATTGGAATAGTTAATGAACGTTCATACATTATTGAAGATGCATTTAACAATTATTTTAGACGTAACCGTAGATTTAAAGCTAAATCAAAGAATGAAGATTTTAGTGCTAGTGAATTGTTATTCAAAGATAATGTTAAATCGGGTCAAATAGTTAATTTGCCAGAAATCCAAATTGTAACACCGACACAAGAAACAGTCAATAACGATGAAAATCAGATGTTGAACACTCCCGCTGTAAATGTTAGTGCGGACGAATTAGATCTTTCAGTGAACATCAAAAATAACTCCGCATCGGAATATGATACAGCTGAATGTGAAAATTCAGAAGCAAGTTCGGGTAGTGATAGTGAGGTAGCTCCTCAACCTGCCATTCAAGCTCCAAATAATCAAGGAGAAGTCAAAACGCGCAGTGGTCGTAGTTCAAGACCGCCGGATAGGTATGGCTGGTGAAAATTGTAACGGTCATAGGGGTTTGCCTGGTCCAGATCATCACTGTTAATAATGTAAAATTAGAATTTAAAAGAAAAATGCGTGTAATAACAATGTGAACGAATCTTAAGTTCTCATGTGACATTTGTAAAGTTAGCTACTGTAACAAATGTCACATGAGAATTTAAGATTCGTTCACATTATTATTACACTAAGTCTTTAAATTCATGTAAGGTGCAAAATGTAATTAGACGATGTTATTCATAAAAATGGTCTGACTGATTGATTGATTGGGGTGTACGGGCAAGTCTAAGTTGAAAAAGTTTTTAATTAATTATGAGAGAAAAAGATGTTTGTGACTTCAAACGACGATTGTCGCTTAAATCGACAAAGAGAATACCAAAGGTTGATTACCGGTGAAAGTGACACGGCTGAAGGAATGGTTCCGATCCATGCGACAAGAGAACGCCAGACAAGGTGACCGAGTGTAAATAGGCCTCTTTTAACGTTCTCGATCGATGAGGTAGAGAGTTGAAATACGTTTCCTAGCCTAGGCAAATTTAAAAATCAGAAGAGTTCATTTTTGATTTATTCCCATCCTTGTACACTGTCTCAGAACAAACAACACAAATCAGAAAAAAAAAATTTGAGTATTGCGAATACCGAACGTAAGTATAATATAGACGTCAAATTTATTACTTATTGCCATTAATTAATTTTGAGAGACTAAATTTGTGATAGAGAATTATTTATTTGTAAAAATAGCAAACTCAAAATGTGTTAAAATATACAACGATGTAGCTATGGTAAGAGGGTAGCTCTGCTGTGATGAAAATTATAAAAATTAAAATACCGGACATTCATTTAATTTTTATTTATAATTTAACTAACTTTTAATTTTTAAAAATTTATTTTATTATTTATCACAATTTTGTATCTAGGTATTTTAATTTTAATTCACCAACGGGCGACGTGTGCGGCATGTTGCCGTTTTGAAGATCGAGAGCAGACTGAACTTCAGTCACTGAAGTTAAAAGAAATATTATTTTTTAATTTGGTTTGTTGTCTCTTCATGTGGAAGAGATAGTATAGTTCATTGGTTGAATGCGTTGAGCGGCGTTGAGCGGTGTCAAGACATTGCATTAGTGGTTGTGGTAACTCAGACGCCAATGTATGTGAGTGGTACTTGCGGAGCACGCATGAGTGAGCCGCTACAAAATAAAACAATTTATTATTTAGTGTTTTCAAATTTTTCAGACAGTTTCTAAAATAGTCAAAATTGCCTAAAGAGGCGCTTAAATGTATTTTCTTGGTTAAAGGTTAGATGGAACATCATTAAAAATAATTTTAATTGGTTTGAGTTTCAGGTTTATGTTTCAGAATGAATTTTCTGGTTAAATGAAAACTGGTCCTCGGTTCAACGTCCTACAGCCATAATTCTTCTTAATATAAATTTGGAATTTGTTAGATCAAAATTAGGTCAACTCTATATCGTTGAAATTCTAAATATTGCAGATTTAGGATATTTTTGTCTCAGAATTTGCTATTTTTTGATGGAAGAGAGATATGAGATATATGGAAATAAGCAAACAACCAAAATGTGTATGGCCACAATTTTTACGGGTTCTCTATCCTATCTTTAGATTATCAAGCACCGCAATCAGAAAGCAATTGCAGATTTTAGATTTTTTATGGGCTCAGAACCCCCGCTGGGGCGCCATAAAAAATCGAAATCTCTCCGAAAAGTATGGAAATAATCAACAAATCTAAATGCGCGTTGGCACAGCAATTAAAGGTCTCAAAAGAACCGCAATCAGAACACAACTGCAGATATTGGATTTTTTGGCTCTGAATCGGGTGATCTATAATCAAAAAATCAAATTTTCTATGAAAAGTATGGAAATAATCAAACATCCTAAATGCGCGTTGGCACAACAGTTCCCGAAGAATTGCAATCGGAGTACAATTGCCGATTTTGGATTTTAATTGCTCTAAATTGGCTGATCTAAAATAAGGTGATTTTCAAAAATCGAATTTTCTATGAATTATAAGGAAGTAACTAAGCAAACTAAATGCCATTGGCAAAACAATTTTTCGAATTTTTTATAAAAAATCTTTCCTTACAGGAATTAATCAAGCAACCTAAATGCGGGTTTTTCACAACAATTACACGTGAAGAGACATATTATTAGAAGTATCAAAGAACGACTACGTTTAGATAAATAATTTAGTAAAATCATTTATCTAAACGTAGTCGTTCATTCCGCCGCATTTCACTCGTATGAGTCAAACGATGGAATTACACATATCTTTGTGATAGGCCGCTTGAAGGTACTGTCGGTTGCTGTCTTCACGGATACGACCCTTACTAAATTTTCTCGTCCTGGATGCAATTCCATTATTGGCCATCGCCAAAGGCCTTCGCGCTGGTGGAACGTTGTCTTCCCTGAGTATTACTACGTCATCGACCTTGATTTATTAGCTGGCTTAACAAATTTATTGAATTGATTCAAAATGGTCAAATATTCTTCATGCCGTACACGGTTTTCAAGCATCTGCCATCTTGAAAGCGAATTCAGTTTCGTGTTGGGTAGTGATGGTTCCGGTATATGTGTCCTATTATGAAATGGTCTGGAGTTAATGGATCGTCGCTGTCATCATTGCGACATAACGGTCTAGAATTAAGAATCGCATCGACCTCTTTTAACACTGTTAGGAATCCCTCATATGTTAGTATGGTCTCACCTTTAACCCGCTTGAGGTGGAATTTTCTGGATTTCACGGCGGCCTCCCATAACCCGGGGAAATTGAAAGCCGCTGGAGGTAACAGATGCCATTTAGTGCCTTGTTCAGCCGTCCAAGTACACACTCGGTTTCTAAATTGCTCTGACCGAAATTTCTCTGCTATATACCCCCTGAAATCTTGGCAATGCCGCAATGAATGACTCAGTACTGAGATCAGTCACCATATCAACATAAATAGTTTTGGTGGCCATACATGTGAAGATACACAGGTATCTCGTGATTATCTTGGAACTTCTTATGTAATGAGCCTTTATTTTGTAAGGCCCAGCATAATCAATTCCACTTTTCAATTGCGCCTAAATCATTTCGAATTCGCATCCAATTGGTTCTGCATGAATCAGGCAACTCGTCATCCCATTCGCGCTTCTCAGGCCATAACTGCTGGAACATGATCTTAATCGGTATCATGACAGGAGACAGCCATCCCAATTGATCAAAAATCCTGGATGACTCGGAGAGCAAACTTCGTTTAGTAGCTGTCGTGTTTTGTGGTATGGACCCCCTGAATTTAAATACATCACGTTAACGTATCGTTGAGTTTGTTTGCACCTGTAATCCAATCATCCACTTACACAACTGATTTGAGAACTTTCGCGTTGATTGGATATTCTTTGCTGAGCTAATTTGCGACATTGGTTATTGAATGTATCGCCAAGAACGACGCGGATGACGTGCTTCAATTCGAATGTCGGTGATTCCCTGCAAAATATGCGTTGAAAGTCAGTGTCTTCCTTCTGAACCATTATTTGCCGGTATATTTTTTCAATGTGCGCGCTAAACACGAATTGATGCTTCCTGTATCTTAATAAGATCTCAAACATGCCTTGCTGCACTGTTGGACCGACAAGTAGTTCGTCATTGAGCTCTACGGCGTGATCCTTTGTCTTGCGATAATTGTCCCCCAGCAACTATCCATCCTAAGCTAATATTTTGAGCTACTAAAGTCGGTTGATCTAGTAGCAATTCACTATCCTTGATGATTTCAAAGAAGTGGTCACTGCCTATAAACAGATCAATTGGACCCGGTTTAAGGAATGTAGGATCGGTTAAAATAATCTCACTTTGTTGGTAGCGACAAATTCACCGTGATTGTGGGTAAATTTGAGGTGATCTTTTTTGCAATTAAGGCTTCGATAATAATTATTGTAAGGGTTGTACTTCCCGTAGATAGACCTGCCTTAGAACCTCCAAGACCAGTGACGAGAACTCTTGTATTCGTCTTGTTTAGATTGAGCTTATTTACAACTGATTCCTTTATGAACGACCTGGTTGAGCCTGAATCCAACAGCCCTCTAATGACATGCCAATTTTTGTAATTATCTTGAACTTCAATTAGCACAGTAGGTAAAATGTTATTTACACTACCAACAAGGCTGACCACAGCTGACGTATGATTTTCTCCGATGGAGGCATTACAAACTGTCCATTCTAGATTACACAGAACGCATGGAGTTGATATTGACTCGATATGTAAAACTTTCGATGACTAGTGCCGTTTGCTGTTTGGCTTTGGGATTGTTGTTCTGACTTCGGTTAATGCATCGACGCGATTTAGCAAAAAATCTAAAACTCTTTACAAAGTTGGGAAGTCATCAGCAGCGGTATGGTATCTCCACGCCTTCCGTGTCTCTTCATCAAGACAATCCACTGAAATAAATCGTCGTTGTTATCATGGAATGCAACAAGTTGTGTAGCAGGGGCTTTGGTAACTTTTCGTTGGTCGATCAACGACTTAATGTGAGCTTCAATGATTAGCTTTTTCTTGTCATACCGTTTAACTAGTCGCTGGACTGTCTCGATGTAATTAGCATTGTCCACTCGAAGATGGCTAACTGAATTATAGGCATTTTCTTTTAGAAGGCCTTTTAAATATTTAAATTTTTGTCCCGGTGAGGGGGACACATTTTCATGCACGGTGGATGAAAATATGTCGTAAACGATTGCCAGTTCATGACATCTCCATCCAACCACAATTTTCTCGAAAACACTGATACGATGTTTGAGAAAAATTGCGCTATCTCTATTATCATTAGAGGTATCAAGAACAGCAATCGGAGCACAATTGCAGATTTTTGATTTTTATGGCATGTTCAAAAAATCGAAATTGCTATGGAGCGTAGGAAAATATTCAAGCAATCTAAATGGATGTTGGCACTAAGTAAATTTGAATTTGGCTAACGAATCACTTTAACCCTCATGCAAAGAGAAGCTTTAAGAGCAACTACTCAACAAAAAGGAAACGAAAGAATCAACGAACGGAATTAGTGTCAAATATGTTCCTGTAATATCGGAGAAATTGTCAAACATTTTCAAGAAATACAATTATCAGCACGTTAAAATAAGCACGTTAACATCATTCACCAAAGACAAAATTTAGAGGTTGCACAAATAAACATTTTATGAAATAACGTGTGATGGGCCTGGCTATGGCGCTAAATACATTGGGAAGAACAAAGCGTTGCCAAAAAACAAGGTTTAATGAACATGAAAGAGAGTCAATGTTACACAAAAACCAAACGAGTCGTCGATGGCTGAACATATTGATTGATTGACGAATTGATTAGGGTGTATGACCAAGCCTAAGCAAGACTCCCGAAAGACGCCGGCCCCCCTCCGTACCCCCTTCACTCATAACAAACACGAAGGGAAGGATAGGTATGTTTGCAACAGAGGAGTAAGCCGGTTCCAGACACCTAAGTAGTTGATAGTTAGTAAATCTGTTAGTAATAAATTTTTTGTAAGATATTCAGCACAAGATAATACAATTTAAAGTTCGTCTACTGCTGAAATTCCTGTAAATTTTTAATATGCATTAATTAAATATGCACAAATAAAAATAAAAAGCGGCGCCCGGTTTCTCATCTGCAAATTTCAATGCATCCAATCAATTCCTAATAAACAATAAAATTCCAACACAAAAATTGAATTGAATTACCCATGGAGCATTTTCCAAAATAAGCGATTACACTGGATATCAGTCAAAAAATGAAATTATATCTCACTGGATATCAATAAAAAATAGGCATACCACAGCGTTTTCCTTTTATTTCCGTTGCAACGGGGTTTTGTAATAACATTTTAAATCAAATGGCATATTTTAGAAGTGACGATAGAAAATTTTACTTCTTTCTTTATTTTCTACTAAAGCTGTGTTTCTAATTACTGATCTAATCAATCTGATTGATCTGAGTACTATACGGTTGTGTAGCTTTACCTAGGAAAAACAATTAATTGAAAAGCATTTTCCAGACAAGCAATTGACAGAAAAAACAATTGACAGAAAAGACAATTGACAGAGAAGTAATCGACAGAAAAACAATCCTCAGAAATGATAATTGACCGAAAAAATAATTGACAGAAAAAACAATTGACAGAAAAAATAATTGACAGAAAAAATACTTGTTTTTTCTGTCAATTTTCTTTCCTGTCAATTGTTTTTTTCTGGCAATTGTTTTTTCTGCAATTGCCTTTTCTGTCAATTGTTATTTCTGTCAATTGTCTTTTCTGTCAATTGTATTGGTCAACATACTTAGATAGATTCTAAAATGATTTTTTGACAAAGTTGTGGAATACCGTTGGTATGGCCAATTACGGTGGAACTTCGCTGTTTCTTGACCGATTATGATGAAATTTGACATGAGCCGTGGAAATGGGATTCTTAAATCATTTTTTGACACAGTTCTGGAATATGGCCAATTAAGGTGGAAATTCATTGTTTCTTGTCCGATTATGATGAAATTTGAAATAGGTGATGGAAATGGGATTCTAAAATGATTTTTGGATAAGGTTCTAGAATGTTTGAATTTCGCTGTTTCTTGGCCGATTATAATGAAATTTGACATGGGCGATTGTAATGGGATTATAAAATGATTTTTGGATAAAGTTCTGGAATGTGGCCAATTAAGTTGGAACTTCGCTGTTGCTTGACCGATTATGATGAATTTTGAAATGGGTGGTATATCTATATATATATATATATATATACATATATATATATATATATATATATATATATATATATATATATATATATATATATATATATATATATATATATATATATATATATCACATACATTTATATATATATATAAAAATAATGTAAAAATTGCTATTTCGGTTTTGAATGCCGCTTGTTGTATGTTGCGTAAAATTATAACTTCCGCATCATCTAGTTCATCCGGAGTCATCTGTTTACTTTGCTAATTGCTACGAACCTTCAAACGTCTTGATCTTCCAAATCGTAAAATATAGACCATTACCTTACGAATTGTGTACCAAGATTACGTCTTTGCTATATATCTTCTTCCGTAGACACTGCTGTCAAGACATTAATATATTTGGACCGTTCTTCTAAAAAGGCATCATCCACATCTGCTGCTGTTGATTTTGATTTTGGTGAACTATTTTCGTGCTCATTCAGCCAAGAAGGTTCCTTAAACCAAATCTAGAGTTTTGGTAATACTCTCGGCTTGATTCCTTTGGTTATTGCAACTGCAGGATTATGTTTTGAGTCAACATGTTGCCATTTGTTTCGAGGCAGTTCTTCAAAATTATTGCCGTTCGGTGGCCAACTAAACTTTTTAATCGTCGAGAAACATTGGAATCTGTCCAGGCGAAAACCTCTATATTCCTGTAAGATAGAGATTCTAGTCGAGGTAGCGATATTTATTAAATCGGTGTAACTTTACTTTTTGAGGTTATAATGTTGACCGAAATTTCACCCAAAATCGTTGATTGCTCTTAAATATAAAACGCAACCAAATGCAGCTTCAGAGGCGTCACAAAATGCGTGCAATTATTAGTGTGTTGTGCACAGATTTACCGAGACAACGCATTGCAGATACGCGTCCTTTTATTAAAACATTACTGTCACTAAGGTATAAATATTAATATTATGCACACAACAGCTCAATCATAAATAAACACTTCATTGTCTAATGAAAGATATAATAAAGGGCATTTAGGGTTCATAAGGTGAAATGATATTGGTTAAATGTCATCGTTCAATTTTATTTTACTACCTCTGAATCGAAATAAAGGGTAAAGGGGCTTTTTTGAAGGCAACATATATTAGCTGATAGTGTATTTTATGTAACCTTTTACGAGACAAATAATAGGACATACATTTGGTACTTGAAAGCAATCGATTTTCTTTTTCCAGTATTTTACTGTACTCGTATATGTATGTACAAATTTGTATTGGTATACTACTTAACTCTAGAAGGATTATAAAAGTTCTGCTGAATAGACAATAAACATAATTTTTTTATTTCAGCTCTATACTTTTTACGGAAATTGAGATATTTTTAAATTACCTTGGAAGATGTCTTTAAGAGTCATAAATATTACTGGATGTGTTCTATGATAAACAAAATTTAAAAAAAGAAAAAACACAATTTTATAGTTCGGTGGGGAGTATTTTAAATAAGCCATGTCATGTTTAGCTAAGTATGGAAAGTCTTTCATGCATATATCTCATTTTCGTTCTCATAACTTGCAAATCATATTCTTAGACAATCGTCTGCGCTATTTGACCTATTTTAAGATTAGAAAATTTCTTGGATGATATCATTATAGGATATGTTGTTAACTAACAATAGAATATATCCTAAACTCAAATTATGTCGTTATAAAATATGCTGCTGGGTAATAACAAGCGCGCACATTGAACATGACAAAGTCCATTTTCATTTTAATTTGCCATTTCTTCATTGGACTATTCAAGTTGCTCTGGTATTTCTGTGTACATAAATACATATATATATAAAGCATTAAAATATGTTGTCTTGATTCTAGTTTTGTTGTAGATATCTAAATAATTAATTAAAAAATTTTCGTTCCGTTTTATAGTACATCCGGTGTACGATGGGTGCTCGTAACTATAATGTAAAGTGGAGATAGCAAATTCTTTATTTTCTCATCTTAGAAAAAATTTTGAAGAGGAAAATATGAAAACAATTTTTTTTTATAGTAAATGGCTCACGGAAATTTATGACAGCAAGAGATGTAAAATTTTTTTGTGTTTAGAATAAATTTTTGATGTAATGTAGTTTTATGATGGTAAAGCGACAGAATCATAAACTATGTAAATGGAAATTTTTTTTTCTCATGAAAAATGGAAAAATATTTTATTAGTTTCCATGGATTGTGAAGGAATATGATGATAATTTTAAATCCTTTATTATGCTGAGTTACAATTAACTTCATGAAAATGGGTGTCTTTTCCAATTAATGATATATGTGAATATTCATAATACGAATGATGAATACAAAAACTTTAATATTTGGCTAGACGATTTGCTCCTTGAACCAATTTTTAAAGCTAAAGGCTTTTTTCTTAAAACCCTTCATCACATTGCTTCGAATTTCATGCGGTGTGCTAACTCAAAAAACACAATAAATTCGTGATCCATTCACAAAGAAACCAATTAGTTGCGGTTATGGGTTTTTTAACAGTATTTGTAGCTCTGTTCTAGACCGCAAAAGGATTACAAGAAAATAGCCAAACATCGTTGAGATCAGCTAACTCTTCTCGCCAGAAATAATAATATTGTCGAATTAACTCTAAAATCTTTTGATATCAAAGATGTCCAGATCTAGGATGACAATGTGCTTGATTTAAGTTGTTTGCCAATAAAAGAAACTTTTAAGATATCGATTTTTTTTAAATATGCATAAGAAGTAATATTTTAAGTTTTCCAGTAATCGATATTTCAATAGGTACACCCACAACCAGGCCTATATACTATACAAATAGGCCTATTGAAAAATCATAGTGAGATGTTTGCCGATAGAAGAAAGTTTAAAGATATCGATTTTCTTAAATATGCATAAGATCCAAATTTTCAAGTTTTCGAGTAATCGATATTTTAAAAAGTAAACCCACAAATAGGCCTATATACTACACAAATAGGCCTATTGAAAAATCATAGTGAGATGTTTGCCGATAGAAGAAAGTTTTAAGCTATCGATTTTCTTAGATATGCATAAGAACCAAATTTTCAAGTTTTCGAGTAATCGATATTTTAATAGGTAAGCTTACAAATAGGCCTATATACTACAGAAATAGGCCTATTGAAAAATAATAGTGAGATGTTTGCCGATAAAAGAAAGTTTTAAGGTATCGATTTTCTTACATATGCATAAGATGCAAATTTTTAAGTTTTCGAGTATTCGATATTTCAATATGTAAACCCACAAATAGGCCTATATACTACACAAATAGGCCTATTAAAAAATCATAGTAAAATGTTTGCCGATAGAAGAAAGTATTAAGATATCGATTTTCTCATATATGCATAAGATCCAAATTTTCAAGTTTTCGAGTAATCGATATTTCAATAGGTAAACCCACAAATAGGCCTATATATAGAACACAAATAGGCATATTGAAAACTTATAGTGAGATGTTTGTCGATAGAAGAAAGTTTTAAGATATCGATATTCTGAGATATGCATAAGATCCCATTTTTCAAGTGTTCGAAGAATCGATATTTCATTAGGCAAACCCACAAATAGGCCTATATACTACACAAATAGGCCTATTGAAAAATCATGGATAGATGTTTGCCGATGGAAGAAAGTTTTCAGCTATAGATTTTCTTAGATATGCATAAGATCCAATTTTTCAAGTGTTCGAAGAATCGATATTTCAATAGGCAAACCCACAAATAGGCCTATATACTACACAAATAGGCCTATTGAAAAATCATGGTAAGATGTTTGCCGATGGAAGAAAGTTTTAAGCTATAGATTTTCTTAGATATGCATAAGATCCAATTTTTCAAGTGTTCGAAGAATCGATATTTTAATAGGCAAACCCACAAATAGGCCTATATACTACACAAATAGGCCTATTGAAAAATCATGGATAGATGTTTGCCGATGGAAGAAAGTTTTAAGCTATAGATTTTCTTAGATATGCATAAGATCCAATTTTTTAAGTGTTCGAGTAATCGATATTTTAATAGGTAAACCCACAAATAGGCCTATATACTACACAAATAGGCCTATCGAAAAGTAATAGTGTGATGCTAGCCGATAGAAGAAAGTTTTAAGCTATAGATTTTCTTAGATATGCATAATATCCAATTTTTCAAGTGTTTGAAGAATCGATATTTCAATAGGCAAACCCACAAATAGGCCTATATACTACACAAATAGGCCTATTGAAAAATCATGGATAGATGTTTGCCGATGGAAGAAAGTTTTAAGCTATAGATTTTCTTAGATATGCATAAGATCCAATTTTTCAAGTGTTCGAGTAATCGATATTTTAATAGGTAAACCCACAAATAGGCCTATATACTACACAAATAGGCCTATTGAAAAATCATGGTAAGATGTTTGCCGATGGAAGAAAGTTTTAAGCTATAGATTTCCTTAGATATGCATAAGATCCAATTTTTCAAGTGTTCGAAGAATCGATATTTCAATAGGCAAACCTACAAATAGGCCTATATACTACACAAATAGGCCTATTGAAAAATCATGGATAGATGTTTGCCGATGGAAGAAAGTTTTAAGCTATAGATTTTCTTAGATATGCATAAGATCCAATTTTTCAAGTGTTCGAGTAATCGATATTTTAATAGGTAAACCCACAAATAGGCCTATATACTACACAAATAGGCCTATTGAAAAATCATGGTAAGATGTTTGCCGATGGAAGAAAGTTTTAAGCTATAGATTTTCTTAGATATGCATAAGATCCAATTTTTCAAGTGTTCGAGTAATCGATATTTTAATAGGTAAACCCACAAATAGGCCTATATACTACACAAATAGGCCTATTGAAAAATCATGGATAGATGTTTGCCGATGGAAGAAAGTTTTAAGCTATAGATTTTCTTAGATATGCATAAGATCCAATTTTTCAAGTGTTCGAGTAATCGATATTTTAATAGGTAAACCCACAAATAGGCCTATATACTACACAAATAGGCCTATTGGAAAGTTAAAGTGAGATGCTTGCCGATAGAAGAAAGTTTTAAGATATAGGTTTTCTTAGATATGCATAAGATCCAATTTTTCAAGTGTTCGAAGAATCGATATTTCAATAGGCAAACCCACAAATAGGCCTATATACTACACAAATAGGCCTATTGAAAAATCATGGTCAGATGTTTGCCGATGGAAGAAAGTTTTAAGCTATAGATTTTCTTAGATATGCATAAGATCCAATTTTTCAAGTGTTCGAATAAACGAGCAAACGGCGCAGTGGTTAAAGCTGCGGTGGGTGGATCGGGAGGTACCGGGTTTGAATCTTTATAGGGGCGGGATGCAAAAGGGATTTTTTATCATCTGATTACGATTGGTAATGAAAATGAACACATCTATGACCCCATGTTGAGAATGCAGAATCTATGGGCGGACCGACCTTTCACTTCAGCACTACAGGTTGGCATGAAGCAATGCAATGTGCAGGTGGTTTTCAAAAGGCGGATCTGTAGCCGCCCGTCCTCGATCTGGCTACTGTAGGCGTAAAGTAGGACGGTAAAAAATAAATCAATAATTCAAACAAACAAACAAACAAGTTTTCGAATAATCGATATTTCAATAGGTAAACCCAATATGAAATTTTAGCGGATAAGCATGATTAAGTTATACGCATAAGCCTATCAGATAATAATATAGTGGGATGTTTGACTATTTCTTCTATTGAAGAAAATTTTCTTATACGAGTACATGGATTAGATTAAAATTTAAATTGTTAAACATTGTCGATTAATAGGTAAACTCCTTGATCCGTTATTAAATTTAATGGGATTAGCTTTGTGAAATCCCAAATAGTTTAAATCTTTATAAATTTTAAGTATTTGTATTTTAGTTAATTCAGCATTTAGTTCAAATAATTGATTTTAATGAATTTTTCTTTGTGCATATAATAAATTCGCCCGAATGTATGTTTCTTAAACACATTTTAAGCCAATTTTGTTGTTGTTGTAAAATCTATTATTAACTTATGATAAACTTCATTCGCATTAAAAGAATATTTTCTAAAAATTCCTAAGCTCCTTGAACCCCGCATCTGTTTTCGACCTGTTGTTGGTGTTTGGGCGTCGATGTCGGCACCTCGATATGAATGTTTCCCAAAGTTTTTTGAGAGATGAACGTTTTTGATTTTTGTGATACCAATAAAGATCGCACAATCTTTGTTTCTGCGGCCTAGAAGCGAATTCAATTTAATTTGTCTGAAACTCAAGCATATACATCAAGAGGATCTGATCACATATCAGAGGTTTTGAAGAATAAATATACGGCATCATTAGAAAAATAAATTCGCGCATTTTACATTTTCATACATTGTTGATTAAGTCAAAACAGAGCTCTTCTGAAAAAGGATCTTTCTCAAACAATTATGATTCTGTTAATCGTGCTTTAAATACAAATGAAAGCTATAATTGAGTTCAAGATCGTCCCTTTACTAGCTCTGAAGCAAAAAAGCACATTGAGGATTGCAACCTTTCATTTTGGGCAATTCCAACAAAACTTGAACATGCCTGGACCGACAACTTTATCGAAGGCTAGTATTTCACCGGTTTTCAATATTTAGGTACCACCACCTAATTTTCAGCAAATTATGCCTAATTCTGCTCCGATATTTAGTCATAGACCACGAATGTCTCGAAATCAACTCTTATTTGATGGGTCGGGTCACCTACAGGTTCAACAATTAAACGTTTTTTATTTAAAATGTACCATATGGCAATCGCCGCAGGTATTTCACCTGAGCAATTACTGTGTACTACTGATTTGTTTCTGTGCCTCCCAAGAGGATATATTTAATCGAACAGGCTTCATACCAGAAGTGCTAATTCCGCGTAAAACCGAGGATAAATTAGCAGCGCTTTACATAAATTTTAATCGGGAAAATGTAAATTTACCACTTAAATCCAACAATTCTTGCAGGTCTCAAAATGTATGACAACAGGTCATGTTTTTAAAGATTTTCCAAATCCTGGGCTTGGATTATCATCGAAGTGACACTTCTTGCCTTTTAGAGTTTTGATGACATATAAAGTTTCGGTGTGGAAAAACCCTGCTAAATTACATGCATTTAAATCGGCCATTAGGCCTAAATGAAGATGATTTCATAGAAAATGGCCCTTTTTTGGATTTAATCCTCATGTTTCATCGTGTTCCTATTATTAATTTTTTTAATCTTTCGCGGTTCGCTTTTAACGTCCTAGCTATTGCAGTAGCCATTAGCCTATTTTCCATAGGCCACCTGCATATAACATTGCAGCATGCCGTCCTGTAGCCCTGATTTTTTTTTTCGTTTTTTGATTGTCCGTTTTTATTTGCAATGATGTTGGCCATTTTATACGTATGTTTGTGCAATAGAAATATTATGCCAGTTAAACATTTATAATTTATTAGATTCTATAAAATAAATTAAATTTTTTTTAATAACTAAACTTTCATGATTATTACATCATATACGAGTAACTTTATCTAATGAGACCTGACCTTTATAATCTTCATTGACCTATTAGCAAAATATCACTTCGTCCATAATAACCATTACTCCAAAAACCACAATTTTTTTTGTTTTTTGTTTTAAATACTAGCATGGATAGACGACAACGTTGTTGTACATATACATAGTTATGTTGTCCTAATTATGTTATATACACTGAACATAATATTTCCCATAGTTTCATTATATCTAAAATCATTAAAATTATTTTTGTTGCGTCGAGTACATTTTGTATGGCAAATTCGTGTACACTGTTTAGCAAAATGAAAATTGTTAAACCCTTCTTGTTCTGTATCATTAAATGTTAATGCTATGAATAGAATTAAATTACTGTGTATACTTCAGTATTATGTTTTTATGTAATTTGCCATGCTGGACATACAAAAATAAATCGCGTAATTTAATTTTGGTTAGAAGAGTACTTTTTTTATATTTTTAATTATAAAATTAGTCATGTGTATATTTATTATAGCCAAACCATTTTACTAAATTGCAATATCTTTATATCTAGGTAATGTGAAATGAGCTGGGTCTCTAGAGCCTGCAGCTATAATTAGGGTTCAGTATAATTTTTTTTAGTGTACCTTCCTATATATTGCTATGGTACAAAAAGTGAATAAAAATCGTGCTGATTAGAATTGAAAATTTTTTTTAAATATTCTGGAGCAGTAAAGTTTAGTTTTATAATATTTTAGAAAAAGGAGATTTAATTTTAAAATTAGAATAAAGTTTTTGTTGAATGGTAGTTTTTGTAATTAACAATAATGCTCTGGAACAAATGAATTTTATTTTAAAATTATTATGCAATTTCAAGAAAGTGAAGACTTAAGTTAAAATGTTCTGGATAAGGGAGATTTAAATTAAAATTAGAATATCAATATTTTTCAATTTAAAATATTTTGGAAGGTAAAGATTTAACTTTAAATCTAAAATGAAATTCCGCAACAAAAACAAACACGCACGTACAAAAAACCGGGCAATTCGATTTTCTTCTTCGATTTGCGGATTGATGATTGAAAGAGGTGTAAAAAGCGAAACGAAAACGATATTAGTTCGCATTGCCGTCACCTGTGTAGATTTTCACATAAAATGGTGTACAAGTTAGAACAACGATAAAAAAAAAAGGCCAACCAGTTGAATCTATAGGAATTCTAAGTAGTTGTACTACTTGCTGGCTTGTGATTATATCATTCTGTTATATAAAAGAGGCGAATGCATGGTTGCTGTCCCTAAGTGATCTTTCAGTTAATGGAACTCTACCAATGTGTGATGTGATTTGCATTACAAGAATTACGAGATTATGATTTAAATCAGCCAGATGGACGTGTTTAGTAGCGGTTAATGGAAATGTTTACGATGTTACGAAAGAGAAACCATTCTATGGCCCAGGTACGTGGTGTCTATCTCGCAAAAACGTCAAACCAATAATTAATCAGTTATTATGTAATAAGCAATGTAAAAATAAGATGGAAAGCACATTTAAATGTGTACAAGGCGACTATGATTCACCTCTTGATCCATTCTCATAGTTGTGCGGGTTTATCATAGCAAGCCATTTTCGTCTTTAATTGATTGGCAAGGTTATTTAAATTATTTAATCATGTTGCTTAGTGAAGTGTAATTTTAATTAATTTTTCTTTTTGCTTTTTGTCATTTTATGTGTTTAATAAGTGGTGTAGTTAATGTTAATTTTAAAAATGCAATCCACCGGGGATACATTTCTCAGGCAATGTTTTGAATTTATAGTGAAAGAAATCAAATTTCTTGATTTCTTAAGTAATTGCATGATTTTTATTTTAATGTTGGTGCAATTGTACATAAAATTTAAATATAAATGTCTCATATTTTAGATTTTAGACCGAATTAAAATTGACTCAATTTCAGATACGCAATTAATTTTCATGTCTTATTTTATTTTTACTAATACTAAAACCTATTTTGGTATTTTATTTTATGTACAATTCTCACAAATATATTCTCGAAGATTGATAAAAGAATCTGTTAGTTAAATTGAGTTCTGTTTTTTTGTTAAGTTGGTACATCTGTTGTTGATATTCCCTCTAAATCTTAGCGTCATAGCTTGACATTTGCAAAAGTTACGTAGTCAAGAGTACATCTACTCTGTGTGTGTTGGCGATTTTTCCATTATTTCCTCTCGGCTGCTGAAACGCGTTCCTCGTAATGGTTTTTTAACTCGGTTGAACAGAAAGAAGTCACAGGGAGCCAAATCAGGTGAATTAGGTGGCTGTTGGATGGTATTTGTTGCATTTTTCTTCAAGAAATTACGAATAAGGATGGCACTGTGCGACGGTGCGTTATCATGGTGCAAAATCCACGAGTTTTCTGCCCACAATTCTGGCCTCTTTCGGCGTAAATACTTTTTGTTTACGGTCTGGCCTTCTGCCAAAAATTCATGATGCAATACACCGTTGTAATCCATGAAAACCGTGAGGATTGCCTTCTTTTTTGACTGAAAACGACGTGGTTTTTTTTTTGGTGAACGCCATTCACTTGCCTGATGTCTGGATTGCGTGTCGTACTCATAAACCAACGTCTCGTCTCTAGTAATGATCCTTTTGATGAATGTGGAATCGGATTCAGCCTCGCAAATAATGTCTAAAATTGTAAATAATTTCTAAAATTGTAAATAATCGCCAACACACACAGAGATAGATGTACTCTTGACAACGTACCTTTTGCAAATGTCAAGCTATGACGCTAAGATTTAGAGGGAATATCAACAACAGATGTACTAACTTAACAAAAAAACAGAACTTAAATCGGAACGATGGGAGCGCCACACGGTGGTTATTCCGAGAACTTGTTGATCAAGGTAGTATGCCATTCACCTTCGGATTTTTGCAACTCAAGATGCCAGGTGGAAATGGGGATATAAAGTGACTAGGTTTTTTTCTGGGTGTTTCTTCTGTACTGTTTAAAAATGTTATATGCCTTATATAAGACACTTATTATATGTCTAATGTCGTACATTACCAGTGAATGAAGGGTTTAAGTAGTGCTGAAGAATTTGCTAACTCCGTAATGGTGCCAATTTATTTGTTATGTTCCATTTATTTATTTTATGGTGGACGATAAACGTTCGAAGGAGACAGACCTGTTTTTATGTGTTTATACGTCTTATGTCATACACTTAATATTATACAAATTCAAAAAAATTACATCACGTTAATCTGTTGTATATAGAAGATGGTGGAAATAGCCATTATTGTATGCTTTAGTATCCATTTTAGAAATGAGGAAGGTTTAAATAATCATTTGCAATATGGTTACAATAAAATTAAATGTAATTAAGAAAATTGTATACTTAACCCTGCATTACCGACCTCTGGGTGTAATCGACCCAATTTTTTTTCCATTAGTAAAATCGAATTATAAATAATTGTCACTAACTTCAGACCTATATGTATTTTAACCTTGAATATTTCCTTATATTTTGACGTAATTTTCAGTTGTCTCGTGTCCTTCGAAGTGTGAACAATAGTCAATTTCAAAATTGATTGGGTGCTATACACCCAAGACTAGTAAATGAAATATTTTTTTTAATTAAATATATAATTTTTGGTTGGTTTAGACCTCACACACACAGGTGAATATTTTTTCCATATTTTATCGATAACTGTATTTATTACACATACACATATTACATAAACGAGTAGAATGTGCAGTTACGAACTAGAGCAAGAAAGGCTATGCGCAAAACTAGCAGAAATGGATAGTGAGGTGGAGTCAGTTGGTGATGATGAAGAAAATGAAGACGATATAGAAATAAGAAGTGATCATCAATCAGATACTGAGCAGGAATTGAATTTTGATACCGAAAATCAAGGTGAAAACCCAAATGCTGATTCGTATATTGGAAAAGATGACACAGTTTGGAATAAAATACCTTTTGTTCAAAGACGAACAGCACTGGAAAATTTATTTAGAGTAGGTAGCACCCAGTCTGACAGACCGCTCTATAAATGCGAAATCTCCAGAACAGAGTTGGAACCTGTTTTTTTCATTTGTCGATCTAATTGTGGAAAATACAAACATCTATATAACTAAGCAACATGAAAAGTATAAACACGTAAAACATGCACGGCTTACTAATACTATCGAGATGAATAGTTTATTTAGATTGCTATATTTATGTGGTTTACATAAATCGTCACACACTCATGTTCGAGGTCTGCGGGCACAAGATGGCACCGGTTTGGAAATATTCACCGCAACAATGAGCCATGTTCGGTTTCAATTTCTGTAACGTAGAAACTCGTGATGTAACGTGACAGTTGACGGAAAGTTAGAGAGCTTTCGAGGGCGTACTTATTATATATGTAAAGGTTTTAATGATTGTATGAACTATAAAGTAAGAGACCATTGCCATCTTACTGGAAAGTTCCGCGGAGCTGCTCATAAATCTAAATTATGGCTAAGCTGACTTCGTTCCTGTTGTATGCCATAATTTAGGTGGATATGATGCACATTTCATAATCAAAGAGCTTGGATTTGACACGAAAATAATTAATTTAATCGCTCAAAATAAGGAGAGATATGTGTCTTTTACAAAATATTAAATATATGTCTTCATTCAAAATTCTTCCGATTCATTCAAATTTATGCCTTCATAATTTAATTAAAAATCTCGAAGAAAATCAATTTAATGAAATACATAAATATTTTCCAAATCAAAATGGATTTAATTTGCTTAGAAAGAAAGGCATATTTCCATAACTATGGAAAGTTTAATCAAACATGTTAACCTCCTCAATCTAGTTTCTATAATAAATTGAATGATTCCAATATTACAGAAGATCAATATAATCATGTCATTAAAGTGTGGAATGAGTTTAAATTCTTACGAATTTGGGGGATTATTCTGATTTATATCTAAAAACTGATGTTCATTTCTTAGCTGACATTTTTGAAAGTTTTAGAAATGTCTGTGTAGCCACATATGATTTAGATCCAGCACACTATTATACTTGTCCAGGTTTAAGTTGGGTGCCATGTTGAAATTTACAAAAATTGAAATGCAATTGCTCACTTATATCAACATGATCAATTTAATTAATAAAGGGGTTCGTGGTGGATTAGCACAATGTTCCAAAATATATGGTAAAGCGAACAATAAATTGTGTAAAGGCTCGATTTTCACAACATTTTTAATCACAACTTTCGATTTATGCAACAAAAAAGTAACATCCTCTATCGTTCGTTTGTTGCAACAATATTAAAAACGCTAAAATGAAGATTACTGTGAAAAAAGATTACTGTTACTGTATAAATAAATATTTGGCTCGTTTTGTTATATGTTGCTATATGCGTGTGTAGGTGTAGCCGGCACAACATGATTATTTATTGCTATTGCCAATTCGATGTAGCTATTTACACGAATAGACACTTTGTCATTTTTCTTGTATATCGCTATTGTTTTGTTTTGTTTATTTTTTTGTTTTATTTTATTTTTGTGTTCTATTTATATAGTAATATGTATATACTTTATATACGTAGGTCAATACAGATTAATTTTAAATTTAAATTAAATTTTAATTAAATTAAATTTTAGTGTTATAATAATCAAAGTGTAGTAAAAATAATTAAAGTGTAATTTCGAAAAATGCAATCCACCGGGATGCATTTGTCAGGCAATGTTTTTATTTTTGTAAATAGAAAAACTAAAAGTGCATGATTTGATATTTTGTGGATTGTACATAAAATCAAAGTTCAATTTTTAATTACTAAAGTTTAATATTTAGATAGTATTGAAATAAATACTCGTCTTCCAATAGTGAATGACTTATGCAATTTGATCAGTTATTCAAGCGTAAAATTGCTGGAAGTTGACCGCGTACAAAACAATCAGCAGTCGCTTGCTAATGAGAGGAATCCACTTGACCTTGTCACTAATGTTAGGTTGATGATGATTTAGAAAACATCGGAAAGCGCACCACCTCCTCCGATGACAGTTTAAAAATTGTCCTTACAAAAATGAACTAACTGCCCAGATCGGTCTATGTCATAGTGAAAGCTGTCGTGACTCACTCATGTAATCCGTTTATTCCATTCGTTTATCTCTACAATTATTCGAAATGTAACACATTTCGACTATTAAATATAATTGTATTTGAACAGCTTCTTTCAGCTTAGTAGTGTCACCCCAGAATATTTTGACTCATTAATAATATTCTAGGGTTTGAATCTGTACTCACTACTTTGTACTAAATAAATATCTTGGACACCACAAAACACAAAAGTTATTTTATGTGGACATTTAGTACAACAATCAAAAGTATTATTTACCAACATCAGTGATTCATAATTAACAAAATCAGCAATTTTTGCTTAGATTGTACCATTTTGTTTTTTATGCTGTCTCAACTACAGACAGTCAAAACTTTTGCCTACTCTCGCATCGCACTCTCGTTCCAAACTTTTGATGCGACACAGTCGCCATTTCTAAGAACATTCTTTTTGATACGATAAAATAAATTTAATAATTATCGAGCTCAATAGTGGTGGATTTTTTTCAAATTTCTGTAAATTATTGTAAATAAATTTTTGGCCATATATTATTTTGTACATTGTGTGGCCAGCATAGAAACTTAAAGTGTATATTTATTTGTATCGGCTGCCAATCCAATAAATCAAACAGCTTCAAATGAGAAGAATTTAAAAAACAAAAAAAAATTAAATACCCTATTAAAAATAATTAATTGATTTGAACAAGAACAAGTAACATTTAGTAGCAAGGAACAGAATCAAACCACAGAAATCAGGGAGTTCAGTAAATTTAAATAAAAAATTTTCTTTAGTACGCTTTTTTAATAATAAGGGGCTGTCAATTTAGTAATGGGTAGCCATCCGTATTTTTCGTTATATTATAACCCAATTTCTGTGTACTTTAAACATATTCATAATTCAATCCTGGTTTTTGGTAATTTTCATGTTCTAGTGAAAGTTTTTATATCTATTCAAAAAGGTTTTAACTCCTATTAATAATTAATTTATGCCAGATGGCCAATAATTATTAAAGTCGTAAATAAGACTGGTATGAGAGTACTCAAATCCAAGAAAAGTACAACAAGTTGAAGGAGAAGAAGGCCGACTAGAGCAAAGAGAGAGAGAGAGCAGCTCCCTCCTCGTGGTCCCCCACTTCCACTAATCGCTAAGGTCTTAGAATTTAGTGAGCCAACAGACGATTATAACGTCTAATTCTTAAACGGGGCTGAGGCCTAGCAACACTTTTACGGGACGAATATTGAACATGTAGCGTTGGTGCAATTAGTCAACGCGCTTATGAAACCGGATTCCAGCGTATTGTAGCTCAACGTACATGTATATGAAATGCAACGAAACACTACCAAACGTAAAATTTCTGGAAGTTAACCGACTACAAAACAATCAACAGTCGCTTGCCAATGAGAGGAATTCACTTGACCTTGTCACTAATGTTATGTTGATGATGATTTAGAAAACATCGGAAAGCGCACCACCTTCTCCAATGACAGTTCAAAAATATTCCTTACAAAAGTGAACTAACTGCCCAGATCGGTCATATGCGAGGAGTTTAAAAATCAAAAAAAAAAATTAAATACTTATTGATTTTAACAAGAAAAGGTTTCTATTCAGTAGCAAGAAACAAAAACTTCTCTTTAATATGCTTTCTTGCTAATGAGGGGCTGTCAATTTAGTAATGAGGAGCCGTCCTAATTTTTAAAAATGATGAACGAATACATGAAATTATCAAAAGATGTATATGGTTAAAATAGATCAGTCAAAAAATGGCTAGATATAGCTATTTCAATCCGTTCGTTCAAGTCCTGTATCGATTCACTTATTTGCAAAATCAAGTTGGTAGAGGCTTACGCCCTTGCTGTGGTCGATTGGTAAGTTCACAAATGGGCGTTAGAAGTAAATATAACCTCACATCGAATTGGAATGTATGATTGTTAAAATCAAATTACAAACGTAACGGCGCTACGAGATTATTTATACAAAATGAAAAATGAATATAATGTGGTAAACAAAATCAATTAAATCCTAAATCTAACATAAAAATTTAACGGTCCTACACTTAGCCGCCTAGCGACGAACTGTGCGTCACCGCTTCGTACAGCTCATTAAATAGTAAGAGAAGTTACGAGCAGATACGGTTAAGGCCGAGTGTATATGCTGTTAGAGTGCGCTCGTGGTTGATTGTTGGGAAAGCGATTATTATTATTATTACATCTAAATTTATCTATAACCAACACTCGATTTGAATATTCATATTACAGTCACAATAGAAGTGTACACAATCCCAGGCGATGGCAACTGTTTCTTCAGTCCCATTTTACAATGAACTATACCTCAAGGATCTTCAACAATCATACTCAATTGGACAATTATGGTTTGGAACAATCAAATTTATATAAAATGGCTCTAATTTAGACAAATTTATCCCAACAACCATCAATTGAAAAAACTTTATGAACTAGACGAATTCTCCAGGGATCTATTTGAGAATCCAGAGGAAGAAGAAATAAATGTTGAACAGGAACCTAAACACAATCTATGTATCAAATCCTTCAGTTAAAACAAAATGAAAACAATTTGAATTTCCATTCCCACTATAGTTCCATAGTAAGCATAGGATTCCAAGCTTCAAAAAGAAATCATTAAGGATGTAAACACTGCCATTTTCGCACATTCGGTTTCCTTACCGTTCAAGGATGGAGGCTTTATTATTTATTATTCTGTGGCGAGAAAGGCCTGAAGAAGGTTCTGATATAATTGATAATAGTAAATCTAGATTATGAAGGGAATCGCCGTAGAGGAATTATTGGTAAGAGATATGGACGGGCTGATATAAGGCAGTAATAATTGATTGGTGATGAGTTAGGGCTAATATCGCATTCACTTAATTTTAAGCTTACGAGCAAAGAGTGACGAACTTGATGGCTCTCGTAAACCTTTCTTACTAATATGTTTCAGAGTTTAAATGTAATGCAAATTTACCATAAATTATACTAAGATGCAAATTTACCATAGATTTACTCTAAAATTGGAATTGAATTCTAAATTAAAAATAATTTAGAACCCTTAATTTATAAAATTTGAAAAGAATTTTCGAAATAGTAAGATTTAATAAAAAGCATTGACGCCGTAAGCCATCTTGAAAATATTGTGTTTCGCCTAAAAACACTAAGTACCAAAATTTATGATACAAAGCTTATGACAAAAATACTCACCAGTAACGTTGTGAATTTATGGATTTTGTAACAGCATGACACCAAACGGATGAATCAAATCAACCCGTGCCTTTCATATCTTCAGAGAAGAAATGTTTTATATGTAAAGGAAACCATATTGCTCGATTCTGTCCTAATAAAAATTTAAATAACTCGAGAAATCAAAGCGTTTTATGTAAAATATGCAGAAAATCAAATCACAGTGAATAGGATTGTTACTTTCGTAAAAATCAACAAACGCCAAGAAAATGAACGAATGAGAAAAAGTTTGCATTTTTTACACAAACTTCAAAAAATCAAGAATGTGAAAAAAAAAATATTGGATAGTGGGCTCAGGATCCTCATCTCATATGGTGATTCGAAAGGATTTTTTAAAAATCGTTGACTGAGCCGTCTACTAAATTAGGTATAGCTAAACAAACAGAGTCTATGCATGCCGAAGCCATCGGAAGAATTGAAACGGATAAAGGTATAGATTAAACAAAGTTCTTTATGTACCGGAATTAAGTTAGAACCTGCTCAGTAGTAATAAAATAACATTAAAGGGAGGAGAAGCCATAAAATAAATAATACAATAACAACAGTAATGGTTGCTGATAAACATATTGCTGACGTATGGCACAAGAAGTTAGGCTATTTAAATCTTCAAAATTTAAAAAGGATTATTCAAGTGGAATAAAATGAGATCTGAACGAAAATGATGATGTTTGCGGAGTCTACGTAAAAACGAAACAAACCAGACAACCATTCAATGAAGAAACACAAAGAGTATCCAGACCGCTAGAATTAGTTCACACTGATCTCTGTGGCCCAATTACACATACAACTTAGAATAACAAGAAATACGTCATCATTTTTAAGCACTTCACGATGCTCTATTTATTAAATAATAAAAACGAAACGGTCGACATAGTCAAAAATTACGTAGCACAAATCGAAGTCAAAATGAAACTTACAAGTATCCAAACTCAGACGTGACTCAGGAGCCGAATATATGAGCAACTACATTAAGAGTTATCAAAGAGGGATTGTTCTTGATTAAACTATACCGCTCACTCCACAGCTTAACAGGAAAGCAAAGAGACTCAATAGGACTCTTCTAGAAAAATCAAGGGCTCTTCTTTATGATTCGAATTTGGAAAAAAAGATGTGGAAGAAGCAGCTCGTACAGCAGCATACTTACTAAATAGAAGTCTTACCTCAACCATGGATAAAACTCTAGACTGTACAAATATTTGGATCAGTAGCAGACGCTAAAGTTAAAGAACATTTGCGAAAGCTGCGAAAGGTAATGACTTGAATTCTTATTGACTTTGGAATCTAGTAAAAGAGAAAATATTTGTTTCAAGGGATGTAATTTTTGAAAGTCCAGTGAAACAAATATACACCTACGAATATTCTAAAGATAAAATTGTGGAACTTGCCGAAGAGATTAAACAAGAAGTTGAAACCCAACAAATTGTAACAACAAAGGAAACAGCTGACACTCATCGCAGTGAAAGAAATAAAAAATTACCAGAAAAGTTTAGGGACTACGTATTGTTAACTTATGAAGAAACCATCAGTGGACCAATCAAAGAAGAAACATAAATTGTCGTCGGATATTTAGGATAAAAGACGTTGGTAAACATGAAGCTAGACTGGTTAACAGAGGTTGTGAACAAAAATACAGAATTAACTAAAAGGAAGTTTTTCTTAGCTACAAAACAGAAGCGGAAATATTATTAAGTTTGACATAAAATCAGCGTTCCCCTATGAAATTTACATGCAACCACCGGAAGGATATGAGATGGCGTTGAGTAATAAAATTTGCAAATTACAAAATGCGCTCAGGGCCCCATTAAACTGGTATAACACATTTGCTACTTTTCTAATTACCAAAGGAATGGAACCATTAAAATCAGAGAGATGGTTGTTTAAGAATCAAAATTCATCGATGTTACTAGCTATTTAAATTGACGATGGATTATTAATTGGAGACAACTGACTACCCTTATCGAGTGGCAGTGGGCAGCTTGCCTTACCAATCAAACAAAAGTAGGCCTGATCTAGGATTTGCTATAGGATATGCAAGTAGACGCCTGGACAAACCGAACAAACAGGACATACAAAATATACGGAAATAAATTCAACAATGAAACTGGAATTTGATTGCGAATTGCGATGCCGATTTAGCTGGAGATTATACACGCAAAAGTAATACAGGTTATGTAATTAACTTTTGTGGCGATCCAATTAGTTAGTGTTCTCTTTCATGCACCGAAGCAGAATATATAGCACCTGCCGAATGTAATCTTGAATTACTTTAAGAAAAGAAGTAAACCCACAGATGTTAAATACCATTTAATTAATGAAAACAAATTCTGGAATAATTAAGATTTATTATTGTAAATTCGAAATGAAAAACGCGGATATTTTAACAAAAACGTTAGGAACAAAAAAAAATTGTTCAATTTCAAAAATCAATCATAGTTTATAATTTATAACTTAGTTGAAATTAAGGGAAAGTGTTGAAATATTCATAAAATATTTCATAGTTTAATGATCAACTAATCATCATATTAATATGTAACGTAATACATAGTTATAGTTTTTCACTTCAGCACTGTCGCGGTATATTTAAAAAACGTTTAAAAAAAACAAAGTAGACGTAAACAACAAGAGGTAATAACCTCTAATAACTACTTTAATAAAATTAATTGTATAAAATATTTAATGACCTAAAGCTTCCAAATAACCAAAAACTTGAAGAAGAGCACCGAAACACAAACCGTTAGAAATCCTTTATATCGATAACGTTGGTTATATCCAAAACACGAAATGAGATTCTACAACAATACCATACTAAATGAGAATGCATCTATTTTTGTTGTCTACTCTTACTCTTACTACCGTTGCTCAAACTTGAACTAAAACGTATCAAGAGGGTAGATTCTGATCAAGTGACAAATAACATTTTTTTATGACTTTGAACTAAAATTGTAAATTAATTTTAATTTCGATGACTTTTGTTCTATGTATTGTAAAAATAAAGTTGGAAATTTAACCTTGTCTAATTGTCTAAACTGCTTTAAAAATATTATATCCCATTTCAACAGAATCGCAAATTTTGAGTGACTATATTTTGTACTAATTAAAAAATGTCACGAAAAATACACAAATCCAAAGATACTATACTACAAAACTAATACCATATAACCTACCTGAGTAGAACCATTCAAATCAACATTTTGAACATGATTAATGCAGTATCGGATCAACTATCAAATTTTTTACGATGATTCACTATAAAAAAATCAATTTATTCACATTTTCCACACAAACACACAACAATATGTCATATATGACCACATCACTTCATATCGCAACGATGCACCTTCCATAAACTGGTTCAAATCCCTGGAGCATTAAGAATACCGTATTAATATCACTCACAAAAATAAAAAATGCACAATACAAAATTCACTAAAATCACAACATATTTGCACATAAACGGTAAAATAAACGTTTTGAGTGTCATAATGAAACACATCAAAGTTTATATGTATGCTAAACTGTTTATTATTATTATATAATAAACGAAAATATTTTAATTTAATTTTTTAATTGCACAATATAATATGACATGAGCCTATAATTACAGGGATACACACCAACACTAAATTAGGAAATGGAAAGCAAGCAAAGTACGGAACCGAAGAAAAATCTTTACAATTATTTTAAGTAAATATGTATAAGTACGAATGAACTTATCTAAAAAATTTATAAAATTATAGATGTTGCCTTTTAAACGATAACTAGGCACGTTAAATTTGGAACTTTTTTTCTTTTTGCTTACAGATGACGCAAGTCGGATTTTTTAAAATAACGAAATAATCATTTTTTTGTATTCCTAAACCTCACTTAATTAATGTACAAAATTTGAAATAAAGTGTCTAAGAGTTGGAGGCGGGGAGGAAGGGGGTAGGGGGGGGGGAGTTCGAACGCTCAAAGAAGACGGACGTGTTTTTGGCGTCTTCGTCAAGAATTTAATTTTAAATTATATTATATATATATATATATATATATATATATATATATATATATATATATATATATATATATATATATATATATATATAATATATATATATA